>CM072815.1:7470208-8062708 GCA_036937905.1 Salvia rosmarinus
GCATAACGCCTCGTCAGGCGAAGCAAATCAAAGACCTCGGCATAAAGCCTCGTCAGGCGAAGCCGACCCAAACACTTCGGCAAAATGCCTCGTCAGGCGAAGCCAGTCAAAGACCTCGGCATAACGCCTCGTCAGGCGAAGCAAATCAAAGACCTCGGCATAAAGCACCGTCAGCGGTTGACCCAAACACTTCGCAAAATGCCTCACGACAAAGCCGTTGAAAGACCTCGGTATAACGCCTCGTCAGGCGATGCCAGTCAAAGACCTCGGCATAAAGCCTCGTCAGGCAAAGCCGACCCAAACACCCCGGCAAAATGCCTCGTTAGGCGAAGTCAGTCAAAGACCTCGGCATAAAGCCTCGTCAAGTGAAGCCCATCCAAAGACATCGGCGCAAAGCCTAATCAAGTCAAGCCGACAAAATACGAAGTCAAGATACAAGGATAACTACTAGATCGACCATACTCCACTCCGTCACGGACATCTCGGCAAATATCCCCAAACCCATCGCGACTCGCGTCCTTTTTTTTGGGGGATATGATAGGATCTGCCCAACTCCCAGCCCAAGCATCGTGCCCAACATAAATAAGCTCGATATGAAGCTCGGCCCATACGAGTCCGCCCAAGAAAGCTCCAAAACCGGTAGGAACGCAGAAGATTCGGTCATATCTACAAGAATCCTAATTAGAGGAGATATGATTCAAATCTATCTTAGAATAAATCTCGGATTCGAGATCTAGGTTATCATAATCGTGTATAAATAGAGGATAGATTAGACGGAAAAGATCATCTACACTTTGTAATCACTCCTCATATTTTCAATACACAAGCTCTCTCTCTTTCTCTCTCTCCGTGGACGTAGATCTTATTTGGATTTAAAATATTATAGAAATATAGATTTATTTGGATTCAAAATATTATACCATTTAAACATTTTTTTTAAAGTCCAAAGTATTATATTTTACTTACAGATATGTTTTCATTGTCCCAAAATATATTAGAAAATATTGATCTTGATGTGATTATTAATGGTTTTGCATTTGTAAATACTCGAATAAATTATTTTTTATGATATCGTATCGTAGATAAGAGTTGAGATATATAAATATAAGGATGGTATGTAAGTTGTATATGTTTTTAATAATTTTTTATTATCTATTTCTATTTGTATCTCACTTGAATTTTATGTAAATTTACAATTTTAATTTATTTTATAAGTATAATATAAGGGACCTCTTTGGACGGTCTAATAGTTAAGTGAGTTCATGTGGCCAAAGATCACGAGTTCAAACATCACTATCGCCTCTATAGGTTCAAGTCAGTCACATCCGATTTTTCAAGTGTTGTTTAGTTGTTCTGTGTCGTTTGCAAGTTATTGTATAGAAACATAAGTTTTACCTAGTACGCACATAAGATAATGACTGATAGTTTTATATGAATTTTTAAAAAATGGGGGCTTACATTCTTTATTTTGTCTAGGACCTATAAAATATCAGGAACGGGGCTGATCACAGAAACCCACCTTAACATTGGGCTGTCCCTAGGGGACAAACTTACAAGTTTTAGTTTACATTATGATATAGGTAGAGTAGGCCGAATAACGATTACAACTAAAAAAAATCAAACTTGAATTTCACTCTTTGTATAATTATATTAGTGGAATAATGCATCGAATTCTAAAAAAATTTGAAGTCTAATATTGAGATTGTTAAAAGTAACTAGAAAATATTATTTTTCTTAAATTTAATAAAAACATAACTTTATATAATACACTCATACTGTAATTTATCAAAATTCTTTGGGAAAAAGTAACCAATTAAAATTAAATTTCGTGCGAGTCATGTAGCATGTCGGTTTCATGGATCCATGTCAAATGGCTTGTCCGTTTATAAAACTTATTCACTTTTCACAGTAATTATTGGCTGGAAAGTTAACCTATACCAGTGACTATTTCTAAATCTAAATAAATGTGGAGGAACTGGCATATGCTTTTCACATATATAAATAAAATGGATTAATTGCTCCTAAATTTATAAACTTTGATATAATTCTAATTTTTATTTGAACTTTAAAATTTGAAAGACAATATATAAACTTTCTAATTTTCTAGTTTTTCCTTACACTCATATCTTTCCTTCTCCATTCTCTCTCTCATCTCTCGTCCTCTCTCTATAGGAACTCTAAATTAGAAACTCTTCCCTCTCTCTCCACCGCCGTCATCGCCGGCGGCAACAACCGCCTCAAGTACCCTCATCTCTTCCCTTATCTCTTCTCTCTCTCACTCTCACATCCTCGATTCTTTCTTTATAGGAACCCTAAGTTAGAAACTCTTTCCCTCTCCCTACCTTACCACCGCTGCCATCGCCGACGGCAACAGCCGCCTCGAGCTCGGCCCCTGCCGCTTCAGGAATTCAAGCTCGACCTCGGCTTCAGCTTCGTCGAAATATCTCCAAATTTCTTCAACAACTGATTTACGGATCGTTTTTTCCAAGTAAAAGCATAGACTTTTGCTGGGACGTCAACTAGTTCTACCTTCCATGTGAGAATTACTCCAAAATTGGCACCTCCGTCGCCTCTGATTGCCCAAAACATATCTTCGGCCATTGACTTTCTGTCAAGGATTCTACTATATTATTCCTTGCATCGATCACATGATTTGCAGCCATGCCAAACTTTCTATGCATTAATCAATGGCCACCGCCACTGAAATGCCCCCCGCCTACATCGACAGTCGGGCAGCAACCAACAGGGAAAGCTAGAACCGCGCTCTTCTCCGTGATTCTGTAATACAAAGAGCCAAGGGTTGCACCAGATTCAACCCACGTAGTTTTCGCCTCAGCATCGACTCTTACTTCACTGAGATTGATCAGAGAGATGGAAGAGGAGAAACGATGGGCAGTGGAAGAGGAGAGAGATAGAGGTGAGAAAAAAAAGAGAAGGGAAGTCGAAGGAGGGAGAGATCGAGAGGAAATAAAATAGTTACATGGAATTGTTCTTTTTATTTTTTATTTTTAAGAATTCAAAACAACGTCATTTGGATAGTTAGTCTTGTACATGTCACGTTCAATATCCAGTTCAATTTCGATTTCTCTAGAATGAGAAAAATACAAAAGATAAAAAGTTTATGTATTATTTTTAAAATTTTAATGTTCATATAATAAATCAGAATTATATCAAAGTTTATGAATTTACGGATAATTAACCCAATAAAATATGATAAATTCCAAGTAAAGAGTCGGTCTCAATAATATAATTATATATTTGATAATATCAGATTATTGGGTGGACACATTATGTATTTACTCATAAACAAGTGAATCTTTATATATATATATATATATATATATATATATATATATATATATATATATATATATATATATATATATATATAGGGGTTGGTTAATGGGAGAACACATACTTAGTTAAGAAATGAGAACTACTTGTAGCCATTGATTGCATTCAATCTAACGTCTCATATTGTTTCTATGCACAAAGATTGAAAATCAATTTATTCGGCCGAATTGGAGATTACTCAATACAAGAGGGTAATTCAGTAATAAACGGTAGTGGGTCCCACTTACCTACCCGTTTCCCTCAATTAGTGCAGTGCAACATTTGGTTTCCTTCTATCATTAATATTTGTTCATATCGGTAAATGGGAAGGAATATATGCAATATTTGATGTGAATCCAGAAAGGTTTATTATTATATCAACGAAATCAAATCTTGTGCACAAAACTAGAGGAAAGTATATCAAACGACGCTCTGTAAAATCTAATTCGCATTCATTACTCTTAAAATTTCAACACAGAGAAATAGTGTAATTCCCTGCAAAACTGGAGACGATTTTGAAGAGTTCTTGTTCATCGTGTGAAAAACAGTAAGTTAATCGGCTAAAATTATTGAGTAGTGCTTCAGGTTTGTAAATACCCTACAAAATTTTGTATTGCTTCTATTGTATATTTAAATATGCGTGAATATCTTTGTTTTTACGACATCGATTACACTTTGTTTTCGAAAACTAGTTCTGTAGGTTTCAACAAATAGTGTATTATTCATTTGTTCTGATAACTTATTTTTCGTATTCTTGTTCATATGTCGGTCCTCTTTTGAAATATTATTTTCATTGTTACCCTACATGTGGGAGTTTATTTGTGATTCGATTATGTCGTTAGTTGTTTTTGGTGTTTTGTGGTCCCTCGCTCGATTTTGTTTTTATCCATAATCGTACATTCTTTTGTGTTTGAATAAAAGTTAATGGACATTTGTGGTAAAGGATAATGATAAAAAGTGGTCTGCCATTGAATATTTTTTATGATAGTTCATTAACCCAAAAATTGTTATTTGTTTAAACATTGTTAATGTTATAAAATATGTTCTTGTTTCTTTTATTTATAGTATCGAATACGGAATGTTTAAACACATGCATAGTTAAGACAAATTCAATGAACAATTCGGATGTTTGATGTTCACTAATATATTATTTCCATGCAGTAACTGCTATGACGACTGAAGATTCAGGGGATAACATAGTGCGTTAAGACGTAAGTGTTATCAATAATAATTATTGTTAGATTTTGGAATTAAGAAATACTTGTGATATGTATTAATTATTATTTGTATTTAGGTGGAAGGTCTCAAGGTAAAGCTTCTGCACAGAAGCTTGGCATAAAAATGAAACTACCGAAAAAAGTGGAACAAAAGGTATTATCATTAATAGATTCGTGACTAATTTTATCTGTTTTGTTCATAAGTAGTTTAAGCAATGTGCAAGGTACGTAAAAAAATATTTATGTTACATTCACGAATTTTTTTATGAATTGATAGTAATTGTTATATTAATTTTAATATTATTATTTATGAAGATGGAAATAGTCATGAGGTTACGTCGGATATCATGCCCGCATCTTCTGTTCAATTAATTGAAAACCCATTACCAGACACAGGTAAAAAGATATCTAATTAATAATAAAAAAATATATTATTCATTCTGCTAATAACACCGTACAAATTCATTTTGTATTAGCTGTGAACAAAGATCTATGCACGGTGGGCAGTGGAAAAAGATCAAGGGATATTACTTCTATTGAAACTGATGTGCAAGGTACAATCAAAAAATAAAATATGATCTCTTCTCGCATTGGGCATGAATTTAAGTGATTTATGCGTAACTTGTTCGTATGTGGTTTAATATATTTATCTGAATTGTTTCGTTTTTTTAGTTATACATAATAATTTTTAAATTTGATAGCGTTGTTGTATATGAATATATAATTGATTTCAATTGTAGTTTCCCTTACCTGTGAAGATGAATAATGTATTTGTGCATATTAAGATGTCTTCTGACTTTGGGCATGAAAATAAATGATATATGCGTAACTTGTTTCTATGTGGTTTAATAAAATTGCCTGACTTGTTATGTTTATTTTAGTTACCCATTATAATTTTTAAATTTGAAAGCGTTGCTGTATAGGAATAAATAATGGTTTTCAATTTTAGTTTTTCTTATTTGTGCAAATAAATAATGGATTTGTGCATATTCTGCTGTATTCTGACCTTGAACATGAATATGCATGATATATGATTAACTTGTTTCTATTTGGTTTAATAAAATTGTCTCACTTATTATGTTTATTTTAGTTGAACATAATAATTTTAAAATTTGATAGTTTTGTTGTAAGGAGTAAAATAATGGTTTTCAATTGAATTTTTGTTGATTGTGGAAATAAAAACCGGATTTGTGCATATTCCCCCCTCTTGTTGTTAATAACATTGATATATTTTTTTGTTTGTTTATTATTGCGAAAAACCACAAAATGTAGGTTCTGGCCCATCCAAATCAAACAAGAAAAAGAGATTAACCCGTGGTACTATATACTAATTTTAAGTTTGTAATTTTAGTTTTATTATGCACGTTTAATAACAATTCAATATTTTATAGGAAATTTGTCAAAAATCAATGTTCAACAAAAAACTGGTGATTGTGGTGATGATGATTTCATTGATATGGTGCCCAAAGTTAAAGTTAAGCGCCCAAAGGACGTACGCTGCAGACGCAGAAACTTGAGTAAAAGTATTGTTGTGGGAGCAGTATCCGATGATCAGTCACAACCAAGACTGAAAACACGAACAACACCACTATCTTTTTGTGAAAGCTTGAAAGAACTGAATGATTTACAAATGGAAGAGGTACGTCAGATGGGTTTTGAGCAAATACTGGAACTAAACATAAAAGAGCTCCTGGACACTTGGCATATTGGGTACTAGACCATTTCAACTCTCGAAATTGTGAGCTGGAGATGCCAAATGGATGCAGCGTGAAGATCACACAGGATGACGTGATGTGTGTGTTTGGATTTCCTAGAGGAGATCAGGAGATAAAAATATTTGGGAGAACAGAAACGAGTGAACTATTCGACCAATGGGTTGCATTCTTCGGTGGAATAAGCAGGGATGAAATTAAGATAAGAAATGTCTGCACGACTATGATTGGATGTATAGACGGAGGATCTGGTTTAAGCGACACTTCATGATTGCATTAGCATTCTCTTTATGGAAATCACATGTAGCGCACCAGGCACCCTTTTATTATGAACTGCCTTTCGATGTTGGTTCACTTTGCAAGTGGAATTCAAGGACTACATACTTCAATCGCTCATTGATCACAAAAGGTCATGGTCTATAAAGAAGACATGAATGTTTATGGGCCAACCTCTTCCTCGTGGTAAGATCGTTACTTTTAAATATACAAATTATAATTGATATAAAATTTACAAACTTAATTATCTTTTACTATATGTGCAGCTCTTTTATGTTGATAGATTTGAAATAAACCGAAAGCCGAGACAAGGAAATATCCATTGATTTGTAATTGGACGCCACAAACACCAAGAGACCAAAAAAACGCGAATGGAAGATGGTTATTTTGAGGTGGTTCCTTGTGTGAACCAATAAAATACCAAAAGATCAGATTCTTGAGGTTCATGGAGTGCCATTAGAAGTCGAGAATGTCGCACAAGATGTTATTGTTCAAAGCTTAGGAAGTAAAATAATGAGTGAAACCATAGATATTGCTCAACGATATCTAAAGCGAAGAGGATGATTGAGGATGAACCTATATCCGAGCTCAAGGATAAAGATTTCAATGACAGTGTCGTGGCCACAGAAATATGGGGGTTACCATAGATATCCATAGACCATTAACAAAGAGTAGTGGTATTGATGTTCCACTAGAGGATGACGATTCTTCTACCGAGACGATGTCCTGAGCATGTGTTGATCAAGCTTCAAAATCTGCCCAAAGCTTGGAAAAGACACCCATGGTTTTGCCCAATTTTGACTTGGTTTGGCATATGAATTTGGAATGAATAAACAGCCCATAGGAGTTGAACCAAACTTAGAAACCTCAATAACCAAGGTAACCAAAACATACATTCATTAGTTATTTGTTTATGTAATATTTCAGTACATCCACCGACATTATTCTATAAAGGTTAATGTTATGGGGTGATGGTGGTCCTATCATGAGAGAAAAAAATGGATTGTCTCAGTTGCAAAGGTAATTTGATTGTCATTCATGACTGTCAGAGTATCGTGTTTTACTTCATTATCTAACATATTGCTATTTTATAACAAACATAATAGGGTAAGTCCGAAAGTGGGATGTGTTTCGGGGAAAAATATCGAAGATCAAGCAAGCTTACAAAAAATGGTCACAAATGTTGAACAAAGCATGAACAAAGGGGTATACATCTATATGTTATTTCATATCCATGCTTTTAACGTACACGTTATTGATTGATTCTATGGATTTTGTGTTTTTATATTGCTTAGTTAATTGACGTGACTAACTGTAATATTAATAGTGATTAACTGGGTACAAAGGTTATTGTCATACGTAATAATTGTTGTGTGCACGATTGTCTTGATACATATGCATAAGATCTGAATGATTAGTTTAAATTTAGTATATATATATATTTTTAATTTCTTTGTCTCCTTTGTGAGTAGTTTGATAATTTTATCTATTGCATGACCTAGTGTGGAAACACCAATGGTGTGTGAATTTTGGGTTGTCATATGCATGCGTTTAACATACGCGTAATGGAAGTTTTTTCAATTTTGTGTTTTTATAATTCGTAATAAATTTACGTGCGTAACAGTAAGATTTATAGTGAATAGCTGAATACAAATGCATATTGTCGAAATTATTATTTGTTGTATGCACGATTTCCAGACGTAAGCATAATATTTGAAATATAAGTTTAAATGTATTTTAGATTTTTTCATTGTTATTTATCCTTTGAGTACGTTAATATCTTTATCCATTGCATGACGAGTGTGGAAACATGATAAGAACAAAATAGATAATCTAACACACTCAAACGGAACACCGCTTGCCAAGCCTCCAAGGCTCCTACGGAAAACAATAATCGATAAAAACAATAACCCTAACAAAGTTAATTTAAACCCTGACAACCGCCCTAATAAAAAATAGCCCAACGCCAAAGCCCAACAATAATCAAATAATATAAATAACTAATCAAAGCCAGCCCCACTAAAGTGGCTCAAGCCCGACCGCCAACGATAGACCAACATGGTCGTGGCTCGCCAGACCTCGCCCAGTGGTCTGGTCCGCTTCTTCTCGCTCGATATCAACTCCATCCCTCTTCAAAACAACCTTGTCCCCAAGGTTGAAATCTGAAACCGACGTTGAAACTCACTCAAACCAACCCACGCCGCATCATCCTCTGTCTGCCAACCCATTTCACCAACACCGATCCTCCTCACTCCCATTCTCCGCCACATTACGTGCCGCCAACACCACCTCAGCTCAAACACCTACCCCACCGGAATCTCCAGGTAGCGGCAATTCCTCGCTCAATCGAGTGGTCACCTACCACACGACGTAGCTGTGACACGTGGAAGACGGATACGCGGTATGCCAACCGGAAGACAAGGCGATAAGTCTGCAGGACCAACTCTTCCCTCCACCAAAACGGCCCATAAAATTTTGCCGCCAACTTATGATGCGGCTGTTTCGTAGGGAAGTCTGTCAAATGGACGACCTTCAGGAACACCTTGTCCCCTACCTGGAACTCCAACTCGTCGATGCTTATTTGCTCGCTTCACCATTTTCGCTGAGCTATCTCAAGATTCTCGCGCAGTGCGATAGCAAATTATCCCGATCGCCCAACAAATCGCCCTCGCCGCCACTTTACACTCTCCTGGCAAGAACCTTTGGATTGAAGGCGGCTTTCTCCCGTAAACCACTTCAAAAGGAGACATCTTGGCGGCAGTCTGGAAAGATGTGTTATACCAGTACTCCGCCCATGCTAACCACTGCCTCCACTGTTTGGGCTGCTCACAAGAAAAACAGAGCAGATAGGTCTCCACCACTCTATTCAAAGACCTCCGTTTGGCCGCCGGTCTCTGGGTGATAAGCCGAGCTGAACTTCAGAGATGTCCCAGACCGAGCAAACAACTCCCTCCAAAAGGTGCTCATAAATATTGAGTCTCGATCACTCACAATCGACCGTGGCACCCCATGCAACCGCACTACCTCCCTCATAAACGCCTCCGCCACCGAACGAGCTGTAATAGGGGGCTTTAGAGCGATGAAATGCCCATACTTCGAGAGCCGATCCACCACCACCAAGATGGAAGAATACCCTCGCGACTTAGGCAGGCAAGTAATAAAATCCATAGATATATCCTCCCACACCAGCTGAATCTAAGGTCAGCAAGCCTCACGGAGTGAGTGTCGATATTTAGCCTTCGGCAAACAAGGCATCGAGCCACATAACTCGCACCTCTAAACATTCCTCCAACACATTCGCCGCTAGTCGCCGATAAGCACGAACGCACTGCATGGCCGCCAAGCAGAGTATCATGAAACTCTCTCAACAGCCAGGAATCCACCTCGAACCCACCGGCAACACCAACCTCCCCTTATAATATAAACACCCGCCGATAGCTTCATAACCCGGACGGCTGTCCGAGCCTGCCTCAACCGCCGTGATGATGTCACAAGAGAGGCATCTTGTCGCCGCCGCACTCTAACCTCCTCCAACCCCAACCACTCCCAAGATACTCACCGCCAACTCGACCTCCGCCTCGGCGAGATAATGATCCGCCACGCATTCAAATGCCTGCCTTATATTCTATAGAAAAATCATACCCGAGAAGCTTTTCACACCCACAACTGCTATGGCGTCATTGGGTCTTTTGAGTCAATAGGTGTTTCAGTTCCCATGATCCGCTCACCACAAATTTTCGCCAATCAAATATGGTCTCCAAAGGTGCACCGCGAGAGCCAATCCCATCATCTCTCACCATAGCGGACTTAGTTAGAGTTCGATCGCCATGGACTTGCTGGAATACGCCACAGACGCCTTTTCCTGCATTAGACAAGACCCACACCGTCCCGATGCATCACACTCTACCACAAAAGGCGGTCAAACCGAGGCATGGCAAGAACCGGCTTGGCCCTCTTGAGGCTAACAAAAGCCTCTTCGGCTTCCGGGCCATTCAACGTCAGGGCTGTCTTCTTCAAGAATGCCATCAACGGTCTCGCTTATCAATCCATACTCCCGAACAAATCTTCGATAATACCCCGTGAGGCCCAAGAACCCCTAACATCCCGAATCGATTTGGGACGCAGCCATTCTAGACCGCACTCACCTTGTTAGATCCATTGCGACTCCCCGTCACCAAATAATGTGTCCCAAATATTCAACTTTCGACACCCAAAAGCACACTTTGAAATTGGCTTAAACTCGTGACTTTGCAAAGAATTGCAAAGCTTGTGATAAATGAGCCGATGTTCCTCCCAAGTTCGGCTATACACCGTAATGTCATCAAAGAAAACCAGATAAACCGCGCAGGAAGGGACGAAATAAATCATTCATTGCGATCGAAGGTAGCGGAGATTTATGAGGCCAAACGGCATCACCAAGAACTCAGAATGCCCGCTATGGGTCCGAAATGCGCCTTGTGAATATCCGGTCCGCCACTGACCGATGATAACCCGAACGAAGATCTTCTAAAAGACCACCGCACCGACAACTCATCCAAGATTTCGAATCATGTGGATCGGATACTTATCGGGCACCGCCACCTTGTTCAACTCTCGTAATCAACGCAAAACCGCCAACTTCCATCCTTCTTCTTCACCAGCAGGATCGCCTCGAAGGGCTTGAACTCGGCCGAATGATTCCTTACCGAAGCATATCGTTAACCAATTTTTCTATTTCATCTTTCGAGATGGCCGTAATGCACGGGCAAGCACAGACACAAAGTCACAGCTCTAAGTAACTCAATTCGTGGGTCCGTGGAACCGGCGGGCGTAGACCGGCCGGTTCCCAAATACTCCGAGTACTCTTCCAACACCTCCTTCACTGGCCCTCGCTCGCCTCCGAAAACCTCACCGCATCGGCAGCAAGAACCACCGCACCACAACTCCACATCACTGGTGCGGACTAAAGTGCGCAGCCCACTGGGACTACTTACTAATGGCCGGATCACCTCAAACAACTCACGATCCCCTGCATTTAACGATATAGACATCTCGCTCCCACCGACACACATCTCCGGTGGTCGCCAACCATGCCACCCCAAAGATAACATCGACGCCACCCAAAGGTAAACACAGTAATCCGCCCACACACCCTACCAAAGATATAGGCACCCCACCATATAAACCCTGACACGCCGGAAACCATCACCCAACAGCACCTCGATTTGACCGATTCGTCCTATCAAGCCGCAATAATGGAACAAGTCAAGATACGGCTACGGCTAGCACCACTATCAATTAATACTGCTACTGCATCCTCGAGCACTCCGCATGCGCATGGTACCGTGACTCAAAATCCAGCCATGGAGAAGACGGTGGCACCCTCCTCCTCCGCCGCCTTCATCTAACTCCGCCGCTGGTTCCTCTCGACCGTAGTTCGTAATATTCGCACTCAGAACCCGCCTCATCCGGCCCACAACAACACCCGTAGCTCCCTCGAGTGGACAAACCTCCCATGGCCCGGCGTGTAAGTCTTGCGGCACTGAAGCACGTACCTTTCGCCTCAAGTCCACCATCTCGCTCATGAGAGACGAAAGCCGCGAGCGCCAGCTGAATGTCCGATGTCGCCGGAGTGGCCGCCGTCGATTTTCAGCCGGCCGAGACAAACGATCGCGGAATTACCCCCGGCGGTCTTGACATCGTGGCCGGACCGCTCATCGAACGGACGTGGGAAATGGAGGATCGCCGCTCAATTATTCGCCTCCGAACTATTTATCACCCCGACCAATTCCGATTTTCCTCTATATCCCGCGAAGTTCCATCGCTGTCTCCAAGTCCGCTGGTCTGAGCAACCGCAGCGAGTTGTTGATCAAGTTTTAGTCCGATATGAAGTAACCCGTATAATGGTCGTCTGTCACCGGAACCGCCTTGCCGTGTTGACGAACACATTCACATACTCTTCGACCGTCCCTATCCGTCGAACCCCAGCCAATCTTTCATATGGGCTCCCTTTGAAACGAGAATCAAATTCGCCACCAAGGCCCGCGAAAACTCATGCCAGTCACATTGGGCTTCCGCCCCTAACCGTGTAATCCAAAGGTAACGCCGATCCATCCATCGCCACCATAGCGGCTGCCATCTTCACACCTCCGGCAGCTATAAAGTTCAAACTGCTGGTCGGCCCGCCAACCATGCGATCGGATCAACTCCTTCGAATGTGGTAATCGCACAGGCACGGTGTTGCGCTCTTGCCGTCGCGGCACCGACCCGTGGTATCGGACTCTTCCTCCCGCGACCGCCTCCCGAGATTGCGCTTCTCCGCCTTCAAAATCGCACGGATGCCATGCCAAGGTGGTCGACATCTCCTTCAATTGCGCCATGTTCTCCGCCAATCCGTATTGCATCTCCGCTATCTCGTGCGTAATTGTAGCAATCTTGTTCAAGACGTTAATCCGGGTCACCTTCCAATTTCTCCGCCTTCCGCGTGGAACGGTAGTCATCACGGCGAGTCGGGAATCCCGCAGTGTCGGACCAAATTGATAAGAACAAAATAGATAACTAACACACTCAAACGGAACACCGCTTGCCAAGCCTCCGTGCTCCTACGGAAAACAATAACCGATAAAAAACAATAACCCTAACAGTTAATTTAAACCCTGACTAATCGCCCTAATAAAAATAGCCCAACGCCAAAGCCCAACAATAATCAAATAATATAAATAACTAATCAAAGCCCCCCACGAAAGTGGGCTCAAGCCCGACCACCGACGATAGACCAACAAGGCCGTGGCTCGCCAGCCTCGCCCAGGGTCGGTCCGCTTTTCTCGCCGATATCAACTCCATCCCTTCAAAACAACCTTGTCCCCAAGGTTGAAACTGAAACCGACGCTGAAACTCACTCAAACCAACCCACGCCGCATCATCCTCTCGTCTGCCAACCCATTTCACCAACACCGATCCTCCTCACCCCATTCTCCGCCACATTACGTGCCGCCAACACCACCTCAGCTCAAACACCGCCCCACCTAATCTCCCAGGTAGGCGGCACCTCGCCAATCGAGTGGTCACCTACCACACGACGTAGTGTGACACGTGGAAGACCGGATGTATGTCGCCAACCGAAGACAAGGCGATAAGTCAGGACCAACTCTTCCTCCACCAAAACGGCCCATAAAATTTTGCCGCCAACTTATGACGCGGCTGTTTCAGGGAAGTCTCACGAAATGGACGACCTTCAGAACACCTTGTCCCCTACCCGAACTCCAACTCGCCGATGCTTATTTGCCCGCTTTCACCATTTTCGCTGAGCTATCTCAAGATTCTCGCCGCAGTGCAGAGCAAATTATCCCGATCGCCCAACAAATCGCCCATCGCCGCCACTTTACACTCTCTCGCAAGAACTCGATGAAGCTTTTCCCGTAAACCACTTCAAAAGGAGACATCTTGGCAAGCGCCTGAAAGATGTGTTATACCAAGATTCGCCTATGCTAACCATCGCTTCCACTGCTTGGGTCGCCACAAGAAAACAGCGCAGAGCAGTCTCCACCACTCTATTCAAGACCTCCGCTTCGCCGCCGGGCCCTGGGTGATAAGTCGAGCTGAACTTCGAGATGTCCTGCATCGAGCAAACAACTCCTCCAAAGGTGCTCATAAATATCGAGTCTCGATCACTCACAATCGACCGTGGCACCCCATGCAACCGCACTACACTCCCTCATAAACGCCCGCCACCGAACGAGCCGTAATAGGGGCTTTAGAGCGATGAAATGCCCATACTCGAGAGCCGATCCACCACCACCAAGATGGAAGAATACCGCGACTTAGGGCAAGTAATAAAACCATAGATATATCCTCCCACACCACTGGAATCTAAGGGTCAGAGTAAGCCCACCGGAAGAGTTCGATATTTAGCCTCTCGGCAAACAAGGCATCGAGCCACATAACTCGCACCTCTCTAAACATTCCTCCAATACACATTCGCCGCTAGTCGCCGAGCAGCACGAAACGCACTGCATGGCCGCCAAGCAGGAAAGATCATGAAACTCTCTCAGCTTGTGGAATCCACCTCAACCCACCGGCAACACCAACCTCCCTTATAATATAAACACCCGCCGATAGTTTCATAACCTGGACGGTTGTCCGAGCTCAGCTTCAACCGCTGTGGATGATGTCACAAGAGAGGCATCTTGCCGCTGCACTCCAACCTCCTCCAACCCCAACCACTCCCAGATACTCACCGCCAACTCGACTCCTCCGCCTGCGAGACAATGCATCCGTCACGATTCGAAATGCCCGCCTTATATTCTATAGAAAAATCATACCCGAGAAGCTTTACACCCACAACTGCTAATGGCGCTAATAGGGTCTTTTGAGTCAATAGGTGTTTCAGTTCATGATCCGCTCACCACAAATTTTCGCCAATCAAATATGGTCTCCAGGCCGCACCATGAGCCAATCCCATCATCTCTCGCTCATAAAGTGACTTAGTTAGAGTTCGATCGCCATGGACTTGCCGAATACGCTACAGATCGCCTTTTCCAGATTAGGACAAAGACCACACCGTCCTGATGCATCACACTCTACCATAAAAGCGGTCAACCGAGGCATGGCAAGAACCGGGCTTCACTTCGAGGCGAACAAAAGCTCTTCGCCTCGGGCCATTCAACTGTAGGGCTGTCTCTTCAAGAATGCCATCAACGGTCTCGCTATCAATCCATACTCCCAACAAATTCGATAATACCCCGTGAGGCCCAAGAACCCCTAACATCCCGAATCGATTGGGACGCAGCCATTCTAGACTGCACTCACCTTGTTAGATCCATTATGACCTCACACAAATAATGTGTCCCAAATATTCAACTTTCGTGACACCCAAAAGCACACTTTAAATCGCCTTAAATCCAGTGACTTTAAAGAATTGCAAAGCTTGTGATAAATGAGCCCGATGTTCCTCCCAAGTTCTGGGCTATACACTGTAATGTCATCAAAGAAAACCAGATAAACCGCGCAGAAGGACGTAAATAAATCATTCATTGCGCATCGAAGGTAGCTGGAGCATTTGAGGCCAAACGGCATCACCAAGAACTCGTAATGCCCGCTATGGGTCCGAATGCGCCTTGTGAATATCCGGTCCGCCACTCGATCCGATGATAACCCGAACGAAGATCAATCTTCGAAAAGACCATCGCACCGGACAACTCATCCAAAGATTTCCTAATCAAGGATCGGATACTTATCCGCACCGCCACCTTGTTCAACTCCCAGAATCAACGCAAAACCGCCAACTTCCATCCTTCTTCTTCACCACAGGATCGCTCGAGAAGGGCTTCGAACTCGGTCGAATGATTCTCACAGAAGCATATCGTTAACCAATTTTTCTATTTCATCTTTCCGAGATGGCCGTGAACGGCACGGCCAAGACAGATACAAAGTTGCAGCTCTGGAAGAACTCAACTCGTGGTCCGTGGAACGCCGAGGGCGCAACCGGCTCTGTTCCCAAATACCTCCGAGTACTCTTCCAACACCTCCTTCACTTGGCCCCTGCTCGCCCGAAACCTCACCGCATCGGGCAAAGCAACCACGACCGCCCACAACTCCACATCGCCGTGCGACCAAAGCGCAATTTCATCGACTACTTACCAATGGTCGGATCACCCTCAAAACAACCCGCCGATCCCCTGCATTTAACGATATGACATCTGCTCCCAATCGACGCCACATCTCCGGTGGTCGCCAACCATGCCACCCCCAAGATAACATCGACGCCACCCAAAGTAAAACAGTAATCCGCCACCACACCCGCCAAAGACATAGCACCCTACCAAGATAAACCCTGATTGCGGCAGTCCATCACCCACCGCACCTCGATTGATCGATTCGTCCTACCGTCGCAATAATGGAACAAGCAAGAAGATATGTAAGTTATGGCTAGCACCACTATCAATTAACACCGTTACTGCATCCCTCGAGCACTGCATGCGCATGGTACTGTGACTCAAAATCCAGCCATGGAGAAGACGGGTAGGCACCTCCTCCGCGCCTTCATCTAACTCCCTGCTGGTTCCTCTCGACCGTAGGTTCGTAATATTCGTAATTTCAGAATCCCGCCTCATCCGGCCCACAACAACACCCGTAGCTCCTCGAGGGACAAACCTCCCATGGCCCCGCTGTAAGTCTTGCGGCACTGAAGCACGCATCTTTCGCCTCAAGTCCACCATCTCGCTCGATGTGAGACGAGTAAAGCGCGAGCGCAAGCTGAATGCTCCGATGTCGCCGGAGTGGTCATTGTCGATTTTTCAAATTTACCGAGACAAACGATCCGAATTACCCCCGATGGCCCGGACATCGTGGCTGGATCTGCCTACCGAACGGACGGGAAATTGGAGGATCACGCTCAATTATTCGCCTCCCAACTATTTATCACCCCCGACCAATTCAGATTTTCCTCATATCCCGCCGAAAGTTCCATCATGTCTCCAAGTCCTACTGGCTCGGAGCAACCGCAACAGTTGTTGATCGTTTTAGTCCTGATATGAAGTAACCTGATAATGGTCGTCATCGTCACCGGAACCCGCCTGGCGTGTCGATGAACACATTCACATACTCTTCGACCGTCCCTATCTCGTCAACCCCAGCCAATCTTTCATACGGGCCCCTTGAAACGAATCAAATCGCGACCAAGGCCTCGCGAAAACTCATGCCAGTCACATTGGGCTTCCGTCCCGAACCGTGTAATCCAAAGGTAACGCCGATCCATCCATCGCCACCATAGCGGCCGTCATCTTCACACCCTCCGGCAGCTATAAAGTTCAACTGCTGGTCGTCCCGCCAACCATGCGATCGGATCAACTCCTTCGAATGTCTGTAATCGCACTGGCACGTGTTGTTGCTTGCTGCCGCCGCACCAACGTGGGTATTCGGACTCTTCCTCCCGCGACCGCCTCCCGAGATTGCGCTTCCGCCTTTCAAAATCGCACGGACAACATGCTACATGGGCCGACATCTCCTTCAATTGCGCCATGTTCTCCGCCAATCCAGATTCAGATCTCCGCTATCGTGCGTAATCTGTAGCAATCTTGTTCAAGACGTTAACCGTCACCTTCCATTTCTCCGCCTTTCCGCTGGAACGGGTAATATCACTACGAGTCCGGGAACCGCCAGTGTCGGACCAAATTGATAAGAACAAAAATAGATAACGAACACACTCAAACGGAACACCGCTTATTAAGCTCCTGTGCTCCTACGGAAAACAATAACCGATAAAAACAATAACCCTAACAAAGTTAATTTAAACCCTGACTAATCTCGCCCTAATAAAAATAGCCCAACGCCAAAGCCCAACAATAATCAAATAATATAAATAACTAATCAAAGCCACCCACGGAAGTGGGCTCAAGCCCGACCACCGACGATAGACCAACAAGGCCGCGGGGTCAGCCACCGCCCATGGGTGGTCCGCTTCTTTCGCCGATATCAACTCCATCCTCTTCAAAACAACCTTGTCCCAAGGTGAAACTGGAACCGACGTTGAAACTCACTCAAACCAACCCACGCCGCATCATCCTCCTGTCTGCCAACCCATTTCACCAACACCGATCCTCCTCACTCCCATTCTCCGCCACATTACGTGCCGCCAACACCACCTCAAAGCTCAAACACCGCCCCACCGAATCTCCAAGTAGGCGGTACCTCGCCAATCGAGTGGTCACCTACCACACGACGAGTCAGTGACACGGAAGACCGGATGTATGCGGTCGCCAACCGAAGCACAAGGCGATAAGTCGCAGGACCAACTCTTCCCTCCACCAAAACGCCCATAAAATTTTGCCGCCAACTTACGACGCGGCTGCTTGCAGGAAGTCCGTCAAATGGACGCACCTTCAGAACACCTTGTCCCCACCGAACTCCAACTCGCCGATGCTTATTTGCCTCGCTTTCACCATTTTCTGCTGAGCTATCTCAAGATTCTCGTCGCAGTGCAGAGCAAATTATCCCGATCGCCCAACAAATCGCTACCATCGCCACTTTACACTCTCTCGGCAAGAACCTTCGATTGAAGGCGGCTTTCTCCCGAAACCACTTCAAAGGAGACATCTTGGCGGGCCTGAAAGATGTGTTATACCAAGATTCGCCCATGCTAACCACCGCCTCCAATGCTTGGGCTGCCACAAGAAAAACAGTCAGCAGATAGGTCTCCACCACTCTATTCAAGACTCGCGTTGGCTGCTGGCCTGGGGATAAGCCGAGCCGAACTCTCGTGAGATGTCCTGCATCGAGCAAACAACTCCTCCAAAGGTGCTCATAACATTGAGTCTCGATCACCACAATCGACTGGCACCCCATGCAACCGCACTACTCTCCTCATAAACGCCTCCGCCACCGAACGAGTCAGAATAGGGGCTTTAGAGCGATGAAATGCCCATACTTCGAGAGCCGATCCACCACCACCAAGATGGAAGAATACCTCGCGACTTAGGTGCAAGTAATAAAATCCATAGATATATCCTCCACACCAAACTGGAATCTAAGGGTCAGCAAGTTCACGGAGCGAGTGTTCCGATATTTAGCCTTTCGGCAACAAGGCATCGAGCCACATAACTCGCACCTCTCTAAACATTCCTCCAATACACATTCGCCGCTAGTCGCCGATAAGTATTTAAACGCACTGCATGGTCGCCAAGAGTATCATGAAACTCTCTCAACAGCTGGAATCCACCGAACCCACGGGCAACACCAACCTCCCTTATAATATAAACACCGCCGATAGTTTATAACCCGGACGGTTGTCCGAGCTCGCTTCAACCGCCGTGGATGATGTCACGAAGAGAGGCATCTTCCGCCGCTGCACTCTAACCTCCTCCAACCCCAACCAATCCTAAGATACTCACCACCGCCAACTCGACCTCCTCCCCGGCGAGATAATGATCCGCCACGCATTCAAATGCCCGCCTTATATTCTATAGAAAAATCATACCGAGAAGCTTGCCACCCACAACTGCTATGGCGCGCCAATAGGGTCTTTTGAGTCAATAGGTGTTTTGTGCCCATGATCCGCTCACCACAAATTTTGGCCAATCAAATATGGTCTCCAGTGCGCATCGCGAGAGCCAATCCCATCATCTCTCGCCATAGGCGGACTTAGTTAGAGTTCGATCGGCCATGGACTTGCCGAACACGCCAGACGCCTTTCCCGCATTAGACAAGACCCACACCGTCCCTGATGATCACACCTACCACAAAGCGGCGGTCAAACCGAGGTACGGCAAGAACCGGGCTTCGTCACTTCTTTGAGGCGAATAAAAGCCTCTTCGCCTCCGGCCATTCAACGTCAGAGGGGCCTTCTTCAGAATGCCATCAACGGTCTCGCTTATCAATCCATACTCCCGAACAAATCTTCGATAATACCCGTGAGGCCCAAGAACCCCTAACATCCCGAACTCGATTTGGGACGCAGCCATTCTAGCACCGCACTCACCTTGTTAGATCCATCATGACTCCTCACCGAAATAATGTGTCCCAAATATTCAACTTTCGACACCCAAAAGCACACTTTAAATTGGTTTTAAACCGTGACTTAAAAGAATTGCAAAGCTTGTGATAATGAGTCCGATGTTCCTCCCAAGTTCTGGCTATACACCGTAATGTCATCAAAGAAAACCAGATAAACCGCGCAGAAGGGACGAAATAAATCATTCATTGCGCATCGAAGGTAGCCGAGCATTTGTGAGGCCAAACGGCATCACCAAGAACTCGTAATGCCCGCTATGGGTCCGAATGCGCCTGTGAATATCCGTCCGCCACTGATCCGATGATAACCCGAACGAAGATCAATCTTCAAAAGACCATCGCACCGACAACTCATCCAAAGATTTCAATCATGTGGATCGGATACTTATCGGCACCGCCACCTTGTTCAACTCCCAGCAATCAACGAAACCGCCAACTTCCATCCTTCTTCTTCACCGCAGGATCGGCTCGAGAAGGGCTTCAACTCGTCGAATGATTCCTCACTGAAGCATATCGTTAACCAATTTTTCTATTTCATCTTTCCGAGATGGTCAGAACGGCACGGCCGCACAGCATACAAAGTTGCGAGCCCGAAGAACTCAACCGTGGTCCGTGGAACGCCGAGGCGCGCAGACGGCTCTGCCCCCAAATACCCCGAGTACTCTTCCAACACCTCCTTCACTCGCCCCTGCTCGCCTCCGAAACCTCACCGCGATCGGCAGCAACCACGCATCACCACAACTCCACATCACGGTGCGACCAAAGCGCGCAGCCCCACCGACTACGACTAATGGCCGGATCACCCTCAAAACAACCCACGATCCCCTGCATTTAACGACATAGACATCTCGCCTCCCAATCGACGCCACATCTCCGAGGGTCGCCAACCATGCCACCCCAAGATAACATCGACGCCACCCAAAGGTAAACACAAAGTAATCCGTCACCACACCCGCCAAAGACATAGGCACCCCACGCAGATAAACCCTGACTCGGCGGTGAAACCATCACCCACCGACCCGACTCGATCGATTCGTCCTACTGAAGCCGCAATAATGGAACAAGCGAAGAAGATAGGGTTATGGCTAGCACCACTATCAATTAACACTGCTACTGCATCCTCGAGCACTGCATGCGCATGGTACTGTGACTCAAAATCCAGCCATGGAGAACACGGTAGGCACCCTCCTCCTCCGCCTTCATCTAACTCCGCCGTTGGTTCCTCTCGACCGTAGGTTCGTAATATTCGTAATTCCGCAACCACCGCCTCATCCGCCCACAAACAACACCCGTAGCTCCCTCGAGTGGACAAACCTCCCATGGCCGGCTGCGGTAAGTCTTCATGGCACTCGCTAATGCATCTTTCGCCTCAAGTCCACCATCTCGCTCGACGTGAGACGCAGTAGCGCGAGCGCCGCAGCTGAATGCTCCGATGTCGCCGAGTGGCCGCCGATTTTTCAATTACCGAGACAAACGATCGCCGAATTACCCCCGATGGCCCGGATATCGCGGCCGGATCGCTCATCGAACGGACGTGGAAATTGGAGGATCGCTGCTCGAATTATTCGCCTCCGAACTATTTATCACCCCGACCACCCGATTTTCCTCTATATCCCGCGAAGTTCCATCATGGGTTCCAAGTCCACTGGTCTGAGCAACCGCAATGAAGTTGTTGATCAAGTTTTAGTCCCATATGAAGAACCCGATAATGGTCGTCTGTCACCGGAACTCGCCCATGGTCGATGAACACATTCACATACCTTCGACCGTCCCTATCTCGTCGAACCCTACCAATCTTTCATACGGGCCTTTGAAACGAGAATCAAATCGCCACCAAGGCCCGCGAAAACTCATGCCAGTCACATCGGGCTTCCGCCCCTAACTGTGTAATCCAAAGGCAACGCCGATCCATCCATCGCCACCATAGCGGCCGTCATCTTCACACCCTCCTGTGCCATAAAGTTCAAACTGCTGGTCGCCCGCCAACCATGCGATCGATCAACTCCTTCAATGTCGGTAATCGCACTCAGCCGGGTTGCGCTGTCCGCCGCCGGGCACCACCCGTGGGTATCGGACTCTTCCTCCGCGAACCGCCTCCCGAGATTGCGCTTCCGCCTTCAAAATCGCACGGACATGCCAAGGTGGTCGACATCTCCTTCAATTGCGCCATGTTCTCCGCCAATCCGATGCAGATCTCCGCTATCTCGTGCGTAATTGTAGAAGCAATCTTGTTCAAGACGTTAATCGTCACCTTCCAATTTCTCCGCCTTTTCCGCGTGGAACGGGTAATCATCACTATGAAGCTCAGAACCGCAGTCGGACCAAATTGATAAGAACAAAAATAGATAATCTAACACACTCAAACGGAACACCGCTTGCTGCTTCCAGTTCCTACGGAAAACAATAATCTGATAAAAACAATAACCCTAACAAAGTTAATTTAAACCCTGATTAATCGCCTTAATAAAAATAGCCCAACGCCAAAGCCCAACAATAATCAAATAATATAAATAACTAATCAAAGCCACCCCACGAAAGTGGGCTCAAGCCCGATCACCGACGATAGACCAACAAGGGCGCGGGCTCAGCAGCCCGCCCCATGGTGGTCCGCTTCTTCTCGCCGATATCAACTCCATCCCTCTTCAAAACAACCTTGTCCCCAAGGTTGAAATCGAAACCGACGCTGAAACTCACTCAAACCAACCCACGCCGCATCATCCTCTGTCCGCCAACCCATTTCACCAACACCGATCCTCCTCACTCCCATTCTCCGCCACATTACGGCCGCCAACACCACCTCGTGCTCAAACACCGCCCCACCGAATCTCCAGGTAGGCGGCAACCGCCAATCGAGTGGTCACCACCACACGACGTAGCCGTGACACGTGGAAGACCGATGATGCGGTCGCCAACCGAAGCACAAGGCGATAAGCTGCAGGACCAACTCTTCCCTCCACCAAAACGCCCATAAAATTTTGCCGCCAACTTATGATGCGGCTGCTTCAGAGGGAAGTCCGTCGAAATGGACGCACCTTCGTGAACACCTTGTCCCTCACCCGAACTCCAACTCGCCGATGCTTATTTGCCTCGCTTCACCATTTTCTCGCTGAGCTATCTCAAGATTCTCGCCGCAGTGTGAGCAAATTATCCCGATCGCCCAACAAATCAGCCCACCGCCACTTTACACTCTCCTCGGCAAGAACCTTCGATTGAAGGCGGCTTTCTCCCCAGAACCACTTCAAAAGGAGACATCTTGGCGGGCTCTGAAAGATGTTATACCAAGATTCGCCCATGCTAACCATCGCCCACTGCTTGGGCTGCCACAAGAAAAACAACAGACAGTCTCCACCACTCTATTCAAGACCTCCTTTGGCCGCCGGGCCTGGGTGATAAGTCGAGCCGAACTTCAGAGATGTCCTGCATCGAGCAAACAACTCCTCCAAAAGGTGCTCATAAATATCGAGTCTCGATCACTCACAATCGACCGTGGCACCCCACGCAACCGCACTACCTCCTCATAAACGCCCGCCACCGAACGAGCTGTAATAGGGGCTTTAGAGCGATGAAATGCCCATACTTCGAGAGCCGATCCACCACCACCAAGATGGAAGAATACCTCGCGACTTAGGCAGCAAGTAATAAAATCCATAGATATATCCTCCCACACCAATGGAATCGAAGGCAGAGAAAGCCCGCCGGGAGCGAAGGTTCGATATTTAGCCTCGCAAACAAGGCATCGAGCCACATAACTCGCACTCTCTAAACATTCCTCCAATACACATTCGCCGCTAGTCGCCGATAAGCATTTAAACGCACTCGCATGGCCGCCAGCAGAGTATCATGAAACTCTCTCAACAGCTGGAATCCACCAAGCCACCGGCAACACCAACTCCCCTTATAATATAAACACCGCCGATAGTTTATAACTGGACGGTCTGTCCGAGCTCGCCTCAACCGCCGTGATGATGTCATCAGAGAGGCATCTTGCTGCCGCCGCACTCAACCTCCTCCAACCCCAACCACTCCAAGATACTCACCGCCTAACTCGACCTCCGCCTCGGCGAGACAATGCATCCGCCACGCATTCAAATGCCCGCCTTATATTCTATAGAAAATCATACCCGAGAAGCTTTGCCACCCACAACTGCTATGGCATGGCGCAATAGGGGTCTTTGAGTCAATAGGTGTTTCAGTTCATGATCCGCTCACCACAAATTTTCGCCAATCAAATATGGTCTCAGTCTGCATCATGAGAGCCAATCCCATCATCTCTCGCTCATAAAGGACTTAGTTAGAGTTCGATCGCCATGGACTTGCCGAATACGCCACAGACGCCTTTTCCCAGATTAGACAAGACCCACACCGTCCCGGATGCATCACACCTCACCACAAAAGGGCGGTCAAACCGAGGCACGGCAAGAACCGGCTTTGGCCGCCTCTTGAGGCTAACAAAGCCTCTTCGGCTCCGGCCATTCAACGCTGTAGGGCTGTCTTCTTCAAGAATGCCATCAACGGTCTCGCTTATCAATCCATACTCCCTAACAAATCTTCGATAATACCCCGTGAGGCCCAAGAACCCCTAACATCCCGAATCGATTTGGGACGCGCCATTCTAGCACCGACTCACCTTGTTAGATCCATTATGACTCACCACGAAATAATGTGTCCCAAATATTCAACTTTCGACACCCAAAAGCACACTTTCAAATTGGCCTTAAAACCGTGACTTTGGCAAAGAATTGCAAAGCTTTTGATAAATGAGCCCGATGTTCCTCCCAAGTTCGCTATACACCGTATGTCATCAAAGAAAACCAGATAAACCGCGCAGAAGGACGAATAAATCATTCATTGTAGATCGAAGGTAGCGGAGTATTTATGAGGCCAAACGCATCACCAAGAACTCAGAATGCCCGCTATGGGTCCAAATGCGCCTTGTGAATATCCGTCCGCCACTGATCCGATGATAACCCTAACGAAGATCAATCTTCGAAAAGACCATCGCACCGATAACTCATCCAAAGATTTCAATCATGTGGATCGGACACTTATCGGCACCGCCACCTTGTTCAACTCCCTTAATCAACGAAACCGCTAACTTCCATCCTTCTTCTTCACCAGCAGGATCGGGCTCGAGAAGGGCTTAAACTCGGTCGAACGATTCCCGCCAGAAGCATATCGTTAACCAATTTTTCTATTTCATCTTTCTAGAGATGGTCAGAACGGCACGGCCGCAGACATATGTGTGCATGAGCTCAAGAACTCAATTCGGGTCCGTGGAACGCCGAGGCAGCACCGGGCTTGCCCCAAATACCTCCGAGTACCTTCCAACACCTCCTTCACTCGCCCCTGCTCGCCTCCGAAACCTCACCGCATCGGGCAGAACCACGACCGCCCACAACTCCACATCACCGGAAAGTGACCAAAGTGCGCAGCCTCACCGGACTATTTACTAATGGTCGGATCACCCTCAAAACAACCCACGATCCTCTGCATTTAACGACATAGACATCTCGCTCCCAATCGACGCCACATCTCCGAGGGTCGCCAACCATGCCACCCCCAAGATAACATCGACGCCACCCAAGTAAACATTAAAGTAATCCGCCGTCACCACACCCGCCAAAGACATAGGCACCCCACCAAGATAAACCCTGATTTCTACCGGTAGTCCATCACCCAACTGCACTCGATTTGACCGATTCGTCCGGCTCAAGCCGCAATAATGGAACAAGCCAAGAAGATACGGTTATGGCTAGCACCACTATCAATTAACACTGCAAGCACTGCATCCCCGAGCACCTGCATGCGCATGGTACTGTGACTCAAAATCCACCATGGAGAAGACGGTGGCACCCTCCTCCTTCGCGCCTTCATCTAACTCGCTGGTTCCTCTCGACCGTAGGTTCGTAATATTCGTAATCTGCAACTACCGCCTCATCCGGCCCACAAATAACACCCGCAGCTCCCCCGAGGGACAAACCTCCCATGGCCCGGCTGTAAGTCTTGCGGCACTGAAGCACGACCTTTCGCCTCAAGTCCACCATCTCGCTCGATGTGAGACGAGTAAAGCAAGGCGCAGTTGAATGCTCCGATGTCGCCGAGTGGTCGCCGCCGATTTTTCACCGCCGAGACAAACGATCAAGGAATTACCGATGGCCCGGATATCGTGGCCGACTATCTCGCCGAACGGACGTGGAAATCGGAGGATCGCCGCTCAATTATTCGCCTCCGAACTGCTTATCACCCCCGACCAATTCGATTTTCCTCATATCCCGTGAAAGTTCCATCGCGGTCTTCAAGTCCGCTGGCCTGAGCAACCGCAATGAGTTGTTGATCGAAGTTTTAGTCCCACATGAAGTAACCCGATAATGGTCGTCGTCACCGGAACTCGCCGGGCGGTTGGATGAACACATTCACATACTCTTCGACCGTCCCTATCCGCTTAACCCCAGCCAATCTTTCATATGGGCTCCTTTGAAACGAGAATCAAATCTCGCGACCAAGGCCTACGAAAACTCATGCCAGTCACATTGGGCTTCCGCCCCGAACTGTGTAATCCAAAGGCAACGCCGATCCATCCATCGCCACCACAATGTCGTCATCTTCACACCCTCCCGCGTACATAAAGTTCAAACTGCTGGTTAGCTCGGGCCAACCATGCGATCGGATCAACTCCTTCGAATGTCAGAATCGCACTCACGGTGGTTGCGCCGGTGTCGTCGCGGCACCGACCCGTGGGTATCGACTCTTCCTCCCGCGACCGCCTCCCGAGATTGCGCTTCTCCGCCTTCGTAATCGCAAGGAGAAGGCCAAGGTGGTCGACATCTCCTTCAATTGCGCCATGTTCTCCGCCAATCCAGATCAGATCTCCGCCATCCGTGCGTAACTGCAGCAATCTTGTTCAAGACGTTAATCCGTCACCTTCCAATTTCTCCGCCTTTCCGCTGGAACGGTAGTCATCACGGCGAGTCGAACCCGCGTCGGACCAAATTGATAAGAACAAAAATAGATATGAACACACTCAAACGGAACACCGCTTGTTAAGCCTCCGTGCTCCTACGGAAAACAATAACTGATAAAAACAATAACCCTAACAGTTAATTTAAACCCCAGACTAATCGCCCTAATAAAAATAGCCCAACGCCAAAGCCCAACAATAATCAAATAATATAAATAACTAATCAAAGCCAGCCCACGAAAGTGGACTCAAGCCCGACCACCGACGATAGACCAACAAGGGTGGTTGGCTCAGCCTCGCCCAAGGGCTGGTCCGCTTTTCTCGCCGATATCAAAACATCAATGGTGTCTCGAAAGGGAAAGAATTGGTCAAGAACAAAGGGTAAAGAAGTTATGTCTCCGAAAAAGTTGGCAACCCAAAAGATAAGGTTATAAATTGTAGTATATTAATACTTTATTCTTATATAAACAAGACATATGTCTATATGGTAATCTATGTTTAATGTGCAGATGAATAGCAAGCTTGTGCACATGTATGGAAGGAGAACATTGACGATCCAAAAGGGTAAAACATACATATGTTAGGAGATCTTCTAGGATAAGTAGTTCGATATGGTTGTAATTATTAACCGATTATAATGGTACTATCGGGTTGAAAACATGTTTCAAATGCGTATGGACTCAACGTCTTGTTTTATGTAAGTATGGCCACAAACGTATGTATTTTATATGGCTCAGATAACTTCTTTTTATTATCTAGTTATGGTTACTATGTTTATTATTAGTTACCGATTCGCTTTATTTCCTTTTCTTTCATTTTCTTTTATCGAGGATATGCACTATAAGCTCAACTATTATTATGTTATTTGTTTTTTCAAGCGTGACGAGGAATTCTCAAATAATGAAAATGTTAAAAGAAGGTGATATTGGCCAAAACAATGAACTCTGCTCACCATTTATGCAAAGGAGATTTGTACTTCTAAAAGGCTTAGCAAACCTAAAAGGAACTGGGGTTGTATGCAATGTACAAGATCGATGATGAAGAGTATGATTTTTGAAAATTATATTTAAATTGCTATAAAAATAATTTCTATTTTATTATCTAAATATTATGCTCAGATATTATTAGAGAAGAGGTGATGTTTTCATATGAGTCACTGAGCTAAGGAGATTTGACATGTACCCTTGAGGAAGGCAAAAGTTTAGTATATTTGTAGTGGATGCACGGGCAATCAGACTTAACTACAAAGAGCAATATCGCTCGTAATCATCTCCATTGCGATTATTTTTGATGATTTAGCATCTACGTAAGTATATTTAATCATATCATTATTCATTATAATTTGTTTATGTTTTATATGCTAGACCCACTATGTAACACAGTTGGAAGCAATTTGACCAAACGACTGACGACGAGAGGCTTAAAAGATACTTTCTTTGGTTTAATGACAAATGAGCTAGAAGAGTATCAACAGTAACCCATTGCTTAATAGATATGGTAATCGTTATCAAATATTATACAATTTATGCATAAAAGTTAAAATTCAAGATTTAAATTTTTTTTTCGCGATATTTGTTCCAAAGGTACCTAAAATAACAAATATTATGCGCCAGCGAGACATAAGGAAGGAGAAAATATTCATCTCGATAGCACAATGACAACAATTCGTAAAATGATCCGATCAAATACGAGAGTGTGTAACGAGATCGTAAGTATTTAACATATGCATGCACATGAATATTTGCCTTGATAATGTCCATAATATCGAGCATATCATTTCTTCCGCTTATATTGAAATCGTAAATTCCATATCGAAAAAGAATTGATCATAACATTTGTTCATGCATACCGCATCGATATAATCGACATGAATAACTATACTGCTCCATGCATATTGTAACTGTAAACCAATTACTAACAACAATAACTTGTTTATGTTGCAACGATTATGTTATCGTAGTTCTTTGTTCATCTTAACGAACCACATAAAGCAAAGACAATAACCAAGACGAAGGTGCATTTGGTGAAGATGAAACGGGCCGATAAAAGAAACGAATTGATACCGGTGTATATCTTTTGAGACATCCGAAACATTTATGGGTGATGCAAGTTCGAGTTGGAAGTGTGGAATGTCAAGAACGCCAGCCCGACAACTAATGCGAATGAGAGCAAGGTATTGTGCATCCATACTAGATTCTAACATAAACGTCGCAAAAAAGGATGGATGTCATGAGGGGAGCGTCTGATTACTACCGTGAGTTGTGCATGGACCCCAGCTTCAATGCAGAGATGGTTTTGCTTGGATGAACAATTGTTATTTTTACACTGATTTCTATATTTTATTAGACTAATTTTATGATTTTCGAATGGCGTATATATTTTTATGTTATTACAATGAAAGAAGTTTTGATTTTTTGTATGCGCTTTATTTGATATCGTAACCATTATGATTTAGTTGTTCAAATATATCTAATTACTAATATATTGAGTTTAAAATCACAATATTGATAATCGCACCAAAATATTGATAACGTGTAATGTAAGACTAAATAATATATATTGGGAGATTATCTAATTAATACCGTCATTGATTTCTTTTAAGAATATAAATTTATTTAGTTCTTTTCGCTTATGACAATGTATTTGTGCATGCTATTTAAAACGTTGTACAAGATGTATTATTATCAATGCGTATTTTTAAGTGTATAAACAATCGATAAATTTATAATTTACTAAATTTATCTGCGCTCATTCGAAAAATTTATATTATCTGTATCCATTCAAAAAGTCGATGTAAAATCGCATTCATTTTATGGAGAAGTGCATAACATTATCGATACACGTAAGATATTTCAACATAAGATGTCTTGGTACATCATATGATTAATACCATGATTTACTTGTATAGCTATATATAAATAAGATGGTATATAACATTATATTTTGTTCACGCATAAAATAATCAATGTGCATGAATTATCTATATTATCGTAATCAATGAATTTCGTGTATTTTAATGTATATATTTCAATATGTATACATATCCGAAAACTATTTATTGTATAACATAATAAATTATTTATGAATCATTAAATTGAGTAATAGTTAGAATTCAAGACATAATTATAGAGACATAAACCGAATGAAAAATAACAATAATGCATATTCATCGATAATCATAAAACAAACGAACATTAAACAAAACAATCGACATCTTCATCTCGAATCGAAAGTTCCTAGAATCGTGGTAACCTAGCTCATTGCATTTCGCGATTTTCTTTTAACTTTTGTGCTTTTCTATAGCATGTTCTCGTTAGACTTCAATCTACGCCCACCACGCACCACTACCTTTCGCTTTAGAAATATCGTGGAAAGTACATCAATGTCGTGGGGATCGACATTCCATAATACTCTTCAACCACCTTATCTTTGCCCTTCAAGGAGCATATTGGTTGCCCAAGCTTAGAATACTTGCGCTGATAGCTTTAAATCATCGCACAAGCTATCCTTTAACTCCCTCGTTGCCTTCAACATGACCAATCATCTTACATACTTCGAAAACAAGTGTTTGTTACCATTAAAGGCTTTTGGGTCTGAATTGGTGGTTGTCAAACTGCTTTTCGACTTCATCCAACGCCGATAAATGTACTTTGGGGATATCCTTCATTTTCAAATTCTTCATGACAAAGAATAAATGTCTCGCACAACAAACCTTTCTCGATGAACAACTTGCATGAACAAAGATATGTGATCGCTAGAAACATCATGCACAAATGTTGAATGTGCCATTATCTCTGTCATCCACATCAAAGCACCGACATCTCCATCTCTATGCATGTCATCCATAATACACCTTCTATCACCGCTACAATCTCAATCAGAATCGTAAAAATCTTATTAGTATAAAGCGATGCCGCACGACGCCCATTTCAAGATCTCATAGCATATCGAGGCAATGAGTTTGATCAAGATATGTCATCTCGTCGCATCCACTACGCCAGCCTCCATAGCATTGTTGTAGTGCATGTACAAATCAATAAGGTTAGAATCATCGCTCAAGAACAATCCAAAAACTATTTTGACTCTCGGAAGAAGATGTAGTCCTGAACAATCCACTCATATGTATGTCGCGAAAAAAGGCTGGAATCCAATATGAACGAGAATTATACATATCACCAAACCATTTATGCCCAGATAGATCGTATTTCTTCATAACTTCGTGCCATTTTTTATCAAAAATATCAGGTTCATCCAAATCAGACCAAACAATCTCATCAAAATCTTGTTTAAATTCGGTACTATCTCTCAGACTAATAGGCAACTTCTCAACAACCTTCATGGTGGTATGCCACATACAAAATCTATGGGAAGTATTTGGCCATACACTCGCAATAGCAATCTTCAAAGCTGGATCTTGGTCAGTTATTATAATATTTGGATGAGAACCCATGCAATCAAAGAATTTTGACAGAACCCAAGAATACGATTCAATATCTTCATTCGAAATAATAGCCGCACCAAACGTAACACTCCTATCGTAATTGTCTCTACCAGTGAATGGTGTGAAAATCTTTTTGTACCTGAAAGTTAAATAAATATAACCATTACAGTACATTAAATGCTATGTATGTCTAAATAATGTACATAATACTTAAGATTAATTATTATCGTATACGTGCATCAAATGAATGTATCATGTGCATATTAATAAAGTACCTATGCATAACCCATGTCTGTGACGTTATTATCAAGAATATTTTCTATAACACGAACAAATATTATGTGTACATGCACAGAGTAATATAAAAACATATAGTAAAAATTAGAAACAATAGAATCACCTATTCATACGATATGTGGCATCAAACGATACAACACACCAAAATCTTGAAATTTTTATCGACTTTGCATCACCCAAAATAGACGTGTTAACTGCTTCTATTATCGACATCATAGAAGTACATAAACCCACGGCAATTGTCACTTTTCCATTGAAGTTATCCAATAGCATCTCGAGCATCAACACCGCAATGCATAACCTTATATCCCGCTTATAATTCTTCAAGTCACCATGGTGTAGCCAACGCCCTCATAGCTACCAACAATCTCCTTAAACATTCAAAACTTTACGTGTACCAATGTTTGCTTTATACCTTTCTCAATGAATATTTGATGCATATAATCAACTTTCCTATTTTTCTTCATTAGATGTCGATATGCATCCTGCATCATGGAATGTGTATGACCTCAACAAACTTGTGAACTTTATATCCAACACCAAACCTCAAAACGAAGCACCATTCTAGCCATACAACCCACTCGTCAATATCGAACTCGCTTCGCTGGACGAACTATCATCTAAAGGAACGATCAACTATCTTTCAACCTTCACGCGCACATAAAATGAATCAATGCAATTACCGTATTGTCTCTCGAACGCTTATGTGCTTTTACGAGTTTCAAACCCACATGCATCTCAGATAATCATCGTAAAATTTCTCCCTTATCCAAGTTGCGAAAAGCCCCACCTATTTTCGCTTCAAGATATCGTCACAAAATGGAAAAATCCAGCCATCACACTGCACTATGTCGGATTCATCTTCGATACCTGGAAACATAAAATATCAACGTTTGTTATAAAATAATTATACGTTGTTTGAAATAATACTGAGCAAAAAAAAATATCGACTATAAATGTGAACACATGACTACTTTGTATGCACGCAATCTTTAATTTAATGCACAATAAATGGGGTTTTTAATCTGTAATAGAATAGTTAAGCAAACTAAATTGCAATTCATGTGCAAATCTGGATGAATGAATAAAAAAGAATTGAATATGTGCAGAACAGCGAGAAACAAAAATCTGCCAACATAAATAATCCATGTTTGTTTTAAAATATATACACGTTGTTTTAAAAAACCCTGAGCATACATGAACAACGACTATCGATGTGAACATAAAATAAATTTCTTAACACATAATCTTTTTTTCCATGCACAAAATATTGTCTGCATATGTTCTCTGTAAAACATTAATAAACAAAACAATAGACACAAATAATGAGCAAAACACGATGAAGAGATAAAATTACTTGTTGACGCCATTACTGCAGAAGACAATCAGTAGCTTTTAGACGCCAAGAACTCACGCATATATAGCATTCAAAAATTAACGAAAGCAATGCAAAAAACGTAGAAGACTACAATCTGAAAAGATATGCAAAAAGATATTAAGTATGATAACAAATAAATCGCAAATTTCCTAAATTAAAAGATAGAATCCCATAAAAAACTGAACATTACGGTTATAATATATTTCGAAATTACTATTATAACTTTATTTAAATGTCAGAAATATACTTACTAAATATAACAATTAAATTGTGACCTTTAGATCATGGCAAATTAATGAACAAGATTGGTTCTCATTTCTTATAATATATAGGGTTCTCATTTGATCCATCCTCTATATATATAGAGAGAGAATTTGGTTCAAATAAGAACCATTCTTATCCTAAAAACTAAGAACCAAATGAATTCGTTATGAAAGTTGATGAATCCGCTGAGAAAGTTAATGAATTGAATCGTAATTTTTCACCCGGTTCGAATCCCATGAGGCTAAAATTCTATTTTTCGATTCAAGATTTTCCCAACTGATTCATTAACTTTCACGGTGAATTCATCGCTTTTGGTTCTCACGCTCACAATAAAATGGTTCTCACGCTAACCTCCCTATATATATATATATATATATATATATATATATATATATATATATGTGTGTGTGTGTGTGTGTGTTTGTGTTTTGTTTTGTGATGAAATGATGAATATAAATTGCATATTGCCTAACTCACATGTAAGAGGTCGAAAATCATACAACAGCAATTTAATTTAATATGTACTAATTTGATTATGTAGTTATTAATTAAAATTCTTTGTAATTTTTAGTTTCAAATTCTTGATACAATATTTGTTAAAAATATATAAAAAAAGAACGGCGGTTTATGTGATATTACTCAAGTAATGGAATTGGATAAAAATAACGCAACAATTCTTATAATGAAGGCTAAGGTCATCTCCAATACTCAATACTAACTTAACTTCATTTTGCAGTAATTATCACATCAATGATCAAAAAGTAATTCATCTCCAATACATAAACTCAAATATTAACTCAAAAAGAATATTCTATATATATATTCCTTCTCATACCATTTTTTATACTTTTGCAAAATAAACCTTTATATTTATTAATATTACACATTGAATCCATTTTAACTTTTCAATACATAATTTAATATGAAATGAACTAGTACTAAATAAATTGGTTATAAATAAATAAAGATAACTAAATTACCTGTTCAAATAAGAGAAAATTACTTAAATAGATTTAATGATTGTAATAAATCAATCTCTAATATTATTATTTATTATCTATGAATTAATAATTGTTATATAAATATAATTTATATTAAATAGATTGGTTATAATAAATAAAGATAACTAAATTACCTATTCAAATAAGAGAAAATTACATAACTTGATTTAATGATTGTAATAAATCAATATATAATATTATTATTTATTATCTATGAATTAATAATTAGAGTTTAATATATTTTTCAACAAGGAAAAAGGAATAAGACAACAACAAATATAAAAAACAAAATAAACGACTTTTACAATTCCATTTAAGTGCACAACAACTAATATGCAAAAGCCATGGAACCCACTTTTAACAAAGCCCAGACCAATTAATATAAGAATGCACTAATTATTTTAATGGTTGTCTCATTCTTTTCACAGTTGTGTTTCTACATACATCCAATTTTCACTCGTTTTCCTTTTATGATATACCAAACGCATATCAATATTCAAAGTAGCAGGATTATTCTGCAATATCATCAAAATAAAAGAGAGATACGTCAAGCTACAGTACAAACACATATTTGAGTTTGAAGGAGAGAAAAACTTCATCAAAACTCATTTTGAGTTTGAATTTGCAGTACATTGGGAAAGAATATCCATTGCAAAATGAGTTTTGCAATTGAATTGGAGATGACCTAAAAACAATAATTATTACTACTTTCGTCTCATTCTAAATGATTCATTACTTCTCGATATGTAAAGAAAAGTGTCAATAGGGAAAACTACACAAATCCCATAAAAGGTATGAACAAATACCAATCGTTATAAAACATGCAAAATCGGAAGATATACCCCAAATAGCCTTTAAAAACATCGTCTCGCGAACGAGGTGACCGAAGTCGAAAAAAGTCGTCAATGTTCGAATGTCGATCGGGGAGAACTGACCGGACGATCGGATTCGATCGGATTTTTTCACCGATCGGATCCGATCGGATTCAAGATTGAAAACAAACGAGTTGACATAAAGTGCCTGACGAAAAGGCCGCAAATCCTGTGGAATCTCGATCGAGTGGAATCCGATCGGACCGATCGGACGATCGGATTCGATCGATTCTTCTCATCCGATCGGATTCCTCCCAATATATACCCGACACTCCCTGCCTCTCATTTCACTCCTCCGGATTCGAGACTCACCTTCACTCTCCTCCCAGAATTACTCGCCGCCGCTTCTCTCGCCTCTCGGATCGGATAGCTCGCCGAAATTTCGCACCATGGCTTCTCGTGCACGCCGCTCTTCGCCTCCTCGACGGAATCCGATCGGTCCGCTTGACTAATCCGATCGGTGTTTATGAATCCGACCGTCCGCGGACCGATCGGATTTCTTATTTTGTTAGTTAGTTTAGTTATTATTTAGTTAGTTAAACGTGCTTATGCTATTATTCAATTTATTAGTTAAACACGTGCTTATTATCATAGTTTATTAGTTAAATCGCTTATCATAATTAAACCCGCTTATCTTAGTTTATTAATTAAATCGCTTATCATAATTAACCTTGCTTATCATAGTTTATCATAGTTTATTATGGTTTATTAGTTAGTTAAATCGCTTATCATAATTTATTAATTTTAAACGTGCTTATCTACAAATGCAAAAGTAAATAAGACCCACACACGCCTTAACTCGCTTATCATAATTTAATAGTTAAACGTGTTTATTTATTGATAATATCATAATTTATTAGTTAAACGTGTTTATTTATTGATAATATCATAATGTATTAATTAAACGTGCTTATTTATTAGTTAATCCTGCTACTTAATTAGCACACATGCGCTTAATATGCTATTATTTATTTAATATGTTAAATGTATATTATGATTTATTATGCTTAATTATGCTAAACGTGTTATTATGCTTTATTATATGTTTTATTTTATGATATTTATACACTTTATTGTTTTTATTGTTAGGTTATGTTGATTATGTGAGACCCGAGATGATTAATGTTGTGGTCCAAATTAGCACATATTATAGGATCAATTATTTAGATATCATTAAGACTAGATTATTGGAATTGGTGGTGAAGAGTTACCGGATAGGTTTGCTAGTGGATGCTTCGGTCATTTACTTAATCGAAGCTCGTGCAAAAATATCATGGCTTTGCACCACGTGATTTCCGTCATTATGACGAATGATGGTCTAGTATGGTTTCGTATGAACGGACGAGCATTTATTTTATCGTTCATGATTATGCACTAGTCACCGGTTTAAGTTTTGGAAGCTCGCTTTCAATCTTAGTAGAGAGCACCGGTTGCAACGTGTTCGAGTGTTTAGAGCTTTCTTGCTCGACCATATATCTATTACGGACTTAGTAGTTTGCTCGATAGGAGGCGTGCATATAGATGATGCGGATGGTAGTTTATACCTCCGTCTTGCACATATTATTATGTTATACGGATGCTATTATCTCGTAGATCCCAGAGTACCGTGGAGTCGTGGGTCCGGCATTGGTCGATGATTTGGATTTATTCTCTAGATTTACGTAGGGTGCATATTCGTATCGTGTATGCGCTACTACTTATTTCAAATTCAACCAAGAAGAAATACCATTTTATGGACCAGCTTGGGCATTGGTTGTTTGGTCGCCGAGATCATACCAGTCCAGGGGTCATTGGGAAATATGTAGACCGGTTTGCCTACCCTAGATGCTTGAGATGGAGGTTCAAGAGCAAGTCCTCATCGATGATTTATCGATTTTGTTTGAATCTCAAGTACTACTTTTTACATATTCTAAAATTTGTGTTATAATTTTTATTATAATTTTGATTAAGTCTTGTTTATTTGAATTGTATAAAGGACTATCAAGATATTCGGATGACATCGCTACGGAAGAAGAAATGGACACATGGTATCGGGTATCACTCCGACACGACGAGGCGTTTGGTGTGCCTATATAGAGCCACAAAATCCGTTGAGGATGGAACAGCTTCCACGAGCACGAGTGATTAGTGATGACGATGTGGGAATTTCGTGCCTCGAGGTACTTCTCGCATCCGAGACGTGCGTGTGACGGCATATTATTGAGGAGTCGAGCACGGCGCACATGGTATCGAGGGCTCGATCGGAGAGCACCGTCCACATCTCGTCAGCAGAGCGACGTAAACGGGCCATCCTCCGACTTCTTCCTCGAGCAACGATCACCCACGACCTAGTGATCGCCGGGCCTAGAGGACCTATTAGAGGCATGCTCGAGGGTGATCGAGCTATCGAGGAAGCACCTTGACGAGGTTGAGGTACGGATGACGAAGAAGTTGAAGGGTTGGTTTAAGGAGTTGATTGGTGCTACCGTCATCGTCCTTCACGACGACACCGACCCATTCTCCATCCGATCATCATACTCATCCGTGGCACGGCAATCGATTGACGAGGCACGGAATCAACCGATGGCGGACATGCGCACGTGCCACCGACATTCGTGCATAAGTTTGGTAGGACCGAGGCCATGCCATCCTATCGTGAGCCACCTCGTGCTTCCTATCGTGAGCCACCTCGTCTTCCTATCGAGCCACCTTATACTTCCTATCGCCACCACCTGCCTCCTATCGCCACCACCTCCGCTACTATCGTGAGCCACCTCCGCTACTATCGAGCCACCTCCGCCTCCTATCGCATCCACCTCCGCTACTATCGAGCCACCTCCCGCTTTATATCAGACCACCTTCACCTTCATTCACCGATATGTTTGATATTTTTAGTGATTGTGGACAAGTAAGTGTAATTTAATTAAATAATTTAAATATTTTGTGTTTATTTAAATATTTCTAAGTCAAATGATATTTTCACGCAGATTGTGTCGATTGGGATGACCTCAGAAGTCCCGCAGCAGATCCACTACTATAGGAATGTCCGATTATGGACACCGATGGATGACTTTAGGGATGCCCTGGCTCGTGGATCACATCGGGATGACCAAGGACGGGCGAGCATCGTGGTGACACCGTTCGCATCCGGGAAGAGTGGCCGACGGCGATTCCCATCGCTGCCCTAGCATCTCCATATGTTGTTATCGGCAAACCGTGTGAACTTGATCGGCGTTAGTACGTAACTTCAATGTCTTCCTTAAAGCCCGCCTCCACGCGACGGTGATGATTTAGAGTGGTGGAGTTCTTAGTCGGTCATTTTCATGGATATTCTTAAGCCGACCACTTATTATCTTCGTATCGTAAGTATTTTGAATTTCTAAGTATTCGTAATTTATTTTAGTTGAATTGATTGATTAATACTTATACATTCAATTGTTCTTATTGTAGAGCGATTGATCCGTTCATGACGAAGTGTAGAGTGAGGTCGATCAAGGCGATACCGTATTGTCCACCATGAACAATGCAAACACGATTGTATTGGACACCGACTTCTATGTAAGTATTGATTTCCCAATAATTTACATTTATTTATTTATTGCTTTGCTCAATTCAATGTCCGATTAAATCATTTGAATGTCTCAATAGCGAATCCTTCAAGTTGGTTGGGAATCTTGTTCAAGCGGTTGGAAGGTGCCCGAGAGTATTATTTCCCGATCAAGGCACGACGTGAGTATCCACTATGACCGATTGGTCCAACATGCAATGTGATTTTGTAATTCAATATCATGTTATATTTAAATTTTAATATATTTGTTTTAATAATTCATATATTTTGTAATAATTATGTTATATAGGTGATTATACCTATCCTTATCGATGGACACTACGTCGTCGTTATCGTAATGCTCGATCGACGCTGATCTATATGATTCGATATATTGGAGATTAGAAGATCATGCGAGAAAACGCTACCAACAGATGGCTCGATATTGCATTTATTTGGATTCGTCTTGGATGAAGCGATTATTGGAGGTTCAACGATACGGCATATCGAAAAACCGTGCCACTTGAATTATCTATCCCACACCGCTAACCGCTTCTCCCAAAAGACGGGCCGCTTATGGTCCATATGCATGCATGTACGTTGAACGTGTGATATCCAGGATCACCGAGTATTACTGGGGAATACTCATATACCAAAGATATAGGAAAATTATAGTGCTTCTATTTTTGAGTTGTGTGAAGACACTTAGATATGTAAATTTAAATGTGTAATATCTTAAATTTCGCTTTATTAATATTTGTAAATTAATAACTATTTAAGATTTTAAACTCCTATAGTTGCTTCTATTTTTATTTATTTAAACTCCTAACTATTTAAGATTTTAAAAATCTTTGTGTAATTTAGTTCATGTTTTTATACGATACATGATCACGTTTTGTACGACACGATACATTTCAAACTTCACATTTAGTACGTAAGGAAATATCCAAGTAAACCTAGTATAGTCATCAACAAAATGTATGTAATACTTGAACCCTTCAATAGACGTGGTAGAACTTGGACCCCAAAGATCCGTATGCACTAATTGAAAGGGTGAAGAAGTTTTATTATTATTATTATTATTATTATTATTATTATTATTATTATTATTATTATTATTATTATTATTATTATTATTATTATTATTATAGCACAACACAATGTATAAAATTGAATGATATAAAGAAGAATAATAATAAGGTGCCAAACACAATATTTCAAATATTAAAAAAATACAACAACTTTAATTAATCGCTATGCCTTCATCTATTCGATTTGGACATTTCCTTCGTGTATGTCCCGGTTCCCTACAATGACTGCATTTCTTTGGTGCTCGGCTCACCGCTAGACGATTCTCCCATATCGCTTGTAGGCACTCTTCTTGTAGACCTTTCACCACCGGATGGAATCCGACTTGTTCTAGGTCGTCCCACTGTCTTGTCACAATAGGAGGCAATACATTCGCTTGAGCTACCTCATTTGGAACCGACCACTCATTGTATTGAGGACATGATTCATCGCACCACCGTATGTCTCAATTAAAGTGTTGGTCGTGTAGTATGATTCGATATAATTGTGGATGGATTCTCGACCTCACTTTGTCAATGAAAAGTATTAGTATGAGTTACATGAAAATAAAACGACGGTGTAGTATTAGTATTAAAACTTACTTAATGGCGTAAATTGCGTGTGAACACGGCATCCCGCCTTGGTTAAATTCTAGACAATCACACGATTTGAGTTGAAGATCACCAAGAAGTTCCTAACGCCGCATCGCACCCTATATTTTCCATTTGTAGATCTCGTCGAGAGTAACGACGACTTTTGGACACCGCCATCGTAAGCTTTTTCATTGTTTCCTCGATTGAGATAGTTGTCCCACCCACGTCTTTCTTGCCGCTCATCGTTGAACCACCTCAATTACAAGTCCGATTGCCTCCAACATTGAGCATATTGGAAGACGCCTCGCCCATAATAATCGAGAGTTAAACGACTCTGCTGCATTTGATGTTAAGAAACTAAAACGGCTCACGGGGACTTTGAACGGGCCCGTTTTCTCGGTCCAACACGGAGCGGTTTTGGTATCTTTATCATTTATGCTTTCGATAGCGACATAGCACGTTGGTATTGTCTGGGCTCGTATGCATAAGCAGCTTCTTGGAACATTTCCACCACAGTACCGCTACGAAATTGTTTGATCTTGTTCACTAAGTGGTAGAAGCATAAGGCGTGATGAGCTTGTGGAAATACTCTCTCGATGGCGTTAGCTATGGACACGTGTGCGTCCGAGACAATTAAGAGGTTTCCAGTATTTCCAAATACCCGTTGGATGCGTGAGATAAACCATGACCAAGATTCATCATTCTCAATTGGTCCAACACCATATGCCAACGGGAACACTTGCTCATTGGCATCCTTCACATCGCAACAAATAAAATTCCTTATTCTTTCCTCGAGGTGAGTACCATCTACGACGATCATCGGTCTCAAACAAAAATAGAAGGGCAATAGATGCAGCGAGAGCAACGAATGATGCGGAATCGACCATCACCATCGACCTCATAATCGGTAAATGTACCGGATTAAATCTGCTTCAATATTTGCGATAACGGCAAGATTTGGAATGGCCGATCATGCCGACCGTATATCAACTCAATCGCAGTATGTCGGGCTCGCAACGCCACATCATAACTGATGCGGATACCGAAATCATGTTTCAACTCCGCCATAATTGATTTAGGTTTATAATTTCACCACAGCGCATTTTTCGAGCATAATACGCTACAACTATCTTTGAATGAACCTTCAATGGTCCAACACAACCCAAATCACGGTGACATTTGTGTTCGATATAAACTTATAAACTTTCCAAATATTACCTCGTTGGGCAGCTCGTAACTCAAAATTACACCTCTCGAGTGCTTGCATTTAAATGTCGATCGTGTTGTATCCGAACGACCAACAACGTATTCCGCCCGCCCATACGCCACACACCAACAAAGAAGATAGAGGTCATCTTTGCTATAGTAATATGAATTACTACTCAATTCTCCATCCTTGTCGGGTTCATTTCACTAGCAACAAGTGAGGTCATGCGGTTGAGCGGAATGGACCGGAACTAACCGATTAGTTAGTTCTTCAAGATCGGGTTGGTTGACATCTTCGGATAGCGCTGGATTAATCAAAGATAATAGTTTGGGAAGTCCTCCTTCTTCGAATCCATCCTGCAAAATCAATAAACGTATTATTTAAAATTGATTGTTCGGGATGGTCGCTTGAGGCATCCGAGTCGGTCTCTTCGAGATCTTGGTCTCGTGTAAATATTCTTCTTCTTCTTCGCCTTCTCCATCAACATCATCATTCGAATAGGAGTTGTTGGCCTTGTTGTCTCCGTAGCGTGCCTTTGGGATTCGTAAAACCAATCACCGTAAAGCATACTGGAACATCTTGTAAATATTCTTCTTGCATCTCTCGTGGATCGAATGATTGTGCTTTCTCCGGGTTTGATCCACTCGCAATATTTGTAGTGTTGTGAACTACATAAACGTGGATATTCTTCGGACACGCACAATCGAGCAAACAGTTCATCATCGGTTAACAATGATTTTATTATCCGACCATATCGAGATGTGGATAAATAAAATAATTGATAATCCATGCTCAATTCATTAGCCTGCAATACGTGATTGATATAGTATATGAGGCTGTAAAGTAAACGATCTAGAATTTGGGCAATTTGTTGACACCCGCCAATATACGTACAATCACTATCAAACTCTCCACCATAATTCACAGTAATAAATTTCCAATTGTGCATCTACATAAAGAAAGAATAAATAAAAATATTAAAACAAAATTCTCAATCAAAATATACGCATATGTAAATATAGTATATTATTCTTTGGGGTTCTTGGCTAATTACCTTTGATATTGGAAAATGATTGAATTCTCCGTGGTTTTCCTTCAAATACCGCTTCAACTTCAATAGAAAATTTTGGAAAACGAAGATATGAGATGTGAATGAATGAATGAATGAATTAATCAAATTTTATAGAAGGTAAACAACAACAAATAATGGATGTGCATGTATCATTCACGTGAAATTATCAGTAGCTACAATGAATTCGACGCATTATTGTACAAATTCATCAGTAACAACAAGAAAATCGCACCTATTATTGTACTAAATTCGGACCTATTATATCGCTTCACGTGAATGAATTGAATGCTACAATAGTTTGAGAGAAAATTCAAAGCACTTATCGAGGCGAAACAATTAAAAAAAAAAACACGCGTAATCCGATCGCATGCAAAACTAAAACGAATTGAATCAGATATTCGATCGGATTCCTACCGCATCGATCGAATCGATCTCGACGATCGGATTCGGTCCTTCCATCGAATCCGACCGAGCTCCTTTCCATTTTTAATCCGCTCGTTATTTTACACGTAAAACAAAGTCGACATGAGGGTATATTTGTCCATACAATATAAACCACCGATTTTGCGTGTTTTATCCCATTGGGTATATATATATATCTCTTATGAGATCGGGTATACGTGCATCCGCCCCTAAAGAAAATTGTGTCTAATATAAAAAATAGCATGACTTATGAAATTTGAGGTAACTTTACATGTAAAAATTATTTTTTTTGAATATGAATAATTTAAAGTAGAATAATTCAAAAAATAGAAATTAATTAGAAAGAGACAAAAGAGTATCAAATAATTATTCACCCACATTAGTTGACCATATTTGACAAATCCGTCACAACCACCGTTAAATTAGTTAAACTTCATCAGAAGAAGGAAAGAAAAGATTTAACTGACTCAACCATGGTAACTAATGTTACTACCCATTTCCCATTTTTTATTTTTTATCAATTTAATACCATCACTGTAAATTCGAATTCTTTTTATTTCAACATTAATCACTCTATCATTATATCAATACATCCACACAAAAACTCTAACAAAAGGCCAAACCCACCAAAAGCTCTTACAAAAAGGCAATTTCCCCTTTCTTCGCAGCTTCTCCACTTCACCAGCCTTTTCAACTCTACAAAAGGCCAAACCCACCCTCCCCACATGCTCCTTCTCTCTCGCCCTTTCCCTCTCTCTTCTCTTTCATCCTTATCTGACCTAGAAAAGCTGGATTGGGTCTTCAGCACCTGATCAGAAAAGTAAAAGAACAAATATTTGTAAGCTTTCCTCTGTATGACTTTCCTCTCTGTTTGTTTCTCAAAATCGAAGTTCTAATTTTTCTGCTTCTGATTTCTGTATCAACTTGGTGTAAAGGTCAAGTCTTGAAATAGTTGATAGTCAAACTTTGTGAGCTGGGTTTTATGCTTTATTGTGTTACAGGAAAGAAGAGAATTTCGTCCTTTGCTCGATTTAGTGTTTATGTATGTTTATGTGTTCTGTTTTTCAATTTGTGTGTGAATTGATTGAGACTTCTGTAAAAATCTGATCTTGCTTTGAGGAGCCTATAGATCACAGATTCCATTAGGGTTCTGGAAGATCATGCGATGATTGATCAAGGAATCTGGTTAGATTTGTCGTATGTGTAGGTTTAAAGAATCTATTAGCTCTTCTTGTGCTTTTGCAGTTAAGGGTTATTGAATTAATATATATAGAGTAATGAATTGTCCTTTAACTGCATGTGATTTCTGGTTTTGATGTTACGTTGAATCTTTTTGGTTGATATTCGGTTTTTGTTTCATTGTTTCTTGGATCAGATTTGTGAGCTTTTGGAGCTTCCCCTTGATTTTCGCATGATCCTAAAAGTCAATCTAGTAGGGTTTGCGTGTATTTAGGGAATAATCGAGCTGTGAAGAGAATTAGGAGGTCGATTGAGAGTAGACTTTCCGGCCAAATGGGCTTCTTTGAGGAGATGGGCTTTTGTGATAGTCTTGATTTTCTCACTAACCCTCCCGGAGAGATGAAGGGCTCCCAAGAACTAGAACCGGTGGGAGAGGTGGACGGAGACTACAGTGACGATGAGATGGATGTTGATGAGCTGGAGAAGCGAATGTGGAGAGACAGGATGCTCTTGAAGCAGCTCAAGGAGCAGAAGAAGAGCAAGGACAGGATTGACGACAGCACAAAGCAGCGCCAGTCTCAAGAGCAGGCGCGAAGAAAGAAGATGTCTCGTGCGCAAGATGGCATCTTGAAGTATATGCTGAAGATGATGGAGGTCTGCAAAGCTCAAGGCTTCGTGTATGGCATCATTCCCGAGAAAGGGAAGCCGGTGACAGGAGCATCTGATAATCTCCGTGCGTGGTGGAAGGAGAAGGTCAGGTTCGACAGGAACGGCCCCGCTGCGATTGCTGAATATCAGGTGGAGCATTCCATCCCCGGGAAAACCGAGGCTTCGAGTGCGGTGGCGTCGACTCCTCAGACACTTCAGGAGCTGCAGGATACTACGCTAGGATCTCTGCTGTCGGCTCTGATGCCACACTGCAATCCACCACAGAGGCGTTTCCGTTTGGAGAAGGGCATCCCGCCTCCGTGGTGGCCTTCCGGGACGGAAGATTGGTGGCCGGAATTGGGTTTGCCGAAGGATCAAGGGCCTCCTCCCTACAAGAAGCCCCACGATCTGAAGAAGGCGTGGAAGGTCGGTGTCCTGACTTCTGTGATCAGGCACATGTTTCCTGATATCGCCAAGATACACAAGCTTGTCCGTCAGTCTAAGTGTTTGCAGGATAAGATGACGGCGAAGGAGAGTGCGACTTGGCTGTCTATTATCAACCAGGAAGAGGCATTGTCGAGAAAACTATATCCCGATAGCTCTCCACCATTATCATCAGTTGTTGGGAGTGGGTCATATTTGGTCAATGATACTAGTGACTATGATGTGGAAGGAGTCGAAGATGATGCGAACATTGCAGTCGACTGCAAGCCACTGGATAGGAATCTGTTCAACTTCGGGGCTTCTGCAACTAAAAACAACCCTATGGTGCTACCACTAGCTCCAATAAAGGGAGAGATCTTTGACGTAGATGTAGATTATACCCCAAAAAGAAAACAGGTGCCCGTTGAAGAGCACAAGAGCGAGAGGGTATATACGTGTGAGTTTCCTCAGTGCCCCCACAGTGATAAACTCATGGGATTTAATGACCAAACATGGAGGAACAATCACCAGAATAACTGTCAATTCCGATCCAGTTCCAATGAAACCAAGTCTTCCGACCTACCCGTGAATAATGCTCCGACTTGTGTGAATGTTTCAGAACTTGGGATTCCTGAAGATGACCAGAAATTGATTAGTGGGCTGATGTCGATGTATGATAACAATCTTCAGGGAAACAATAGCTTCGATTCCGAGAATTTCAACGTTCTCCTGGGGAAGAACCCTCAGCAGTCAGCCGGACAGCTCGAACAGGGTGGCGACTTTTTCAGGCAGGAAGCTTTGCCTCACGCCAGCATGTTTCAAGAAACCAGTGTGCCATTGAGCAATGCTACTTACATGTCAACAGAATTCCAGTATGACCAGTGCAGGGCATCGTTCAACCCCTCTTACAACGGTAATGCAGGGGAGAATTTTGCTGACTTCAGACTTGATTCACCATTCAGTTTTACACCCGGTGACTTCTCTTTGGATCCGTTGCCAAAGCATGAAGTGCCTCTGTGGTACATTTGAGATGGGAGAGTTCCCATCCGACTGCTTTGCTAAGAGATCTGCAGAACTATCGTGTGAGACGCCTATCCATCTTCTGCCTCTGTAGTTAGGTTTCCTTAAATTAGTCAAATATATGCATAATTGTAATGTTGCTGCCGAATGAATCTGAGTGCTTTTACTATTTATTGCAACTTAGTGTATTAGAGTGTCTTTGGGAGGTGCTTAGTCAGGCAGCACCTTCGTTATCTTCCTTTTGAAATGCTGTAAGACATTACCTGTTGATCATAGATAATAATGCTTTTACCTAAACTGAGTTTGATATTTCCTGTGCTGTTGATATGGCCTGTTGTTGCAGTTTTGTTTATGTTCTGTTCTACCTGATGAGTTTATTAGTTGTGTGAAATGTGGACGGCATTTGTATACGCAGCTGCATTACATTCGACTTCCTAACTCATAGTTCGTGGATGCAACGAGTCAAGAGCTGAATGTTATATATAGCAAAAATGTAGTCATGGGAGTGAAGGGCAGGAATCGTTTTTGCAGATTTGGGAAATAATGCCGGCCAAGAAGTTAGGGGGGAGAGAATATGCCAAGTTTTGTCATGGAATAGACAGTAACCAAATTAGCTAATTAATGGTCACCCTTAAACTTCTCGTTCATTGTATGCCTTTATAACATATCACTACCTGAATTTACATAATTGGCTGTACATAAGATTATTACCAGCCATACATTTTCATTGAATGAATGAGCTATTTTGGTTACTGTTTATGGTCTGTGAACCAAAGCTGAGAGTGTTATTCATGAATGTGTGGCTTTATGGAAAAAGAAAAAGAAACTCACTGAATTCATTTTATGAAAGAACAAAGAAAACCTAGAATTACATACTGATAAACAGAGCTATCTCTTGAGACAGTCTTTATCTCAGGGTAGGGAAAAAAAAGGGGATGAACAAGCCAAAGACTCTGAGCTTGTGCAGAAGCACTGCATGTTACTCTTATCATCTACTGCTAGCTTCCTCAGCTAAAGTTACAGTACTTCAGGCCTAAAGATCCTAAAACTTGAAGGGAACATTAGATATTGCTGCAAGCTGATGTGGTCGACGATAATGGCGACGAAGAGGGCGAAGTCAAAGTGGACACGTTCCGGCCTTTCAAGTCCTGAGCCACCAAAGCATCTGCTGCGTCAATCTGGCCGCCATATTGGAGGATCTCGGTATCATCCAATGGCTCATCGAAGATGCACTCAATATCATCATCGAAGCCCTTGTAGTCAAACACCTCGGAGGCTTTCCCCAGAGGCATGTCGGGTATGGGGAGGATATTGAACAAGGTATCTAGGCAGAGATCCCAAGGGTGGCCGTGCTCCTCGATTGGGTCAATGGCAACCGTGCCTTCTGACTCGTTGGAGTCTTTGGGTTCGGGCTTAGGGCTACTCATTTCAGCAACCAGGTGAGGATCTTCATCTGCTTGTACTTCGTCGGGGGGAGTTGAGTTTGTTTCCTGCTTCACATGGACCTCTTCCACTTGCACCTCAGGCAGGAATTTCTTCAACTTATCCGCGTAATTACTTATGTCGAAATTTGTTACAGCATTCGGACCTCTGAATTCTATCGCTGCCATATCGTATGCTGCTGCTGCCTCCTCTTGAGTGCCTGCGAGAAACGGAACTCTTAGAATTACATGTACCCTGACAAGAATTCTACGAAATATAGTTAGGACGGTGGTGGAAAAAAACGCATTCAAGTAAAATTTGCTAGGAAAGGGACACGTCTTGCGGCATGTCTAGCATGTTTTCCTTGTTGTGAAACCTATCTATATATCTATCATCAAATTATGATATGCACTCAACTTTAAGTGGGATTTCACATATACAAATTTTGGAGCACTAGAGGTTGCAATCATTGAGATGCATTATTGTAACATATTATTGACCACGAAGAAGAGGAAGAGGTTGATAAGAACTTGATAGTTCCATACAATTTTTCAACTTTTTTAGGCATTGCATTAGTTAAATGTCCACTAGCAACAGGGTACAATAGCTCCTAACGATAGTTAAACGTGTAAATCATGACCGATGAACACTAGATACCAATGTAGACAGCAGCAGAGCCATGTGAATGAAAATAGCATTTATACTAGAGCTCGTGACCAAGGACTTATCATCTATGGAAGTACTCGGATTTTTCCTAGGTTTTAGGTTTACTCAGAAGTGTTCAGCTTGGGCGAGTACATGTTCGTCACACTTGCAATTTTTTGGGGTTCAAAGCCATCATGGACCTCCCGTTTAATCTTTTGCTCTATGTCGTAAAACAAGAAAATCTGAGTCTATATACATCAAGGATGAAAAATGAAGCGATCAATTTGGCTATTAAGCATTAGCAATTCAAGTAGGCTACCAACTCCATATCCCACTACCTATATGCCTATTCAAAACTAGCCCTTAAATTTGAAGTGCAGTTTTCTTGAGAGCAAAAATCCCAAGAATCTGGTTTTTGTCCGAGCTTAGGGGCGAACATTTGGTCGGTTATGCTGATCTATCTTGAGTTGCACACACTACTTAGATCCATCCAAATAAAATTTTCTTTCTAGTCAAAATTTCAAGTATAAAAAATTGAGACCTCCTAGTTCTACCCCACCCCACCAAAGGGAATATTTCTGAGTTTTATAATGGAGAACAAACTTTCCTTTGTGAGGTCCGCAGATACTGTCTTAATACTATATATTTAAGTAGTTAACCCAGCCATTAATGTGCCATGTCAGCTTTTGAATCCTTTATAAATTATTTGATTTGTTTTTGGGACAAGATGATGGGGATTTCCAATATCAGATCTCTGCAGTAATTAGGTGGGGTTGGTCAGTACATCACGGTTCCTAATCCTTTATTCTTAATTTTCTTTTTCTTGCCATTTTTACTATTTTGGCAATTGTACAATCTAATAAACATGGTTAACAAATGTCTTTTTTAAGAGTAAATCGAGGAAAAGTGAGGGTTAACTTACTGTAGGTTCCTAGGTAGAGGTACTTGTTTCCACAAACGCGCCCGATTCTAGCCTCCCACCGGCCATTGTGGTGGTGCCTGTCCAAATCCAAATTTAGCCATAAGTCAACATTTCATCTCATTTTCTCGTCTATACTTACAAAATATATATCACAAAAACTCGTGAAAGAACAGCTCATGGGTCAAGATCCGTATGATAGGAATGAAACATAATGTCCTCATGGATTTAACTCAATTGATTAAAAGTTAACAGATTTAGAACACAAATTCAATGGCATATTTGTAATTTTTGTATTTGAGTCAAGATATTGACTCGTCTTACCACTTTGACCCGTGAGGAAGATTCATGCAAGACTTCCCGTATATGTTCATATATAAAAAAGATTAATGGAAGAACGACTTTGACAACATAGAAATCACATTTCTCGCATTAAAACAACATGGAAAGAAAGAAGCACAAAGTGGGGCCCCAAACTGACCTTTTGCTAAATAAATAATATTTTTTTAAAAAGAAAATCAAATCGACCTCTGTAGTTTTGAAATGAAATTGGGATGAATTTGTGTGTCAATTACCTTGCTACGCCTCGATATTTAGAAACACCCCTAGAAAAGCCGCTGCTCCGCCTCCTAAGCGACGCCAAACACTCCTCCTTAGTCAATTTTTGCATCTCTTCAAGATCTTTGGCGTAGCCCTCTACCTGCGTTATCATCGATTAATGGTCTCAATCACTTTCTTGTTTTTTTTTTGTCAATTTAATACAGAAATTTAAAGGCCGCATCACGGTGGACTCGAACCCGACGGCCTCGGACATTAACCACTCTACCATTAGCCAACACACACACGAACTTAATCACTTTCACCACATAAATAATCTAATCAAAAGTAATTAAACTCAATATAACAATAGAGAGAGAGAGAGAGTTACAGGAAAATTGAGGATGGTAGCAGGGCCCCAATATTTAAGGGCAGCTAGATCGTAGGTCCGAGCCGCATCTTCCTCAATGTCATAAGCACCTATATTAATTGCATCATAATTGAGTTCACAAACATTAAATCCATTCAAATATCTTGCCTAAACCTCTGCATGCAGCCATTAACCCATTCACACAATTAACGTGAATTAATTAATAAAAAGAAAAAGAGAGGGAGAGGTTACCTAAATAAACTGCGCCAGCGACAAATGCGTAAATGAACCGGGATCATCATCAAGAATAAAAACATGGTCAGAGCCATTTAATTGCCGCACAGAAAAATAATAATTAACTACAACTTAATCAACTAATTAATTAAATTAAGATCCCAGATCTCCTTGGTTTCAAAAAATTCCACTTTTGTACAGACTTTTTTCGGCGATTAAAAATATAAAAAAATAAGAGAAATAATCACTTTGTCTTCCTCGCTTGTTCTGGATGCTGTTCCATGTAGTCTTATCCCAGAGATGAGCTTCATATCTCCCAGTCCATCTATGCCTAATTTCGAAGAGACGTTACTTAAATTAAATAATCGAATTGATGAATTTGTGTGATTTTAATGGCATGCATGCAGGAATTAAAGAAAAAAATTTGATGAATGTGGGCCAGTGCATGTGTGTGTACCTTGTGACGCCTCTGTAAATGGAGCTTCGCGATTTAGCAGAGGTGGCGGAATTGTCGCTCTGGTTTTTCTTCTTCGCTCGGACGCGCTTGGACTTGGGCTTGGTGGCGTCGGGCTTCGAATCCGGCCCGTTGGCTTGGGCGATTGACGGCGATTCGATGCAGCAGGAAGATGAAGAGGAGGAGCACGAAGATGAAGGAGATTTTCTCTTCATTGTTCTCTGTTTTTTTTTCTTTCCTTCCTGCGTGTGTGTGGGTTTTGGACTCTCTCTCTCTCTCTCTCTCTCTCTCAAGTGGTTTGTTTCTCTCTCTATAAGAGAGAGGAGACTCAGGGGAGTGATGACACGCAGCGCAGCGCGGAGAAGAAATGTGTGTGAAGATGGATGGGTTGGTGTGGAATGAAGAACAAAACAAACATTAAAAGGAGAGCAAAAAGGCTTCTTTTTTGGTGAACTAATGTGGTTTGCCAAAATTAACTCTGTTTACAGAGAGAGAGAAATGGGGCCACGCCTGAGAATTTGAAACAAAATGGTCTGTGAGGGAGGAGGATAATTCTTACCAAACTAATTGCGGTTAAATTAATATGAAACAGTTTGTGTACGTTTCTAACCAAAACTAATTTAGACTGAAGCTCCATTTAATGTTGTTTTAAATATATTTTCTGTATTTAGATCACCAAGTCAAGAAAGCAAACACGAATTTCTAAATTCTTCAATTGTTTTCTGGATTCTCAAGTCTTATTTTAGTCTTTTGAGCAAGAAATATTTTGTGTGTTTGTGGGCTCATTGTTATAGTAATTCAGTAGCATGAGATTATTATGGTCGGTTTTTTTTTTTTTAAAAGCAGATTGTGGTCGGTTTTGAATTAGTGAATATGCGTTTTGTCAATTCTGTCGTATAATTGGAGGAGGGGGATAAATATGACGTGGCATTTAATAATCGTCTAAATCTGGTCCCATATAGTTTCTCTGTACTATTCATTTAATTAAATCGTGATCCTCGATTAAAAATAAACAAACCCAACAGTAAATAGGTTTAGTAGAAATCATTTGGAAATTTAATAATCGTCTAAATATGGTCCCATATACTACTCATTTAATTAAATCGTGATCCTCGATTAAAAATAAACAAACCCAACAGTAAATAGGTTTAGTAGAAATCAATGTTCCAAAAGAAAAAAGAGTAATTCGAAAAGCAAGAGGTTTGAATTTAACTTGGTGGTTGAGTTAAGTGAACCAGGGTTTATATATATTTTCAACACTTGGCCTCAGCACTCAGCCATGCTACCAATTGGCACTATGCCCCCTGTGGCTTTTCTGCACCTGTATGGATCGCTCTCTCTTTGTATAATTATTATTGTAAAAAATACTTTAATAATATAAATTATGAATTCATCTAAATTGAATAGATATTTGTCGCTACAGAAGCATGTATGGATGATTATGCATAGATTATCAACTTAATTAATCGAAAATGCATTGAAATGACTATCATGCCCTCGATGGTTTGGTCAATTTACAGGTCAAAAACCACTAGCCACTGTGCATCCATATCATGTGTCAAAATTATGTCTCGCATCAGTTTGTCAGTTATATATTCAAAAACAAAATCTCTTTCCCCTTATTATTTTATTTTTTATTTTGGTCTCTCAAATTCGGCCTCGTCCTTCAAAATCAAGCATTGATCCCTTGCTTTAGTCAGATCTCTTCAGTTTTGTGTTTTATTTTCTATTTATGTAATAATTTCAGTTAAAAGATAACATACGTCATAAATATGAAGACACATAAATGGGAATTTTAACGTATGTTACACATCGTAAATGTTTAAATAGAAAATATTACGCATTTAGTAAAAAAAAAACCCCATACATAATACATAGGGATCTAAAGGGAGAAAAATAATAGACTGCTAATTTTGGGCAGTAAAGGGAATTTTCTTCAAACAAAAAATACTTGTTTCTCCTTTTCTTTCTTTTCAATATTTTTATTTTTTGAATCAGGAAAGAGAAATTTGGGGATTGAACACATAATCACACATATGAAGGTAGTGAACAACACTAAGTCACAGAATTTCTAAAATTTCTTAACGTATTTCTTGCTTTTGAAAACTTATATATCCTTTATCTAAAAAAAATATTTATTTTCACAACTTATAAACTCCTAAACAATTTATAAACTATTTTGAAGAGTTTGTAAGCTTAGCCAAACATGCTCTAAGTATAATAGCTTACAAACCTTTTTTCCGAGTTGCTAATCGAAAGTAAATTACAATATGACACTACTTACGGTTATTGCACAACTTATAAACTATTTAGGAGCTTATTTTGTCAAACACTTTGCATGAACTTATAAATTCCTAAACAACTTATAAACTACAGATTTTGAAGAGTTTGTAAGCTTAGTCAAACATCCGCCAAGTATAATAGCTTACAAACCTTTTTTCCGAGTTGCTAATCGAAAGTAAATTACAATATGACACTACTTACGGTTATTGCACATAATAAGCACGAGAAATGTTCTTCATCATCATGATTTTTTTGTACATTTCAGCATTTCTATAGAAACCACGCACAATTACATGTATTTTGACCACATGCTCCCATTTAGAATTTAAAAGGCAGAAGAAAGGCTGGCCTAGAAACTCCAAAAACAGCACTTAATATGAAGTAGAAAAAATTACCAAGAACAGAAATTGAAACTAACCTAGTTATTTCCCTTTGTCGAATTTACACTCCAATCTTGACCAACTCTATACAAAATGTACACAAGGCAGAAGTTCACCACTACTGCATATCCACGGAGACCACGGCAGCATGCTTACTGCAACCATAGAGAGCAGCAGACCGGAAGAAAACATATTATCGAAGCAATTTCATGTCATCACATAGTTGAAGCAAAGGGCAGACACGAGATAGCACCACCGCATAAAAGCAAACCACCCGATTCTATTCTGCTGTTGTATAGCACCCTGTCAAATAATACACCCTCAATATTGCCTTGTCTGATGTATTCTTCAGCATCGTAGTAGGAATTTGAGGCCTCCAAATCTCTGTCTTTCTTAGCTTCTCTCTCAAAATTCTTGATATAACTCGTAATATCTTCTTGAGGTCTGATATCTTCAAGCCTTTTATCAGCAAACGAGAACTGGTAAAGTTGAGAGCTCCCTCGACCATCGTTGCTGCTGGCGGTTGGTTCAGAATCCTCACAGGGTTTGAACTGCACCTGGTTATCATATATCTGAAATCAATTGGAATTGTCGGAAACTGAGCAAGTTTGTAGTTTGATTGGAATATCTTAATTGATCAAAACTAGCAAGTTTGGATATTACAGTTAAACACAAGAAATATTTTAAATGGAGAAAATTTCAGATGGATTAAATTAACCACAGATGCAGGCACGGAGGAAAGTGGCGTCATGAATAGGTCTTTCTCTGATTTCTTTTAAGGGAACATGAAGGATAAGAACAATTTTAAAGTATAGCATTAATATTAGGAACGTGATGAAATACTGACAAAATCAAGTGCTGGATATAACAAAGATGAAACGAAAACTCTAGCATACATTTGCATACAATATTTGAGAGTGACAAGGAAATATTAAGAAATATACATCTAAAAAAGAATTAGAAAAACTTGGTATCCAAGAAAAAAGGATTTGCTGAATTCAGAATTGTTTCGCTGTAACACTTGGAACTATGACCGAGGGACAAAAGGATATAAATAACACGTATACTGTATGAGCATCTTAAAAAGATTTTAAAAAAATTAATGTATTTTGAGGCTTTGAGCAACTTGATTTCTAACACTTCTGCCATCACTTGCAGGCCCAGAATAGCTCTGCTTATAAAGATTTGAAAAACGAAAGAACAAAGCACAGCTACAGCTGCCCTTACAGAGTAGATGAACACAACCTTGTGGAATATAAAGTCTAATTTTTATTTTTTTAACATACATCCTATATCGGAGAGATCTATGGGCATGCATTCATTTAGATGTTTACAAAAATTGCAGACACTTCACTCGGCATGCCAAACGAGCTTGAACAATCAACTATGCCAGATTGAGTAAGTTAAACCACTCTTCAGTAAAGAGAGAAACCTGTTTATGGTCAACAAGACTGCCTTGGTCGTAACAGCATAAGGTGCTTGGATTTCCATTTGCCAAAGAAGAAGTGCCTACAGGTCCAGCAGCTCCAACTAAACTGTAGGCAGGATCTTCTGAAGCAGAGAAGTCAGAACTATCAAAGGTTGACAAGGACATGCATTCGTCAAAATATGCCATGGCTTCTTCAGTAAGGCGGTTCGACATCCGCTTTCTTTCGTTGCTCGTCTAACATCAGAAAAGGTCGATGTCATGTCCAGCTGGAAACTTCATAAATATTGTGCACATAATCTATGACTCTGGGGAAGGATACCTACACATCAAAGGTAGTTCCTGCTCCATTGCTTAGATGAATTACAGATACAAATTTCGTCTTACCAACCGAAGGACAATAACATTAAGTGTCTTCGGTGAGAACCTATGGAGAATTTTAGAAGTCCCTCATGGTGGTAGGAAGTTCAAATAATTATCGACTTAATTAAAAATGAAAATGATCAGTCCTCTTCTAGGTCAAAACTACAGCCTAACTCTTCATTTTTATACCACAAGTATGAAAAGAAACCCATTAATTTATTTTTTAGGCAAAAACAGAGGTTGTAAATCAATTGGAATTTATCCTGTTTAGCCTCTCCTAATCCTGCAAATTACCAACCGAAATTTTGCTTAGCAACCGCCGTATTTACCAGCTTACCTTATAACCTCTAGCCATATCCACAAATTAAAATAAATGTATCACCAATATAATAATAGCACCCCATATTCATAGGATTCAGCAAAAAGTCGAAGTAAACTCCAGGAATTAGAACCGACATCACCGCCACTAAATTCCTGGAGTAGGGGAGTAGCCCTTTATGATTCAGGAGTAGGAGTAGCCCTTTTATAATTCTCAAGAAGAATGAACTGTAAAAACTACCAATCAAATACATACGAACTTCTGGGCTGAGATGGGATTATGAATTTGTCAAAACTTTCTAGAGAAAGCCCTTCATGAAAAGCCATTTGGAAATGAAAAACTTCCCAATATAATTCTATGAGAGACACAATAAAGAAGTATAACTATATTGCAGCAAAAGAAATTCATTATCCTATGATCCTTTATCGTTCAGAAATGAGTAGCAAAGAAAAGGCTTAAAAAAAAATTCGACATTTTGTGTGCAAATAAGTTTTTGATAGGATGACGGAAGGTCAAGTTACCTAGTCTATTAAGAGATTAACTATGAAGCACCAATATGGATACGAATATGAAATATGATACCATAGGAAAATAAGTCCATCTTCCAAAATCAAAATACGAATACGTTCAAAATATGTTTGTATTTTTTTAATATATTTTATTAATAATAATGTTGTTAAATATATATAGACTCATTCATATCAACGAGCTCATGAAAGTAAAATCTGAAACAGATGTTGTAAAAAGAATATCGAATTCTTTCATCTCATTCTTCTCTCACCCAATTCAAATCAATGAAAGAAGAAGAAGAAGAAAAAAACTGCAAATAGAAAAGAAAAAGAAGAAGAAAAGAAAAGGCAAACAGATTCAAGCATGGTCTGAGCGATGGCGGTCTGAGCGACAACGAGGCAGGCAACTTGAGCGGTGTGAACGCTGCGTGGACCAGGCGGCAGCATGATATGCTCTCTCGTAATTTTAGTGATGTATTAATTTGTGAGTTTGATTTTTATATGTAATTATGTGTTGAAACACTAAAAAAAGTGACTTTGAGAAAATGTATTTGACAGTATTTAATATGCATTGCATTTAATAACATAAATAAAACGTATTAAAAACATATTTAGATGTATTTTTATTTTTATTTTTGTATTCATATTGAATACGTATTTGAAGAATACTCAGCCTTAAAAGGTGTATTCATGCTTCCTACGAGATTAAAGATCAGTTCAAACAATACATTTATATATGCACAAAAAACATAGAAATGAAGACAAAAACAGCTTACTTTCCTTCCTCGACAAGACCTCTGCATATCAGAAGTCTTTCGATCAGAAAGTATCTCCTTAAGTATTCTATCCAGCTCTTGTCCACGGTGCTCTTCAATAGCAAGATCTGTTCGAAGTTTTCTGGCACGTTCTTCGGACTGCACCAATGTACTTTATAAGTCTTATGACATAAGTGAGGACAAATGCTATACAAATTAGCTAAACATCACCTCGTCCAATTTTACGGCATATTCCCTTCGAATGTCCGAGATTAATTCAACAGCCTCGGGGTTTACTAAATCTGAGGGCATATCAGGAACATTTGTAGGTGCAGCCTGGTTGGGATTATTTCTTCGAAAAATCTTATTCAGATAAGCAAAAGGAGCCAAAAAAATCATGCCTATGCACATTATGCAAACCTAATAAATTTTCATATAGCTTCAATCCTTAGCTATAACTTGGGATATCAAGCTTCACAGGCTTTTTGGACACCAACAAGATCTGATCTAATTAAAGTAAATCAAGCAGATATGATAGATACATGACTCAATTTGTACTCTATGAAATATAATTGGGGGTGGCGGTTAAATACCCAAATTTCATAAGCCACATGTGTAAGTACCCGGATGGGATAAAAACATGCGAAATCAGGTAGATTTATATTGTATGGAAAATATACCCTTAAATGTTGACAAAGCTATCTTGGTTTTATGTGTAAAGTAATGAACTACGCCTGGAATCCGAAAGATTTGGGCTCGGATTCCATCGATTTCTCATATAGAGATTTCCAATGCTATACCGATCGGATTCCTCATCGGATTGAATTGCTCAGCTCAGATTCCCTTTACATACCGATCGTGTGTGAGGAATCCGAGATATACACACCGACCGAATTCGATCGGTTTTCCAATTTTATTTTATTTTAATTATTTCAATATAGCGTTGCTTTGTAAGTGCTTTGAGTTTTCTCTACCATTCAATTCATTCACGTGAAACTGAATTTATAATGTACTGAATCGTGTATTGCTATAGTAATTTAGTACAATAATAGGTCGACTTTCTTGTTGTTCTGAAGAACTTTGTACAATAATTAGCTTTGAATTCACGTGGCTACAATAATTTCGCATGATCTGAATCATCTATTGTTACAAGAATCGAATAAATTTCACATGAATGCTACACAGACACCCATCATTTGTTGTTGTTTTCCTACATAAAATTTTTGATGTCATTCATTCACATCTCATAACTTCATTTTCCAATATCATAATATTTCCAATTGAAGTTGAAGCAGAGCATTTGAAGGAAAACCACGGAGAAAACATACATAGATAATTTTTCAATCTCCTTGTGATTTGAAATTATATTTTGATTGAGAATTTTATTTTAATTTTTTTTATTTATTCTTTCTTTATGTAAATGGACAATTGAAAATTTATTACTGTGAACTATGGTGGAGAGTTTGATAGTGATTGTATGATATTAGCTGGTGTCAACAAATTGTCCAAATTCCAGATCGTTATCTTCTGACCTCGTATATTATATCAATCACGTACAGGCCAATGAATTGAGCACAGATTATCAATTATTTTATTTATCCAAATCTCGATATGGTCGGATAATAAAATTATTGTTAACCGATGATGAAATTTTTGCTCGATTGTGCATGTCCGAAGAATATCTACACGCGTTTATGTAATTCACAACACTACAAATATTGCGAGTGGATCAAACACAGGAGAGCCCAATCATTCGATCCACACGGAGATGCAATGAGTCTTTACAAGATGTTCAAGTATGTTTCCTGGTGATTGGTTTTCTGAATTCCAAAGGCTCTCTACAGAGCATGGTATCGGGACAACAAGGCCAACAACTCCTATTCATAATGATGATGTTGATGGAGAAAACGAAGAAGAAGAATAAGTACCTGAGACCGAAGATCTTGAAGAGACCGACTCAGATGTCTCCGACGATAATCCCGAACAATCAATTTTAAATAATACGTTTAATGATTTTGCAGGATGGATTCGAAGAGAAGGAGGACTTTCCAAACTATTATCTTTGATTAATTCAAGCACTTATCCAGAATATGTCAATCAACCGATCGTCGAAGAACTAACTAATTGGTTAGTTAGGCCATTCCGCTTAACGCCGCAGCCTCACTTGTTGCTCGTGAAATGGACCGACAAAGGATGGAGAATTGAGTAGTAATTATATTACTATAGTAAAAATGACATCTATCTTCTTTGTTGGTGTGTGGCATATGGGCAGGACGGAATCGTTGTTGGTCGTTCAGATACAACACGATCGACATTTAAACGCAAGCACTCGAGAGGTGTAATTTTGAGTTACGAGTCGCTCAACGAGGTAATATTTGAAAAGTTTATAAGTTTATATCGAACACAAATTCCATCGTGATTTGGGTTGTGTTGGTCCATGAAGGTTCATTCGAAGATAGTTGCGGTATTATGCTCGAAAAACGCACAATAGGTGAAATCATGAAGCTAAATCAATTATGGAGGAGTTGAAACATGATTTTGGTGTCCGCATCGTTATGATGTGGCGTTAAGTCCGAAATCAACAATTGAGTTGATATACGGTCGGCATGATGAGTCATTCCAAATCTTGTCCAGTTATCTGCGGATGTTGAGACAGACGAATCCCGGTACATTTACCGATTATGAGGTCGATGGTGATGGTCGATTCGACATCCGCTCGTTGCTCTCGCCGCATCTATTGCCCATTCTATTTTGTATGAGACCGGTGATCCTCGTAGATGGTACTCACGAGAGGAAAGAATAAAGAATTTTATTTGTTGCGATAACGAAGGATGTCAACGAGCAAGTGTTCCCGCTGGCATATGATGTTGGATCAATTGCTTAATGATTAATCTTGGTCATGGTTTATCACACGGATCCATCGTGTATTTAAAAATACTGAAAACCTCTTAACTGTCTCGGACGTACACGTGTCCATAGCTAACGCCATCGAGAGAGTATTTCCATAAACCCATCACGCCTTATGCTTCTACAACTTAGTGAACAAGATCAAGCAGTTCGCGTGCTTTGTGGTGGAAATGTTCAGAAGTCGCTTATGCATACAAACCCGAGACAATACCAACGTGTTATATACGCTATCGAGAGCATAAATGATAAAGCATACAAAATATTGCTCCGTGTAGGACCAGAAAAATGGGCTCGTTCAAAGTCTCCCGTGAGTCGTTATAGTTTCTTAACATCAAATGCAGCAGAGTCATTTAACTTTAATTATGTTAAACGTGTATATTATGATTTATTATGTTAAACATGTTATTATGCTATCTAATTTTTTTTTTATAATTAATTATGTTTGGTATGATTTATAATTATGTCATTATTATATGTTTTATTTTTATGATATTTATACACTTTATTGTTTTTATTGTTAGGGTGATGTTAATTATTTGAGACCCTGGATGATAAATGTTGTTGTCCAGATTAGCACATATTATAGGATTAATTACTTAGATATAATTAAAACTAGAATATTGGAGATTGGTGGTCAAATTTTACTAGATAGGTTTACTAGTGGATGTATCGGTCACTTACTTAAATGGACGTTTGGGGCAAAAAATATCATGGTTTTACACCACGTGATTTCCCGACAGATTAGGACAGATGATGATCTACTATGGTTTCATATGAACTGGCGGAGACTTTGTTTATCGCTCATGACTATGCACTAGTCATCGGTTTAAGTTTTGAAGCTCGTCATTCAATCTTAGTAGAAGCACGGTTGCAACATATTCGGGTGTTTAGAGCTTTCTGTCGTTGTGACCATATATCTGTTGGGGATTTAGTAGTGTGTTTTTATGATCGAAGCGTGCATATAGATGATGTGAATGGTAGTTTATACCTCCGTGCTGCGCATATTATTATGCTATATGGGATGCTATTATCTGTAGATCCCAGAGTGTTGGTAGACTCGTGGGCCTGGGCATTGATGGATGATTTGGATTTATTCGCTATATCTCCGTGGGGTGTATATTCGTATCAGTGTATGCGCCACTACTTATATCGGATTCAAGCGAAGAAGAAATACCATTTCTATGGACCAGCTTGGGCATTGGTTGTTTGGTCGCTCGATGTCATACCTGGTCTGGATGGGGCTGTTGGAAAATATGTTAGCCAGTCTGCGTACCCTAGATGCTTGAGATGGAGATTCAAGTGCAAGTCCTTAGTCGATGATTTATCGATTTTATTTGAATCTCAGGTACTATTTTTTACATATCCTAAAATTTGTGTTATAATTGATTATTTTAATTTTGATTAAGTCTTGTTTATTTGAATTCTATATAGGTCGATCAGCATATTCAGATCGTGGTCATTGAATAAGAAATGACCACACGGCGAAGCGCTTGGTGTGCCGTATATAGAGCCCCAAAATCCGTTGAGGGATGGGGAACAGTTTCCCCCACGAGCACGAGTCATTAGTAGTGATAATGAAGGGGATTCTCATGCCTCTAAGGGTACTTCACGTTCGTGTCCGAGATGCGGTACGAGACGACATATTATTGCGAGTCACAAGACCACGCACATGGTATTGAGGGTCCGATCGGAGAGCACGATCCACATCTCATCGATGCAGAGACGTAAACGGGCCCATCCTCCGACTTCTTCCTCGAGCAAAGATCACCCACGACCCAGTGATCGCCGCCTTAGAGGACCTGTCAGAGAGGCATGCTCAGAGGGTGGTTGAGCTATCGAGGAAGTTGTCCGACCTATGTGCTGCTGCTCGTCTATCGTTGAACCACTGCTCAATTACAAGTCTGATTGTCTCCAACATTGAGCATATTGGAAGACGTCTCGCCCATAATAATCGAGAGTTAAACGACCACCGCCGCCGCTCTATCGTTGAACCACTACTCCATTACAAGTCTGATTGCCTCCAACATTGAGCATATTGAAAGACGTCTCGTCCATAATAATCGAGAGTTAAATGATTTCGCTGCTGCTCGTCTATCGTTGAACCACTGCTCAATTACAAGTCTGATTGCCTCCAACATTGAGCATATTGAAAGACGTCTCGTCCATAATAATCGAGAGTTAAATGACTCCGTTGCAGCCACCCTCTGAGCATGTCTCTCTGACAGGTCCTCTAAGAACTGACGATCACTAAGTCGTAGGTGATGCTGCTGCTCGAGGAAGAAGTCGGAGGATGGGCCCGTTTCTGTCTCTCTGTCTGACGAGATGTGGATCGTGTTCTCCAATCGGAAACCTCAATACCATGTGCGCTGTGCTATGACTACTCAATAATATGTCGTCACGTACCGCGTCTCGGACACGAACGTGAAGTACCCTTAGAGGCATGAGAATCCCCCTCATTGTCACCACTAATGACTCGTGCTCGTGGGGGAAACTGTTCCCCATCCCTCAACGGATTTTGGGGCTCTATATACGGCACACCAAGCGCTTCGCCGTGTCCGAGTGATATCCAATAGGATGTGGTCATTTCTTATTCCATGACCACGATCTGAATATGCTGATCGACCTATATAGAATTCAAATAAACAAGACTTAATCAAAATTAAAATAATCAATTATAACACAAATTTTAGGATATGTAAAAAATAGTACCTGAGATTCAAATAAAATCGATGAATCATCGACTGAGGACTTGCACTTGAATCTCCATCTCAAGCATCTAGGGTACGCAGACTGGCTAACATATTTTCCAACAGCCCCATCCAGACCAGGTATGACATCGAGCGACCAAACAACCAATGCCCAAGCTGGTCCATAGAAAAATGGTATTTCTTTTTCGCTTGAATCCGATATAAATAGTGGCGCATACACTGATACGAATATGCACCCCACGGAGATCTAGTGAATAAATCCAAATCATCCATCAATGACCAGGCCCACGAGTCCACCAGCACTCTGGGATCTACAGATAATAGCATCCCATATAGCATAATAATATAAGCAGCACGGAGGTATAAACTACCATCCGCATCATCTATATGCACGCTTCGATCAAAAAACGCGGTACTAAATCCCCATCAGATATATGGTCACAACGATAGAAAGCTCTAAACACCCGAACATGTTGCAACCGGTGCTCTCTAAAGATTGAATGACGAGCTTCCAAAACTTAAACCAGTTACTAGTGCATAGTCATGAATAATAAAACAAAGTCTCCGCCCGTTCATATTAAACCATAGTAGATCATCATCTGTCCTAATCTATCGGGAAATCACGTGGTGTAAAGTCATGATATTTTTTGCCCCAGACTTCCATTTAAGTAAGTGACCAAAGCATCCACTAGTAAACCTATCTAGTAATTCTTGACCACCAATCTCCAATATTCTAGTCTTAATTATATGTATCTAAGTAATTAATCCTATAATATGTGCTAATCTGGACAACAACATTTATCATCCAGGGTCTCAAATAATTAACATCACCCTAACAATAAAAACAATAAAGTGTATAAATATCATAAAAATAAAACATATAATAATGATATAATTATAAATCATACAAAACATAATTAATTATAAAAACAATAATTAGATAGCATAATAACACGTTTAGCATAATAAATCATAATATACACGTTTAACATAATTAGAGTTAAATGACTCCACTGCATTTGATGTTAAAAACTATAACGGCTCACGGGATACTTTGAACGAGTCCATTTTTCTGGTCTTACACGGAGCAATATTTTGTATGCTTTATCATTTATGCTCTCGATAGCGATATAGCACGTTGGTATTGTTCGACTCGTATGCATAAGCGAACTGAATATTTCCACCACAAGGCGCAAACTGCTTTGATCTTGTTCACTAAGTTGTAGAAGATAAGGCGTGACGGGCTTGTGGAAATACTCTCGATGGTGTTAGCTATGGACACGCACGTCCGAGACAATTAAGAGGTTTTCAAGATTTCCAAATATCCGATGGATCCGTGAGATAAACCATGACCAAGATTCATCATTCTCAATCGCCCAACATCATATGCCAACGGAACACTTGCTCGTTGGCATCCTTCATATCGCAACAAATAAAATTCCTTTATTTTTCCCTCGAGGTGAATACCATCTACGACGATCACCGGTCTCATACAAAATAGAATGAAGCAATAGACGCAATGAGAGCAACGAATGATGTCTGAATCGACCATCACCATCGACCTCATAATCGGTAAATGTACCGGATTCGTCTGTCTCAACATCCGCAGATAACTGGCAAAGATTTGAATGACTCATCATGCCGACCGATATCAACTCAATCGTCAGATTTGGATCAATGCCACATCATAACCGATGTGGACACCAAAATCATGTTTCAACTCCGCCATAATTGATTTAGACTTCATGATTTCACCTATTGTGTGTATGTTTCGAGCATAATACCGCAACTATCTTCGAACGAACCTTCAATGGACCAACACAACCCAAATCACGGTGGAATTTGTGTTCGATATAAACTTATAAACTTTCCAAATATTACCTCGTTGGGTAGCTCAGAACTCAAAATTACACATCTCGAGTGCATGCATTTAAATGTCACCGTGTTGTATCCGAACGACCAACCACGATTCCGTCCCCCGCCCATACGCCACGCACCAACAAAGAAGATAGAGGTCATCTTTGCTATAGTAATATGAATTACTACTCAATTCTTCATCCTTGTTCGGGTCCATTTCACGAGCAACAAGTGAGGTTGCGCGTTAAACTGAATGACCTAACTAACCAATTAGTTAGTTCTTCAGCATCGGGTTGATTGACATCTTCTGGATAAGTGCTTGGATTAATCAAAGATAATAGTTTGGAAAGTCCTCATTCTCTTCGAATCCATCCTGCAAAATTAAGAAATCATCCTGCAAAAGTAATAAACGTATTATTTAAAATTGATTATTCGGGATTGTCGTCGGAGGCATCTGAGTCGGTCTCTTCAAGATCTTCGGTCCCAGGTACTTATTATTCTTTTTCGTTTTCTCCATCAACATCATCATTATGAATAGGAGTTGTTGGCTTTGTTGTCCCCAGCACCATACTTACCATGTCTCGTAGCGAGCCTGGGATTCGTAAAACCAATCACAGAAGATACTTCGAACATCTTGTAAAGACTCTCCTTGCATCTCCGTGTGGATCGAATGATTGGGCTCTCCCAGGTTTGATCTACTCGCAATATTTGTAGTGTTGTGAACTACATAAACGCGTAGATATTCTTCGGACATGCACAATCGAGCAAAAATTTCATCATCGGTTAACAATAATTTTATTATCCGACCATATCGAGATTTGGATAAATAAAATAATTGATAATCTGTGCTCAATTCATTGGCCTGCAATACGTGATTGATATAATATATGAGGCTGTAAAGATAACGATCTGGAATTTGGATAATTTGTTGACACCCGCCAATATACATACAATCACTATCAAACTCTCCACCATAATTCACAGTAATGAATTTCCAATTGTCCATTTACATAAAGAAAGAATAAATAAAAAAAATTAAAATAAAATTCTCAATCAAAATATAATTTCAAATCACAAGGAGATTGAAAAATTACCTATGTATGTTTTCTCCGTGGTTTTCCTTCAAATGCTCTGCTTCAACTTCAATTGGAAATATTATGACATTGGAAAATGAAGTTATGAGATGTGAATGAATGAAATCGAAAATTTTATAGAAGGAAAACAACAACAAATGATTGGTGTCTGTGTAGCATTCATGTGAAATTTATTCAGTTAATGTAACAATAGATGATTCAGATCAGACGAAATTATCAGTAGCCATGGTGAATTCAAAGCTAATTATTTTACAAAGTTACCAGAATAACAAGAAAGTCGCACCTATTATCGTACTAAATTACTATAGCAATACACGATTCAAGACATTATAAATTCGGCCACGTGAATGAATGAATGGTAGAAAACTCAAAACACTTACAAAGCAACGCTATATTGAAAAAATAATAAAAAAAATTGGAAACCGATCGGATCCGGTGGTGTGTATATCTCGATTCTCACACACGACCGAATCCGATCGATATGTAAAGGGAACCGCTAATTTAATCCGATCCGATGAAGAATCCGACGGATAGCATCTAAATCTCTATATGAGAAACCGATGGAATCCGATCGAATCCGAGCCCAAATCTTTTGGATTTCGGGCGTAGTTCATTACTTTACACAGAAAACCAAGATAGCTTTGTCAACATTTAAAGGTATATTTGTCCATACAATATAAATCTACCTGATTTCGCATGTTTTTATCCCATCCAGATACTTACACATGTGGCTTATGAAATTTGGGTATTTGACCAACCACCCTAATATAATTTATGCAAAGTGACAGAACAAAGCATTCCAATGACATGCACTCGTCAAGATATATGAAAAAGGAATAAGAGCACATAATTTTGACTGCTTAAATGTTGCCCGTCAATACTTAATAGTTTACGGCCACACTGCAATAAAGTGTACAGATACAGACATAGCTGAGATAAACTATCCTGAAACTAGGTCAGATAGTCATCACACTATCTATCATCAAAGCAAATCAAAAAGTAATTATCATCACCCATAGCTATACAAAGAGTTTAAATTCATTATGACTGACTATCTTGTTCGTCATGAATCTGTAGTTGTTTCAAATGGCACAGATAAATTGTATTATCGATGTTCCTGCCCATCCACCTGCTAAAGGCATAATGTGATAAATTTGGGAAGTGCATGTTCACACATATATGAGATGAACTACCCAAAACAACAGTTAAGATATTTAGCATGCCGTCTCATATTGAAATTCTTACTGCTGTCAAAGTTGGCGTTCCATTCATTCTTAGTTTCTTTCTGACACACCTCTCCCTCCCTCCCTTCCTTCCTCAACCCAAACCATATGCTAGTGAACACTTGAAATACTAGAATGTGCAGTATGGTATGTCTAGCATGCTAGAAGGAAGCATTTGACTTCTGATTGCCATCCCTTCATCCTTCAGCCGTATGTTTAATATATGACCATATCATATTTATATCAAACAGTCGAGCAACGAAATGCCTAAAAGTTACTTCAAGTACTCTAAGCTTTAATTGTGAAAGGCTGATTTCACTTTAGTAGAATAACTACTGATTGTGATAAAATTCCTATTAAATATAATATTATGATGCGTGCTATTTCAAAAGCCTACAATCAAAGACTTATTGCAGTGTTCCCTTACTCCAAATGAAAAGCTGGAAGCAAGTCCAGCAAATCAAAGATCAGCTATAGAGATTGACATTTTACCCTTCCAGCATTGAAGACTTGAAAACAAAAATATCCCCATATAAGCCTTTCCCTTGGAGTAGAGGTTCTGTCCATGGTACTTTTAGCAGGAGGTAAGCTATGAATTTAGCTCCCTCGTTAAAATCGGCTCAAAATTCATTGTATACTTTTCATATGTCTTTCAGTTGTAACACCAGCATGCATTAGATACACAACTATCAACTCTATCATAGGTTTGGATTCACTACTCAACGTGATAGAGAGCTAGAAGATTTGACGAGAGGGAATTGATTTTCATCCATGGAACAACCAAAAAAAATGTATCATGGACAATAAAACCATAAAATCAGAAGATCCCAAATTCATTTGGTCGTTGGATATAGCTTGTCCAACCCATAAATCAAACAGCCTCATATTTCCATAGAAAGCACTTATCACACAGCCTCATATTTCCCTAAATGACATTTCCCTTCCCATTTCTCCTCCAAATTTTTATTGTAATTAATGGCCATTTTGAGAAAGATGCGACTAAACAAATCTAACAAGTCAACACGTCATTGCTGAAGTAACCACAAATATTTAGAGCAGACAATCAAAACTTACATTCAACTCTTCAAATGCAGTGCTAATGGTTTTCTCTTCAGCTTCTGATAAGGAACCGACTGAAATACCATCCTCCAAATTTGATATCTGCAAATTACACCATCTTGACCTTTGTATTACATTTAGTCATTGCAACACCGAGAGTAGTCAATTGAATATACATCAACAAGTCAAACTCACAGCATAATCATCTTCGGACCACTCTTTTGCTTGATTCCGGGCTGTTCTTACTCCAGCATGTTTCACTTGCCCTGGGTTACTTACCCTATTTCTTACTGAATTAGTTCTACTCATACTATTACTAGTCCTCTTTGCCTCATGTCTGCTTTGATCAATAGGAGACGTAACGCCTTGCTCTCTCTCGCTCTGTCACAAAAGAAGACACCACGATTAGTGCAAGGAAAACTTAACTTCTGGTTTGTTCCAATCCTAAAAACAATCAAAGCTTTCATTAACCATCTTTTTGCATTACCCGCAATTTCAGTCTATTGACAGCACCACCAAAACTATACCAGTTCAAGGATCTAGCTCTACTAACTTTCTCAAGATAACTAGCTTATGATCAAATTGAGTCGATGATACTCATCGATCAAATGTATCATTACACAACAAGCATTCATCTTAAGTTCCCATATTCAATAAAGAGGCACACTCCGGTGCATCTGGATGCATGGTGCATTCACCCTAACTAAATCATAATTGTTATTAATAAAGTTTAATTAGAGATTAATAAATTGTAATTGGGGATTAATACACACTAATTGGGGATTGGTGAACCCTAATTAGGGCGGATGTACCATACATCAGAATATGCAGTCAAATGTTGGCCTCAATAAAATCCTCAAAACCAGTATCTCCCTTTCAAAACCAAACAATGCATCGCACTGCATCATGTTCTAGCTAGTAACTACAATTACTTATCAGAAACCATTCAATAAAAATATTAAAACAAGGGCTTTCCAAAATGCTACCTCGTAAGCTCCATTACGAGAAGCTGTAGAGACGGACTGCCCTCGAACCCTCGACAAACTGCGGCCAATCCCATTCTTGTGGCTAAGGCTCCGAGTAGAAGAACGCCCCCTCTGTTCACCAGAAGAATTACCACCACCGTTGCCGTTTTGGGGGCTTTTTGCATTCGAATTGGATGATAATTTATTACTACTGGTAGCAATCTCAATGACCTTTCCACTTTCTTCTTTATCTGGCGGTGAAGAAGATCTACTCCAGAAAAGAGAGTTATCTCTACTGTTGGAGAATTCGGTGGAAATCGAACTCTTGTCACCGAAGGGCACGTGGGTCTTCCGGGAAACAGCACTGACGCTGTGGGAACGCCGCCGTGAAGCGGCGGCGGGCGGCGGGGCTTTGGGTTCTGTGGCTGCGCCTCTTCTGGAAGTGGATTTGAAGGAGGTGGTAGCCATTTTTATGGCCTTAAATTAAATCTGTGGGAAAACACAAATGAAGAAATGAATCTTTCTGGTGTTCAGTTTTGGATTTATTTTCTTGTTTTGTCCTATGCGAAATATTTATTTGATTTATTCAATTAATTATGTATGCAAGTCGAAAAAGGAACATTGTCTGATGAATAGTTATGTCTTGGACACATTGGATTTAGGTTTAGGCATCTCTCTACGTCTATAAATCCATCTACTTTCCTATTGTTTTCAATGTCAATCTGTTTATGTTTATAATACTGCTTTCCTTTGAAGTTATTGCTGAGATTCTAATCAAATAGAATCTAATTAGTTTGTAGCACATTATATTGTAAGTATGAACTTAAAATAATACTTTATCAGTCCATTAAATACGTTCATTTAATTTCATTTTGGTCCGTATATAAAAAATTTCATTTTTCTTTTTTGGAAACATCAATTTATATTTTTACCCTAAACTTATCCATTATTTACAAAAAAATGACACTCATGGTCCATCTTTTTACGTTCATTATCTATTAGTATTTCATTTATGACAAAAACTCTTGTACGCTCGCCCTCAACATGCGTGCGGATCCCAACATGACCGTAACCGATCCGGATCCATACTTTCTTTATTTTTCTTCTCTTTCTTCTTGCTTTTTCATTTTTTCTTCTCATTCCTCTTTCTTCTTTCTTCTTTCGGTATGTCTTACAGTTTTTCCAGTTTCCATCACGCAAAATCTTTTGTTTTCGGTTGAATGTCGATCGCATCCCTTGGAAGCAAATTTTCCTAATTTTGTGATTTTGATTCCGGAAATGATATCTCCCTTTTACGATTCTATACCAGGTAGCCCTAATTCATCTCTCAATGAATTTGTTTTGCTTTCTGTTTCCGCGTTTTTTTTCGCAGACGTTTGAGATGTATGTTAGAGAGAGAGAGGAGAAGCAAGCCAAGATGGCTCATGATAAGGCTTCGGCTAAGTTGAACGCATCACCCAAATCAGCTAAAAAGGCTGATTGATTGGTTCATTGTCGCTTAATTACCCGAGCCTCCTCGCCCCGCTAACCCCCGTCAAGACGCCGCTAATCTCGCCGAACTGTGTTGGTTGGTGACTCGTTATGGCATTCATAACAACTGCTTAGAAAATTTGTTGAACTGATTTTTTAGAGGTTGTGCTTTTTATTGCTTTAATTTGGTAATTATGTTGAAAATCTAGAATATATGCAGATAAAGTGTTGTCTGCTCAAATATATGATGGGAGGTCTCTAGTGTTTCCTTAATTGATTTTGTGGTCAAGACCAAACATATTTATTAGCTATTCTCTCGAACCCTTTTTTTTATCGCCGCAGAGAATCGCCGACGCCCATTGCTCGATTGGCTCGACTATCTCTTTACGAGACTCTAATTGTAGTTAATCAATGTTTTTATTTGTTATCTGTTGGTGACTTTGTCTTCGTTCAGTAATTAGTGATCAAGTAAGAAGACAGAGGATTTAGAGGTCGTTAATACCAAGTATTTCGCAGCAATTAGATAGAATCAATATATAATTGGTTTTATAAAAAAAAGGAGACGATAAATATATTGTTTGTGAACTCATCGTTTAATCTTATTGAGTTATGGTATTTAGATGGATTTTAGATATTGAGGTTTGAAAGGTTATGCAACTTCAGCATATGGTCTTGATTAATATTATGGAACTTGTGTCATTTAATTTATGAGTTGATATATGATGGATTGCAAAAACAGTTTTCTTACTAACATACTTTCTGTGATTTTAGCTTGTTGCCTGCAATCTGTTTCCACATAATGGAGAGGAATAAATATAGATACATATTTATGAAATTGGAATCTCTGTTTAGAAATTCTAGAGGGAAAAGTAAGCTGAAATATGAAAGGTTATCCATCTTTTTTATGGTAGTTTCAACTGTCTTCTCACTTGTGAAAGATCTGAAGCAAGATTAGATAGAATAAAAAAAGAAGTGAAAGATGTGAAAGAGGAAACATGGAGCAGATGATGATAAAATAAAAAAGAAGAAAACCTGTACAAAAGAAACAACTGGGTAATAAGTTTTATTAGTTCATTTTTGGTAGTTGATTATCTTAGAATTTTTGGTTAATACATATAAAATTAACAATTATTTTTGAACTTATACGTATGCGATTTGTTTCTCTATAGATTTAATGGAAGGTGTAGACCTCAAAGGCTTTGTCAATTGGTTGATGCACTTATTGATGCCCAAAAAAATGACATTAAGTCCATAGGATTTGGGGGTTCGCTTAGTTTGCATCAATGGACATATGTTCATTGGCATAATATGCTTTGGTTTATTCAAAACTTCAACCCTGCGACTCGTGTACTACAATTTGAGCATAGCAGAGTTATAGTCGTTACACCCGTTGATATTGAAGACATTTTTTTGTTGCCAAGAAATGAGGTAAAATGTGTCGTTGTATTGGGTAGGAATGATGAGAGTGGTAGAGATTACTTGAAGTGCTTTAAAATGAGATTTGGGTTTAAAGATTCTGTTGATTTAGGATGTGTGTTTGAACTATTAAAGGACAAGCAAGATGTCAGATTGAAGGATGGAGGATGATTTTAAAAGACTTTTCGCTCTATTTGCTTTGTCTTCATTTTTTACAAAGAACTCAAAATTTCTAATCGAACTCGTCTGTCATCAAATCTTTAATAGATGTATCCCAAATTTCAACCTTTGATTGGTGTACTTTCATTTTAGAAAAGTTATGCAAAATCTTTATGGTTGTCTTCATTCAAGAATAAGACTCACCCGTAGTTTACCATTAAAAAATCTTTATGGTTGTCCACTTGTTCTTCCATTGTCAGATTTTCACCGTTTCACGTGGTTAGTTAACCAAATAACCGCACCTTGTAGTTTACCATTAATACAACATTGGACATCTACTACTTTTTTTTTTCAAGATTAAAAGATGAGTTGATAGGTGGTAGTGGTTTTGGGGTAAAGGCAAATGGATATATTCGATAAATACCATATTAATGGCCAAATTGTTAGAACTCAAGTTCACAAAATGCCTTATGAAGAAGTATCCGGAGTGCCTTATGAAGAAATGTCTGGAGAAGATGTCCATGTTGTTGATATTCCTCATGAGAGAAGATGAAGATGATGACAATAGTGAATAGAATCAATTACAAAATACCTCGATGGTGATAAAGACATGAAGAATGACAATAGTGAAGATCAAATCAAAATAGCCAAAAGTGTATAGCCAAAAGTGTAAGCATCCTAATCAAATTCTCCTACTTTTCGAAAAGAATCCATAGTTTCTCAAATTACTCAAGTTATAGCTTGCAAATTGTTAATTTATTTTGTAATTAACTACATCTTTTGCAGGCTTGCATGAGTCCTATATTTTGTTGAAAAGAGATATCAATGTGATCACCACCATCACATTAAAAGATTGAGGACATATAAGCCAAATGCCAAACGACAAGAGGAGCAAACACTTATTCATTTCCTCTACACCCTTCTCCTGCTTTCTACCCTACCATCGCCACTTTTTCGGATGATAGCCAAGACCCTTTATCGATATTCGCCCATAAACACATTGATGAAATTGTGGACAAATTTCTAGAATGAAGAAGTTACATTGTGATGATGACCTTCCAATTTCAATTTGTTAACTCCAGATTCAAATACGGAACAACATGAGAATGATTTTGGTATCGATGATATCGTAAACATTTAAAAACTATTAGTTTATTACATTAATATAAATTTTAATGTATTTCTAATGATTTGTTACTTTCTCGTGACCTTGTCATGAAACGAGTCTCAATGTCGAGATTGATATTCTACTTGCCAACAGAGATCAAGAAATCGTGCAAAAAGCAAAGAACATTGAGTAGAGCCTTGAAATCAGGTTTTTTCTTGACGTATACAAAAAAAAATCAATTTCTTTCATTCGCTTTAATTTGTGTTGTAGTCATTACGGTGTTTCTTCTGTAGTCTATAACAAAAATATGGTAAATCAAGCTATGCAAATTATTTATTTTGTTTATAAGATTTTTAAATACCATATATATTATATGATTGTTGTTGGTGCCATTATTCTTGTCATTATTCTTGCCTGAACACATAAATGTGAGCTCGTTTCCTGGATGTCTTTGCAGGTCTGCGACAAGCAGAAGGCAGTTTTGCTGGCCAATATGGCACATATTAGTGGACTAGTTGCAGCTGGAGTCATCCCATCACCATTTGACTATGCGGATGTGGTGACGACCACAACCCACAAATCACTTCGTGAACCTCGTGGTGCCATGATTTTAAAAGATATATAATTGCTTTTTGATAGGCTTTTTATTCATTTGAGACTTAGCTCAAAAGTCCTTTTAGTATAAACTATATCATATACTCAAGCACATTGTCAAACTAGCAGTACTTTTGTTACTCAAATATGCGCATCCTGTTTTTGAGCACATTGTCAAAGTAGCAACTACTTTTGTCATTTTGGATGTGTTTTTATAAACAAAAGTGACAGTTTTTAGTAATAAAAGTGATAGTTATTTTTGTTTGTAACCATGTATATTCTTTTCTTTTTCCTTACAAGCTATAAACATTAGGGTTCCTAATAGCTGATTGCTGAAAGTGGAAAAGAATTTCAAGACAAGGTTCTAGCGCAATTATTCTCTTTGAGAATTTAACGACGTTTGAGGATTTGGTGTTTATAGCCGTATAAATGTGTAGACTATGATCTGGTATAATTAATCAATTTATCTTGCAACTCAATAATGACTAATGGTAGCAGAGCAATTAAAGAGACTCTAATAGTATGGATGATGGTGGCCTTTCATGAAGAACACGTTTTGGGGACTTACCACAAGGTACAATGAGATGTGCTTTTCTCATTCAAGACAACGAGTGGTCAAATTTCACGAATTGAACAGATCAAAAAGCAATAAATAAGATAGAAAATCAATAAAAGGCACGTAAATTCAACCAGAAGTGGATGCAAATTCTACTAGTAATGAAAGGAGTTCTTATATTAAAAGTGACAATTTATTATGAATGAAATTAGTTGTTCATATGATTAAAAGTGATAGTTCTTCTGAATAAAAGTGATAGATATTATGAATAAAAGTGATAGTTATTTTACTTTATATTTTATTAACCTATTATTAACAATAATAATATATAATGAAAGTGACTATTTTTATTTATAAAGTGATAGTTTTTATAAATAAAAGTGAGACTTACTTAAAACAAAAGTGATAATTATTTCCCTTTTACTAAGAAAAATAAAATATACACGATTACAAACAAAAGTGATTATTTTAGTAAGTAAAAGTGACTCTTTTATGAGTAAAAGTGAGAGTTTTTATTATTAAAAGTGACAATTTATTATGAATGAAAGTAGTTGTTCATATGATTAAAAGTGATAGTTTTTCTGAATAAAAGTGACAGATATTATGAATAAAAGTGATAGTTATTTTTCTATATAATTTTTAATCTATTACTAACAATAATACTCCTATATATTGAAACTGACTATTTTTATGTATAAAAGTGATAGTTTTTATAAATAAAAGTGAGACTTCCTTAAAATAAAAGTGATAATTATTTTCCTTTGCATTATTTCATATGTTTTACTAAGAAAAATAAAATATACAAGATTACAAACCAAAGTGATTATTTTTATAAGTAAAAGTTACTGTTTTTATGAGTAAAAGTGAGAGTTCTTATTATTAAAAGTGACAATTTATCATGAATGAAAGTAGTTGTTCATATGATTAAAAGTGATAGTTCTTCTGAATAAAAGTGATAGTTATTTTTCTTTACAATTTTTTAATCTATTACTAACAATAATACTCCTATATATTGAAAGTGACTATTTTTATGTATAAAAGTGATAGTTTTTATAAATAAAAGTGAGACTTCCTTAAAATAAAATTGAAAATTATTTTCCTTTGCATTAAAATAAAATATACACGATTACAAAACAAAAGTGATTATTTTAGTAAGTAAAAGTGACTCTTTTTATGAGTAAAAGTGAGAGTTTTTATTATTAAAAGTGACAATTTATTATGAATGAAAGTAGTTGTTCAATTTATTTGATTTATTCAATTAATTATGTGAAATATTTATTTGATTTATTCAATTAATTATGTATGCAAGTCGAAAAAGGAACATTGTCTGATGAATAGTTATGTCTTGGACACATTGGATTTAGGTTTAGGCATCTCTACGCCTATAAATCCATCTACTTTCCTATTGTTTTCAACGCTAACTGCTTATGTTTATAATATCGCTTTCCTTTGAAGTTATTCTTGAGATTCTAATCAAATAGAATCTAATTAGTTTGTAGCACATTATATTGTAAGTATGAACTTAAAATAATACTTTCTCAGTCCATTAAATACGTTTATTTAATTCCATTTTGGTCCGTATATAAAAAATATTCATTTTTCTTTTTTGGAAACATCAATTTATATTTTTACCCTATACTTATCCATTATTTACAAAAAAATGACACTCGTGGTCCATCTTTTTACATTCATTATCTATTAGTGTTTCATTTATTATCCATATGACACACTTTTTAATCTCACTATCTATTAAACTATTCATTTATTATTTTCACTTACTTTACACTTGTCATAATTTATTAAAACTCGTACCACCAAAATCATTGAATGAATATGTTAGACGGAAGGAATAGCCAATTTTATCGAAGTAATATTAATTTGACAATTCATTGAAAAAATATTAGAAATGGATAAAAGTAAAATAAATAAAGAAATAAGTTAAAGAGTGTGTTTCTTTGATTCATTTAACTAAATGTATGTTTCAAAAGTTAATCTATACTGTTATTCATCCATTTAAATTTGTGAATATAAGTTGTTACCATAATCGATTATACGTTTCACTAAAAAATCGAACATTACAAAGTACACATTAATATTAAATAGTAAAATTAAGAACATATTTGACATAGGTCATGTTGATTAATAACCCCATTAAAAAGTGATTTTTCTACCGATTCACACGTTCCCATTCCAAATTCAATTAAAAAATGATTTTATGATATATTGTTGTCTCAAATCAGATAACTTCGAGTAGGGATGGCATCGGGCAAGGGCACGGATAGTGCCGAACCACTCCGCACTTGAAAATGATCCCCCCGCGACCGCGACGGTAGGAGATTCCCACCATACCGCGACCGCGGGTATCCATGGTTGGCGGATACCGCGAATCCGCCACCCGACGGGTATCCGAACCGCCACCATGACTACCGCGAAACCTTCACTGCGGACCACCCGAAACCAAGCATTTAAAAACACGAAAATATCACTAACAAATTCATAAATCATAAAGTTCAAATCCACAATTCCACATTCAAATCCATAAAGTTCAAATCCACAAATCAATAACACAATGAAAATTCAAATCCACAAATCAACAACACTAAATGAAAGTTCAAATCCAATTTAACAACAATAAATGGGGAGATCAAGTTATATTATTCCAATTCAACGGTTGATATAGAGCAAGTTTGGAACTGTACCTAATCATCTTAGAAGTTAAAGACATTGAATATTGAAGCAAAGAAGAGAGAGTATAAATTTTCCTAGTTAAGGTTCAAAGCCTGGAACTGTACCTAATTTTCTCATGCTTCTCTATAATAGAGTTAAATTCAATGCCTCTTTGTTGCAACTCAAGCACAAGGCTTCCCTTTCGCTAAAGGACCGAATCATTTATCCTCCTGCAATAGATTACAAAATGATCCTTAGCTTCAAAATGGTAATTGAACAAATAATCTAATATTTATAAATAGTAATTATAGAATCTGACAACCCAGAGATATTAATGCAGAGAAGCAATGCCAACATACTTTGCACAGGAAGGATATCGACTTGATAGCTTTAACAATGCAATCAAACACATAGCTTGAGTTGTGAAATCCGAAGAATGGCGCTTAATTGCAGTTTCTACAAGATCCACAGCATCAGCCTCGCTTACCTGTTCCAAGCCCGCATTGATAGAAAAGGAATTTAAAGATGACAATTTTAAGAAAATCCTAAGAAGCAAGAACTCACAATTATTGGATCCTCTACATCAAGCATGCCAGCATTACAGACCAACATCTCCCCATATTCACCAATGCACCACACGGCAACTCGAACAAGAGTTTCCTGATGAAGAAATAGCAAAAGGGGCATGACTGGGCGCTCATAAGACAATTGAACGAAATTTCAGAAGCAATCTACACCTCTGCAGCATACCTGTTCACCTGTTTTTTGAACAGCCTTGTATAGAGCTCTAACAGTATACCCATGTAGGTTAGGGGCATTAGTAATTACGAAGTGCATGCCACACTTCATCCTTCACATAATTTCCAGCCTGAAACACTATCACAAAAATCAATTCTTTCTTCAATTAGTAGTATACATATATTCCACCACCAAAAAATGAGACAAAGGCATACCTCTGACAGAAACTTCACCATCTCGTCAATATACCACAACTTATCAGGGGAAAACCTGGAAGAAAGCAGACAAATAAGGATATGAATAACTGCAATAAACAGAAAAATATATCATATTCCACGTGCGATCAAGTTATTTGTATTGCTAAACACAAATTGCAATCATGCGTTCTTTCACCTTTTATGAGAACCTGAACAGTTATGAAAGTGAGAGATTGAGTAGAGATAAACTGGGGAAAAAAGTACAGATGAAAGGATAACGAAGAGATAAAACAATGTTTCAACGGTTGGTGGAACCGGGAGGTTCAGGCGGCACGGGAGGAGGTGCGGCGGCGTAGGCGCCGCGCGGTGGTGGAGTGCGGGAGGTTGGTGGAGTGCGGGAGGTTGGTGGAGCCGGGAGGTTCAGGCGGCACGGGAGGAGGTGAGGCGGCGCAGACGCCGCGCGGTGGTGGAGTGCGGGAGGTTCAGGTGGCACGGAGGCAGCGCGTCGGCGCGGAGGTGTGACCGTGTGAGAGAGGTGAGACCGTGAGAAGAAGAGCGGCGAAATGAAAGAGTGGGAAGTGGGAAGTGGGAAGTGGGAACTAGGGTTCTAATTAATTATAAAATAAGTTATTAGATGGGAGGGTTTCACGGATCCGTGAGTAATTCGCGGGTATTTTTACGGGTATTTTCACGGCACACCATTCGCGGGTACACGGGTTTCATGGTGCAGTAGTGTTAAACAATTTCTGCACTGCTAATTAAAAGGTACTAGTTTTAAACCACTAACATATCCACGGGTACGAAATGCTTACCAAACCCACGAATAATCGGGCGGATACCCACGGATTTCGGATATCCGCGGGTCGATTGCCATCCCTACTTCAGAGGTCCATTCCAAGATTTAAAAGGAAAATGTTGGATGACCATAATCTCTCTATATTAAAGGGGAATCATTAGTAAAATCAATTTTTCGCCAAAACTGCAATAAGTATTATCTATATTTTTATGGGAAATAATAATCATTGTTTTATTTGGAAAGTGTTATTATTTAATGCTAAAATAAAGAAAGTAAAGCGAGACTTGTGCGTGTTTTGATCATACATCACATAGTTCCAACAATGTTTTAAACTTTATATCTATTTTTTGTAATCATGAGATAAAATTCTAAATTTGTTTTTTCACTTTTAAACCATTACATGTTGAAATCAACGTGAATATATATATTTATTATATATGTGGTCAAGTTGTCAGAAAGCTACTTTGACCAAGATTTTGAGTGACGAAAGTTTAATTTTGTGAAATTAAACGGCATAGGATCGATCTACGCTTTGAGTAGATGATCGTGGTGTATTCACATTCTCAAACCGATTTCGGTGAGTGAGAAATAATGGATCAAAGTTGGTCACTTAAACATGGAGTTATGTGCTTAAGGGATAAGCATAGATTAATTAGTCATTATCCTACATTGATTAATGTACCTTCATTAATTGTCTATATAAGTGGTTCATTGAACACTTAGTATAATTATGTGCACAAGTGACGGGTCGGAAACCCACGCACAAGACACGCCGCCGCCGCCGCCGCCGGGTGCCCGGCGCCGCCGCCGCGCCGGCCCGGCCCGGCCCGCCTCGTGGTCCTTGGATCTTGGTCTTTGGCTGGTCTTTGGGCTGTTCTTTGGGCCTGTTCGTGGGCTTGCTTGTGGCTCGGTTCCGTGGCCCATCGCCTGCACACGTTGTCTCCGTAAACCGTCGCAGAACCCTCTTCACTCAACGGGGACATAACTCCGTAACACCCGACATCAATACGGTGTTGATTCCAAAGATGCTTCCCATGAGGGGACGACGCCTATAAATAGGACATGTCTCCCCAACATTAGTCACCCATCGCTAACTGCATTCCAAAGATTCTCTCAAACACTCCCGCATACATAGCTCGTGTCCAAGCTCGCCCTCACCTCCGCCCGATTCACGGAGCTCGCTGGTCTGCGTGTCGCCACCTATGAGACGCCGCTTCATCTTTGGGACGATACGCCGTAACCGAGAGCACCACCGAGCGTATCTCGCCTCATGAAAGATGCCTCGACTCGGCATCGCCTACGGTTTTCAATGTCTATTGATTTACTGCTTTCAAATTCATTGTTAGTTTTGATCTTCTACATTTCTGTTTTAAGTTGTAATACGCCCGACAAATTCTGTACTATTTTGTATGTTTTTCCAACAATCGCAAGAAGAGATATTACTTGTCACGAAGGAGTTGAGACATTAACTTAAAACTTTCGAAACTAATACATTTTCTTGGAGATGTCGATCGCTCCTCGCCACCGACCGCCTCCATCGCTTCGCCGCCTCTGCCGCCGCCAATTCCGCACAACGGCTTTGGTCATGTTTGGTTCGATGCCTTCGGTCAACCATTGACCCTTTGGGTCGACCGTTGGTTCCACTTTTAGTGGTTCAACAATTGGTTCCACTTTTAGTGGTTCCGTTGGTTCGACGATCGCACTTTTCGTGGGTCGACCGCTGGATCCGTGGGATCTAACATCGGTGGTTCTCATTCGAGTTCCATGTTCCAGCACACTTCAAGTGGTGTTGGTGGATCCGGTTATGGATCGATCTTAACGCCTATTCATACCGCAAGGATGATGTCGCCCGCCGAGAAGCCGTCGAAGTTTGGAGGATCCGACTTCAAGAGATGGCAACAGAAGATGTTATTCTACCTCAAAATGAGCCCGCCGTACCGGGGGCCAAAGTGACGGACTTTCACGTCCGAGCAGCATATGACAACTGGCGCACTGGCGACTATCTTTGTAAAAACTTTATACTTGGTAGTTTAGAAGATAGCTTATATAGTGTTTATACTGTTGTAACGACATCCAAATGTATGTGGGATGCATTAGAAAAGAAGTACCGTAGTGATGATGCAGGTACAAAGAAGTTCATTGTAGCCAAATATTTGGACTACAAGATGGTCGATTCTCGACCGATCATGGACCAAGTGCAAGAGTTTCAACTCGTTGTACACGAGGTTCAAGCCAAAGGCCACACTATTTCGGACGACTTTGTCGTCGCTACAGTAATTGAGAAACTACCCCCGGGGTGGAGAGACTTCAAGGTCTACCTTAAGCACAAGCGAAAGGATATGACACTTGAAGACTTGATCGTCAAACTACGCATCGAGTCTAACGTGAAGAAGCAAGAGTTAAAAGCGAAAGGCTTGATCGATGCTAGAGCCAACCTATTGGAGAGAGGCGGTCCCTTCAACAAACGTGTTCGTCCCAATGCCAATGACAAAGGTAAAGGGAAGGTAGTTGCTCATAAGTTTGACGGGATTATAATTATGGCAAGCATGGTCACACGAGTAAGGACCGCCGCGACTGAAGAAGAAGGCTAAGCAAGTTGCCAACGTTGTCGAAGGATTTCGACAAATGGGACAAGGATGACTTAGCTGCAGAGTGATGAGAAGAAGTCAACCACGCCGAGAATCAAGGTGGACGGTTCATCGACATCGGCAAGAATCGCGCACATCGCGCTACCGAAAGATGCGTTTCTCCACCCACAAGCTCGCTGAGGGGAAGCTCAACATAGGGAACCAAGTCAGTCCGAGGTTGCCGGAGTTGGTGATGTGGTGCTCAAGATGTTGTCCAGTATTAAGATCACGTTGAATGATGTGTCGATGTCCCGTATATTCGCAAGAACTTAGTGTCGCCTCATTCTAGTTAATAAGGGTTTTAGAATAGTTTTGAGTCGGACAAGTTTGTTTGACTAAGTTTGAAAAGTTCCTTGGTAGAGGTTATCTCACCGGGGTCTTTTCAAACTAAATGTAATGGCCGGCTACCGTGTACCAAAAATTATGATGAATGAAAATGCATCTACTTCCTCTTACTGACCGAGTGTTTCGATTTATGGCATTGTAGATTAGGACATGTTAATCTAAATGCAATAAAAGATAAGTAAATTTAGATTTACTAAAGTTAAATGAAGTTAATACACAAACGAAATGTGCGGTTTGTGTGGAAGCCAAATGGCTAAGTTACCGCTTCATCGGTAGAACGGAGCACTAAGCCTCTAGAACTTATTCACATCGATGTGTGTGATTTAAAGTTTGTACAAACTAGAGGTGATAAAAGTACTTCATCACGCTTATTGATGATCAGACAAGATATTGTTATCTTTACCTTCTAAAAAGTAAAGACGGGCTATCAAGCTTTTAAAACTTAAAGAACGGCCGAGAATCAACTAAGTCGTCGAATTAAGATCGCTCAAGTGATAGAGGGAGAATATGTAGTCCGCTTGAGGCATTATGCAACGAAAGTGGTATAATACATCAAATGACAGCCCTTATTCACCTCGCCTAACGGCGCTGTCGAACGATAAATCGAACACTTAAGGAGATGATGAATGCTTTGTTGATTAGTTGTGGTTGCCCTGAACTTGTGGGAGGAAGTTGTTTTGGCACCAACTACATACCGAACAAGATTCCACTCGAGGTAAGGATGTCACCTCACGAGTTGTGGAGCGAAGAAAGCCATCGCACAAATATCTCAAAGTGTGGGGTGTTTGGTGAAGGTTGAGGTGCCTCGATATGATTCTCGTTGGTGATGGAGAATCAATCGACGCAGCTCTAAGACTTGATAAAAAAATCGAACCAATTGATATCCCAAAACCTCGAATCTAACCCTCAAGTGATATAGGACAAGATTTCACCTATACCCCAACTAGATAGTCGACGAAGAACTCGGGGACGATGAATGACACACAACGAGTGGTGGTTTACTCATTGATTCGCGGATAATGAACTCGACTTGGCAAAACCAAGAAGAACTCAAATACTCTCAAGAGAGAGAAAAAACTCACGCTTATTATCAAAGATGGTCCGATTTTCGTTCATCCCTTCATGCCTTTATATAAGCTAAAAAGAAACCTAATTCGATAGAAAATATCAAAGATTTGACCTAATCCTATAAGGAATCAAAGACTAAGTCAAACATGCTCAAATAGGCCCAAAACCCACTAAAATAACTATCTAAAGTGGGCTTTAATAATCCCAATGAAAATTAACAACTAAAGATAAAATTAACACGGCCCAACATGCCAAATAAATCACAACTAAACATCTTCAAATTCCACCCCATTTGCCTCCATTAAATTGACGATTCTTGGGCTGGTCGATCCACTCTCTCCAATGGGCTTTTAGTGGGTTCTTGCTCTCACACTTTCGACTAATCCCATCAAGCTCTTGAACTTCTTGGCTCGTGCTCAGAATCGCCCAACAGCACATGCACCGGTCGGCCACCATCGAACCTCGGGCCGCACGGCTGCATCATTCCTCCTCTCAAGAGGATTTGTCCTCAAATCCAATTAGTCACCTACATCAAACGGACTCAAATCAAGAACATTGAAAGAAGCACTAACATTATACTCACCTGTAAGTCCAAATTGTAGGCATTATCATCGATTCGCTCCAACACTTGAAAAGGTCCATCGCCTTGGAAGAACTTAGAACGTCGTTGTCTTGGGAACCTCTCTTGCGCATATGCAGCCAAACCCAATCACCGGTGCAAACACCACCCACGACGCCCTTGTTAGCTTGTTTGGCTTATCGCCGATTCGCCTCTCAATGTTCTCCTCGCCTCTCACGGATCCGCTTAACAAAATCGACTCTTCTCCGTCATCAAGATTAGTATGTTCTTGCATAGGTAAATGAGACAAACCAATGGAGTCAAAGGATTAAAACCATACACAATCTCAAATGGCTAAAACTTAGTAGCAGAATGAGCAGAACGATTATATGCAAACTCAACACGAGGCAAACACTCTTCCCAAGACTTAATGTTCTTTTTATTACGGCTCTAAGCAAAGTCGACAAAGTCCTATTAACTACCTCGATTTGACCATCGGTTTGTGGATGACAAGTAGTAGAAAACAAGAGTTTAGTACCTAACTTACACCACAAAGTTTTCCAAAATAGCTCAAAACTTAGCATCACGATCGTAAACAATAGTCCCAGTATACCATGCAATCTAACAATCTCACGAAAGAATAAATCAAAGAACATGACACGCATCATCGACGATGACATGGAATGAAATGTGCCATCTTAGAGAATCGATCAACAACCACAAAGACGGAATCCTACCACGCTTACTCCTAGGCAATCCCAACACAAAATCCATAGAAATATCAATCCAGTGCAGAGAATAGGTAAAGCGTGTACAACCCATGGAACTAGTCCTGACTTAGCTTGTCTACATGTAACACAACGACCACAAACTCTCTCGACATCACGCTTCATACGAGGCCAAAAGAAATGTTCATGCAAAACAATAAGGTCTTAGCAATACCAAAATGTCCCATCAATCCCCCACCACGAGACTCAAGCAATAACAAATCACGAAAGAGCATTTAGGAACACACAACTTATTCTTCCTAAAAAGATAATCATCATGCCTAAAATACTCTCCACTAGCGTATGCTCACAAGCTCGATATATCTCACCAAAATCAAGATCATTCGCATACACACTCTTAATGCATTCAAACCAAGCAACTTAGCATCTAGAGTAGAGATGTAATACCCCTATAAATTTAAAACTTCGATTATTAATTTCTTTAGCTAAATCAAGATTTGAATTTAGAGCGATTATTAAATTTTATAATCATTGATGTTTCGATTTTACTTTCGAACGAGAAAATTTAAACGAATGTCGGAGAACGAATACAGTTATAAATCGAGTTAGATATTTTTATATGGGATAAATGGTCTAGTCAAACCACACCATTTTTATTCCTTAGAATATTCCACTTTTCCCTATATAACCCTTCTTTCAACCTCATCTTTTCAAAACAAAGGATCCTATGCAAATTTTACTGCAACACCAATATCCCTCTCATGTTTTACTACTCAACCCACATTCCAACCCACAATTCTCCATTTCAGAACTGACAACAACAAAGAGCCAACAAGTATTTCAAGAAGCAAACAATGATTCACTAAGGTTATATCCTTCTCCATTTCTCATTTACTCCTTTACTATATCGTAATAATACATGTATATTGATAACCATAATTTCTACAACCGATTTCGAAGCAAATCAAGAAGTATGATGCAAACAATCCAAACAAACAAAATCATAAACACGCAACAATTTTGTATTACAAAGCTTAAGAAATTTTAGAATCGACTGAGCCACTGTGGCTCTACCGTTAGAGGTCGATCGACGCCGCTAGCGGAGGAGGTCACTGGCTATGCACTCATCGACCGCGACGCGCTCACGGAGAAGAGGGAAAAACGCACGACGTACCGCAACTGTAAGAGAAAGGAAAATTTAGAGAAAATCATATAAACAAAATTTGGAAATGGCTATTAAATCGTGTTATAGATATACATATAGATGTATATATATACATTAGATAAATAAGAAGAACCATCCCTGGGTTTAAGCGCATCACGAGAAGAGGCATCGTCCAGGGCGACGTCGTGTTGCTGCGACACATAGACTACGGTGGTGGCGACGGTGCGATCCGCGTGGGACATCGACGGCGGTGTGTAGAGATCCGCACGTGGGTGTCTTTTGCGAGAAAACGGATATGTATGTGTGTGTGCGCCGATTCGCACCAGAGAGAGGAGATGTGGTCGAGATCACGGCGACACAAGTGGACGAGTGTGTCTCATGCTACCGCATGGTGAGTGAGAGAGAGAGAGGCGATAGAGTGAGTGAGGGGGGTTGATGGCTAGGTTAGATTAGTTTAAGTTTTATTTTATTTCGGGCCATATATCGTTTGGTAGGAAAAAAAATACATACGGGCCGAAATTAATTGTTTTGTGCATTATGAAATCAATGAATTTATTTGGGTCATTAAGTTCAAATATTTTTCTTACTCCATTTTGTGTGGGCCTAATTTGGGCTTGTCATCAAATAAAATTTTAAGTGATTGGGTCCTTGTGAGATAAAATTTGCTGGGTTTTAAATAAAATGGTATTGGCCCATGTAAGATGGGCTTCAAATTAAATTAATATGGGCTTCTATAAATTTGAAGATAGACTTATATGTATTTTAAATAAATATTAATAATTTAATTTGGTAATGGATTTGAACTATTCATATATGATCCATTAAAATTAAATTAAGGATTAAATAAATTATATATACTATTAAATATGAGATTTAATTTAGGAAATTAAATTTGAGCTTTATTTTATTTAATTAAACAATAATCTAAATATCAATTATTTAGAGTGAATTAATTAAATTAATTAGATTGAATAAAATCTAATTTTTAGAAAGTGAATAACATAATTAATTAATTATGTTAAGGAACAATTTGAGAATTATTCTTTTAAGTGATGTATTTATGTAATGAGATGGACTTATGTAATTTATTACAAAGATGTGATTAGAAATAAATTCTAATTAGTGGATATCTAAGATGAATTAAATTAATTTGATTGATTAATCAAATATTATCGACTATTAAATTGATCAATTTAATTAATATTTAATTATGGATTTACTTAATTAAATTGGAGAATTAATTAAGTAATGATTTGATTATGTCAAATAGATGCTTGAGGAAATATTATTTAATCAACTCTAAATTATAGAATCCATTGATAGAAGATGATCGATTTATAAGAAACCTTTATTGATAAGTGTACTATAGATATGGGTATTTATAATAGAATATGTGAAACGTGGGACGAGAAACGCGAAGAAATTTTAGCAATGAATGAGGATTTAGAACTCGAAAACGCTGATACGCTGCTAACAAACGATTTAATATTAGTTATGAACTTAAGATTCATAAATTATACGAAACGACGCAGAAACATCGTTGGAGGAAAGAATGCAACGTCAAGTGTCATCTATCATTATGACGAGACCAATCGAATTAACGAAAAATAAATGTTAATTAAGTCATATCGATGACGAAAATCCTAAAGCCCAAAGACTAAAAAATATCGAGTTGTCGAATCTTAACGATACTTCTAAAAAAGCGAATGACATACTAAATCATATTTCTTGCGTTGATAAGGTCCAACAGGACGTAAACAAAACAACGGAGGATCGCTAGCACGACTCCAAGAAGGACAATTCGAGGTGGGCTTTTCTTCAAACAAAATGATTATGCATAACTCAAAGCATGATTTACAAAAGCTTTATGAAATATTATTGCATGAGCTGTATTGGCCGAATATTTATGTTTTGTTGTGTCCATATCCGAGGTTGGTTTGTCCAAATGTGGGACAGTGATTGGTATATCATGTGGTATGTGAAGAGTTGGTCCATAGCGTTAAAAAGGCGATCGGATCGACTTAGTTGAGGACACTTCGGATTGTGTACACGGGTGTGTGTTAAGGTTAGCTACCTCGACCGTCCAGGAGACTATGTGAGTGGCCACCATAGCTGACGCCGAATGAACGAACGAATGAATGATGTGAATTACGGATATGGAACAACGTGGATGAAATAGTCGTAGGACACTTTTGAAACGATAAAATGTTTGATAGGCATGGGTCTTTCAACTAAAACCCCATGTTATGCGGCGTTCATAACTTTTATAAGGAAAATATTTTCGGATCAGTCCGAGTACTTTTGTACCGCCTGCTCTCGTTTTGATGTGCGGGTTGAGCGGATTTTGATGGGTGTGAGCGTCTTGAGTGGTATTGGTTTTATTATTTTGAAAGGATTTCTAGAACCTCGAGCATGCATCATCATATGTATGTTCGCTTTATTTCTTGCCAAACTCGATGTTTTGTTGGTATCTCTCGATTATATCTTTCATATCGTATTGACGGAGGTCATACCTGTCATTAATTATCAGTTGGGTTAGACTTAAACATGGAACTTCTACGTAGCTTGAGTTTGTACCGATCAGTTTCTTTCGCCTATGCATTTCGCAATTGATTGGTTAATCGTCTTGGTTTAAATTATATATATATATATATCCACTGATTTATCATACCGATGACGATCCTATGATCCGTCATTCGGAAAGTCGGTCATCACAAGAGATCAAGCATACCTTCGAGAAAGTGCATCGCCCCACGTTCTCTTTACGCTTATACTTGATGGCGTATGGAAGCGTCTCATGAACTCCTCCACCAGCATGCTCTTGTTCACTTGTGTTGCCCCTAATGCTTCAGACTTCATGATCGGAGTGAATAGCTCATGGACCACAAATAGTGTTTCCACGTTTGCATCTCGGACAATAACGTCTTATCATATCGTCGTGGATAACTCAACATTGCTCAGTTCGCTCATGAGTATGCCACCGCCGCCTCTTGCTCAACACGCCACCAATACACCAAGCATCACATTCAATCTCAACGATTTAGAAAAGTTAGAAGAGATAATATCGGGCGTGAGTCAACTTGTGCTTCAAAAGTCGACGCGTCTTCTTGCGCCTTTCACTTGAACTCCACGCTTCTTGATCACTTCATGGGGTGCAATGGTCGAATTGAGGTACAAACCTCCTATAGAAGCTAGCAAGTCCGTGGAAACTCTAACTCTCCAATGGTTTTCGAGCTCGACCACTCGAATAGCCGAATCTTCTCTCTCAACTGACACTGTCACTAACAACAAAACCAAGAAACACGAGTTTGTCGTACAAAGATGCACTTCTAAGATTAGCGAACAACCCCTCTTTCTAAGCGCATCTAAAGCGACCTCAAACGTCCCTCGCTCATCATGACTCTTGCTATACACTAAGATATCATCAAAACTACAAACCGCCAATATAAGCCGCAAAACATGATTCATAAGACGATAAACGCATTAGGTGCTAGTCAATCAAAAGGCATAACTAACCACTCATACAAACCAAGTTTAGTTTAAAAGCGGTTCCCTCATCTCTTTGATTCGAATTTGATGATAACCACTTCTCAAACTATCTTAGAAAACACCGAACCATGCACTCATCTAACATATCATCGCGAGGAATAGGATGGCGATCTTTACGTGATATTATTGATGGTCGCAATCGACATCCTCAGTCGAGTCTGGGCGCGGTAGAGCGAGTGCACAGGACTCAAACTCTCCTCACGTGCCCCTGGCAATACCTTTGCTTTCCAACTCCTCGTCTCCTCCGGATTGGTTCGGTATGCTGGTCGGTTTGGGCGTTGCTCGGCATGAAATCAATTTGATGCTCAATTCCCGTTGAAGGTAAGCCGTGAGGTGTATCCGGGAAAGACATCGTCAAACTCGCAACACGGAACTAATAGAAGGGGTAGAAGTGAGATGTTGTGATAACTTCTCTTTGTACAACATCACGATCACGACTTACGCTCGTTCACCACCCCGGATCACTGGCGCTTGCAAGCAGGACTTCGGATCGTTCTCTAACCGCATCCTTCATTGGACTCCCGTCGCTTCCTGTACATGTTGGTATCCTAAACTTGGGAAGGCGTAAGAGGAACAAGTGTTACCTTCTTACCTATACTCGAAGGTATTCGGTTGGTGAACATCATGAATAACTCGCGATCAAAGCGCAGGGCGCCCAAGATGTGGCTCGCTTGGAAATCACATCCGACTCATCCTCTACTTATGCGAATAGGAACGCACCCTCCCTTGATGATGCGGTATCATTAGACCTGCGAGCGGTATGGCGGATGTTTAACCACGTGTGAGCCAAACCCCATGTTGCCATTGAGCATTCGTCTGTTCATAATATGATGATCTTTATCTTTCGAGACATCTCGTGTGGAAGATGTTTTCTCGTTCTCTCTCGCGGGTTGAGTTTGGGCACTCAAAATCCTCCAGCAACAAATAGTTGCTGGCGGTGGTAAGATCCCTTATCTCACGTCCGAGTCATTCTTCCTTCATGATCTTCAGGCCTCTCTTCATACATCTACCTCTCGCGTCTCTCATGATGCACTTCTTGTTCGGACAATCTCTAGAATAATGTCAAAACCATGACAAGTAAAGCACTTAACATCACGATTTAGTATCACGGAGTACCGACCTGATTTGAGCATCTGTTTGGCGCAACAAGGCTTCCCTCTCTCTATCTCTTCCATTGGTTCCTTTTGAAAGGAACCACTAGAGGTTAGTGGTTCGCCTCATTAGATTCGACCTTGATTCGCTACTGTCTCGGGTTCTTGCCACTCTCTATTCCTCTCGAGTTGATTCTCTACCTTAGGCCATGCACCATATCTCCATTTCGACATAATCTGCTGACTCTCATCTCGAACCTCCCAACGTGACCCGAGAATCTCGCCATTGTGCGCCTTCTTCCACATTAGCTCGAATCATTCCTACCCAGTCTCTTTATAGTACTTCTACACTCCTTGCCTCAATGCGCTTGTTTGCTTGATAGTAATGAGGAGGAACAAACGCCTCATCACGCCGTCATAGTCCCATGTATCATTGGTGGTTCGTGCTCTTCGCAGTTGGTCTCCAACGATCCCACCAAACAAGTGCATAATGAAACTCAATCATTGCCAACCTTTCTTGAGATCGAATGGTTATGGCATTCGAACATGAGTTCCACTTTCTCCCACTCGAGATACAATTCGGATCATTCTTTGAGGAGGAATATTATCTGATGGTGCCCAATTGTTATCTTCTCGATCTCTTTTCTTGGGTGCTATCTTAAAATCTGTCTTCTTCCTCGTCTTCAAATTCGGCCCTCGTATCTATCGCGATGAAGAGGTCCACTCCTCTCACTCTTCCACCTCGATATATGGCGGATCTGTCGTGCGTCTCTCCGGTTGATTTCCTTTCTAAACTCCCTAGTGATCGTTCATGCTAGCCGATTTCCTTTGTGACGATTTTTCCTAGTTCATTCGTGAGGCCTCAAATAAGAATTTGGTCGGCGTCAATCTTCTTGTCCAGGGGATTGGAACCATTTGGAATCGTTTTCTTAGACATGGCGAAACAAAGAACCTCACAACCTCAAAACACTCGTGTATCACTCAGATGAAACACTCAACACTCGTGTATCACTCAGATGAAACACTCAACACTGTGTATCACTCAATAATTTGACTTTTTCTACTCTAATAATCTCACTTCTCTGCCTTTTTCCACTCAATTCTCTTTAGAGCTCGAATTCCTCAATCTACCACTTTATGTTCAACAACAAACAAATCAATTGGACAATTTTTATTTATTTTTTGAAAGCTACGAAGGCTCGAGCTCTAAAACGAAAGACGTGGACAAGACAACGAAACTCAAAAGCGTGTTGTCGAAACTCAACACGATCTATTCTACCGAAGGAACCCGGAAAACATAGAGATTTAGCGAATTTGAAAAAATTGCTACGGATAAGCACCAACGACTCGAACGCATCTAAGGAGCAGAAAAAAATTGCTCGAAGCAGAGGTTAAAATATCTTTTTTTTTTGAACCTCCGAGCGTGGATGCTAAAAAATCAAAACGAAAAAATTTAATTGGTAAGATATTGATATGGATAATGTTGGGTCATATGGATAATGATCGGTATGATATGGATAACTAGGATATGGATAATGATAGGTAGGATATGGATAATGATGGTATGATATGGATAGATATATGGATAATGATGGTGGATATGGATAATGATAGGTATGTAGGATATGGATAATGATAGGTAGGATATATGGATAGATAGGTATGATATGGATAAGATAGGGATAACGTTCACGAGATGGTCGATTCTAAACAAGCAGCGAGGAGATGAGATAATACATTGAACCACGAAAAAAATAAATGACCCACGCGGACGAAGACAAAGCAGCAACGACTTTTTTTGAAACAAACACAGAAAAATGAGACTACGAGCAAACCTAACCACCTGCTCGAAAAGAAAGGATGATACGTGACGACAACCCGGATGACGAACACGGCTCACGATGCAAATGATATGATTCTCGTTGGTGATGGAGAATCGATCGAGCAACTCGAAGACTTGATAAAAAAATCGAACGATTGATATCCCAAAACCTCGAATCTAACCACCGGTGATATAGGATATTATTTGCTATACTAACTAGATAGTTGTGGAAACTCGAGCGATGAATGACACGAGGTGGTGGTTTACTCGACGATTTGCGATAATGAACTCGACTTGGCAAAACCAAGAAGAACTCGAAATACTCAGAGAGAAAGAAAAAACTCACGTTTATTATCAAAGATGCTTTGATTTCGTTCATCCTTACGACCTTTATAATAAAAGAAACCTAGTTCTAATAGGAAAATATCAAAGATTTGACCTAATCTATAAGGAATCAAATAAGTCAAACATGCTCAAATAGGCCCAAAACCCACGAAAATAACATATCTAAAGTGGGCTTTAATAATCCACGAAAATTAACAACTAAAGATAAAATTAACATGGCCCAACATGCAATAAATCACACTAAACATCTTCAAATTCCAGCCATTTGCCATTAAATTGGCGATTCTTGGTGGTCGATCCATTCTCTCATGGGCTTCTAGTGTTCTTGCTCCACACGGACTAATCCCATGCGCTCTCGAACTTCGCTCGTGCTCTTGAATCGCAAACAGCGTATGCGAATGCGCCAGACGCAGGCTGCACGCTGCTTCTTCTAAACAAGTTACAATTGGACCTAAAAGCGATCGATTGTATCTTTAGTATGCATTGAACAACAACGCCTATCGTTTCGATCCAGGTCGGAGACTGGATATACGTGGGGACGACGATTGAATCAATGAATGCTATATTCTTTGAAAGTGTTTATCCCAGAAAGATAAGGATAAAAGTGAAGCCGTCTAGCAATAGGCGATGGTGAACTTCGAGTTCTAAACCTTGAGAGAACCGATATCGCATAGCGATCGAGGTCGATCCGGAGAACAGCACGGCGTGGCGAGAGTCATAACGCCAAAAGATTTTGGTCCTAACTATATTGCGTTCATGTTGGACGAAGAACCAACTTCGATCAAAGTAGCCTATGCCGGTCGACGGGATGCTCGGTGAGAGGCATTGCGAGATTGATTCCATTCGCAAAACCACACTGGGTGTTAGTTGATTCGAAGGTTGTAAGCCAGGATGCAAATGAATCCTTAAAAGAAAGTACAGGCGATGGATCAATTGAAAAGTATAAGGCCCATTTGGTTGTCAAGGGTTTAAACAAAGAGATGCGATTTCTTGATACCTATTCACCGTGAGATGATTACGTCTATTTGGGTGCTTCGCAATTCTGCTTTGCACAATCTTGAGAATCATCAAATGGACGTTAAGACTGCGTTTTGAATGGTGACCTGGATGAGGCATATAGAGCAGCAGAAGGGTTTGTAGTACCGTCGAGGCGGGAATGCAAACTCGTGAAGTCTCTATATGGTTTGAACAAGCGTCGTGAATGACAGCGAAATTTGACAATGTAATGTTGGCAAATGGTTTCAAAATCAACGAGTGTGACAAATGTGTCTACGTTAAGAACAGATAATGGTTATGTTATAGTGTCGTATGTAGATGACATGTTGATCAGGTAGCAATACTCAAGTCATTAATAACACAAACGCTGTTAAATAGAAATTTTGACATGAAGGACATGGGTTTAGCTGATGTGATTCTTGGAATCAAGATTCTAAGAAGATCGACGAATTGTTTGACACAATCTCACTATGTCGAGAAAGTGTTTAAGAAATTCAACGCGTTTGATAGTTTGTCCGCTAAAACCCCATTGGAGCTCAATGTTCACTGAGTAAACGGGTGAACTTGGGCGAAGACTATGTGAAGGTCATCGTGTTTGATGTATCTTACAAATTGCACCGACCGACACTAGCTCCGTGAACAAATTGAGTCGTTCACGAGTAATCCAGCAAGGAGCATGGAAGGCTCTAGTGAGGTTTTGGGGTACTTAGATACTCAAAATCATGAGTTGCATTTCACGAGATATCCCCAATACTTGAAGGACCTGATGCCAATCTGATATCCGACACAAGATTCACTTTCAAAGTGTACGTGTTCACGATGAGGTGCTTTTCTTGAGATCCACAAACAGACGTGTATGCCCGATCCACCATGGAATCATAATTCATAGCTTGATAAAGCGGTGAGGCGTGACTCAATTTTTGGAAGATATTCCATGTTGGTCTAAACCTTGCCGGTATGATTCACTATGATAGCCTTGTGGCGAGGAAAGTGGTTTGATAATGGTAAGTCTCGACATATCGTGGCGACATAATCTGAGACATTTGATCTCAGTGGTTATATCAATCGACTATGTCAGTCATAGATAATCCGCGATCCGTAACCAAAGGGTTGAACCGGGATCAAATGACCAAGTTGCTAGAGAATGAGATTAAAATCCACATCTTAAGAACAATCATAGTGGTAACCCAACCATGATACGGAGATCCCAATAACTTGGTTCAATGGAGAACTAAGCTATAGGAGTTCGTGTGTAACACTCAGTTAGTCGTCCAGAAAGCAAACGAGTGTAAAACTTGCTAGTGGTGAGGTTGAGTCGCTGACTCTTAATGATTCCTAAGATACTCGGGAGGTTGAGTATGACAAGATACTGTAAGAATCACCTATGTAAGTGCGAAGTGGGGCCGCAAACAAAACACTTATGAATCCAAAGTGGATGTCCATGGCCAAAATGGAATCAAACGTGAGAACGGATGAGGTTGAGGTGTTAAAGTGTTAAACCATTGTCTAAGTGCACGCTGTGGGGAATAGTTCAGCATCGTGTCCACTAATCCGCTGTTACTCGATGGTACTAACTATGGAAGGTTCGAGCCATAAACCACCGTCAATATTTTAACATCTCGAGGAGAATGGCGTGTCGCATACATGCATATGGCTATTTCCACTCATGGGATTGTTGAAATCAACGGAATATATATATTTATTATATATGTGGTCAAGTTGCCGAGAGCTACTTTGACCAAGATTTTGAGTGGAAAGTTTAATTTTGTGAAATTAAATGGCATAGGATCGATCTACGCTTGAGTAAATGATCGTGGTGTATTCACATTCTCAAACCGATTTCCTGAGTGAAATAGTGGATCAAAGTTGGTCACTTAAACATGGAGTTATGTGCTTGGGATAAGCATGGATTAATTAATCCTTATCACACATTGATTAATGTACATTCATTAATTGTCTATATAAGTGGTTCATTGAACACTTAGTATAATTATGCACAGTGATGGTGAACCCGCGGCGCTGCTTACGGCCCGACGAGCCATCGCCGTCTCACGCTTGGCCGCGCCCGGCCCGCTCGGTCGGGTCCTGGTCCTGGATCTTGGATCTTGATTGGTCTGGGTGGTCTGGCTGTCTTGGGCCGTTGTAGCCCATCGCCGTATATTTTTGATCATGTTTGATCGAGCCAAAGATGGAGTTGTCCGAGGCCCACTCGTAGCCCGATCCATTGGGCTTGCTACTTGAAGAGCGTGGATCGTCAGAACACGCGCGCGTTGTCATTGTCGTGCATGCTTAACGCTTCGCGCGATGGCTGCGGAAAGCGTGCGCGTTGTCTCCGAAACCGCGAACCTCCGCACTCAATGGGGACATAACTCGTAACACGACATCAATGCGATTGACTCAAAGATGCTTCGTGAGGCGACGCCTATAAATAAGACATGTCTCAAGATTAGTCACCCTCGCTATGCGATTATAACATTCTCTCAAAGCACTCCACATACATAGCTCGTGTCCAGCTCGCCCCGCTCGCCGTCAGAGCTCGCTGGTTGCGGTCTGCCGCCAGACGCCGTTTCATCTGGGACGATACGCGCGAACACTACCGGGCGATCTCGTCATTGAAAGAGGCCTCCTCGACTGGCATCGATCTACGGTTTTCAGTTTCTATTGTATTTGTCTTTCAAATTCATTGTTAGTTTGATCTTACATTTATGTTTTAAGTTGTCACAATGTTACTGTATTTTGTACATTTTTCCAACATTACATAGTTATATGTTTTACAACCGGATTTATTTCCCATGATTTATATCACTATAGATAGGGTGAATATTCGATGCGTCAGTGCACCCGATTTCGAAGAGAATACGATACCCAACCCCGAAAAATTTTAGTCTGCAATTACCTATTTTTATAAATTTCACATATCAATATTCATGTGGTGCTATTGGTTATAATGTTGACTCACCCTTTAAAATTTCGCAAGTCATGTGTTCGAATCTTATGGGTTACCAATTTATTTTTTTTTAACTTTTGTTCGATCCTTTCACTTTCACCTTCGAATCGCTTTGCGATTCGATATATATTTTTAACTTTCACTTTCGCTTCGCTTCTTGCCAACAAGAAATGGTGGTATGTGGTTTAATTACGTGCTTTCATAGAAACAAGCTATGTCCAATGAATTAATTAGTTACAACTATTCAAACAATGCACACACCTGAGAGAGAGAGAGAATGTGTGTGTTGAGAATGAGAGAGAGAGAAACATAATAGTTCAAGAGGGGTGGTGTGTGTGTTGTCGTTGTGTAATTGTGTTTGTGTGCAGTGCCGACTAACGCGCCCGTGTGTGTAGCACAGGATTACATTAGGGTTCAATTAGATTAAATCGGGCATTCGGTATATTCGATGCAGCGGTATATCCGATCGAAAATTATCGATGGAATACCGACCACTAAACCCGATTTCGGTTCGGATCTATCCATCGATATTTTCTGATCGGATATCGGATCCCTCACACCTTAATAGTCAAGCATAATTAGTTTCCATAACTTTTCCGCTAAACATGTCCCATCAATACATTCTATCTCCTCCTTTATTTTATGATTAAAACTTATTTTACTCTTTTCTTTCAATTTGAATTTCGATTTATTTTATTTTATTCGCTTCTATTGCTTTCTTTTTGTTTGATCTTTTAGTTCTAGTTTTCATGATATTTTTAGAATATGAATTATTATTGTATAATTTTAACTATAGAAGTAATTTTACTAGCAATGAATGAATGGATGATAATATATTGAACTTTTTGGTGTGTTTGCAATTGTCAAAATACATCAGCTATAATGAAAATTATTCGCGTTTGTACGTGTGTATTAGTGATAGAGTGGCTAAAGGTGAGTTCGGTTGAGTCTGTGACGCTTTAAATTTACTATTAAATTAAAAAAATTACACATTTACATATTTCTAATTTAACAATTAATTCTGAATTGTCACATTGATCAATTTGCAATGAACGCAAATTGAAAACTCCATAATATATAATTTTTTTCATATGTAATTGTATAATTTTTATATTAACCACTATATATAATGAAAAGTATATATTATAAATTTAGTTCAATAATTATTATGTTACATCGCACGGAGCAAAACTAGTTTTTAGAAAAGTTAATCATGAAACAACATTGTCTCATAATTATATGGAATATATACACATCGTAGGGTGAACAAAATACTAAATCGAATATGCGATCCGAATCAAATCAAAATTTAAATTTCGGTTTGGATTTTTAAATTTGTTCGATCGATTGACATTTTTCCAAATTTCGTTTTCAGATTGAATAGAATTTTTAATCAAAATTAATTATATATAATTCATATATAATGATAATATTTCATTTAAATATTTTATATTTAATATAAATTTATATAAGAATTAAAAAAATTGGTTTCGCTTTCGATTTTTTAATTTCGATTTTTAGGTTTAGTTCGGATTTTTAATAAAATTTGGTTTAATTTTGATATTCGATTCAGATCGAATTTTTATTTCAAAATTTATATTTCGATCAATTCGTAGATAAAAATTGAATGAATCAAACAATCGACCCTAACCATATATCATAGCGGTGGAATCCAACAATGACATATTTATGGAGTGAATTTTCTAAATGTTTATAGACAAAACTTAGGTGACTCACTCAGTCCTTCTTTTTTGTTAAAATAATTACTCCATTCCACTTAAAACGTCATTTCTTTGAAACGGTTATTTTGAGAAAGTATAAAGTAGTTAAAGTGTTAAAAATGGTAGGGTCCACTTTTTTGAAGGTTAATTATTTATAAAAGGAATGAGCATTTGTAATAGAAAAAAGGAAAGAGGCATTTTAAATGAGGAGGTATATATTAATTATGATGAGTAAGGATAATTAGATTTTGTTAATGTATAATTAAATTTATTAATTTTAATTATAATTTTTAATTCAAAATTAAATTTATTAATTCATAATTAAGGTATTTTAATTCACAAGTAGGGTTTATTATTCAAAGTTAGGGTTTATTATTTCCAATTAGGGTTTATTAATTCAAAGTTAGGGTTTATTAATTCACAATTAGAGTTTATTATTCAAAATTAGGGTTTATTATTTTAGTTTATTAATTCAAAATTAGGGTTTATTAATTTCAAATAGGGTTTATTAATTAAAATTAGGGTTTATTAATTCACGATTAGGATTTATTATTTCACAATTAGAGTTTACTAATTCAAAATTAAGATATATTAATTCAAAATTATTATTTATTAATTTACAATTAAATTTTATTAAACTAATTAATTTTAATTAAAACTAATTAATTAATTAAATAGGATTAAGGATTAATTAATTAATTAAAGTTAACTAATTAGGGTGGTCTCACGCGCAGGAGACCATCACATGTTTATAAGGTAAAATCATTTTTGCAACTTAGATGAAAGGTTGGGTCAAAATAGCATAGTTGAAAATGTAATCATTTGCAAATCTACAATCTACATGTCTTCCACACTAAACTGTAAACTGTGAATTCCCACCATCTTTACTCGATATCCAAGCACGTGCTCCTCACGCGCAAACAGCCCTGCAGACAAATAGCCCTGTTTGGCGCGCAAAACCTCGAGAGAATCTAAACAAAACAAATTTAGGGTTTTACAAATTCAAAGATAATTCATTTCCACTCAAACTGAAGCCCCATTCCGGCAATGGAATGAACCCGTATTGCATCCGACCCGCAACCCATTTCGGACTCCCAAGGAACCCGCCGCAGTACACATGGCTTTCGCCACCGGACTCCGTTTGCTCCGCTCTCACCCACTCTCATTCTCCTCCGCCTCGCCGCCGCACCTGCTACTCGCTCGTCGAGCCTCCAACCACCGCTTTCCGCCGTGACCCCCACCAGCACCGGAGGTTGTTCGCCGCGAAGGCTTCCTCGAGGCGGAGGGAGGAGGAAGTGGAGGAGAACGGAGTGTGGTTGCCTTGAGGGACTGTGCTGGTGAAGGAGGCGATGGTAGGATAGTGGTTACAGGCTGCACAAGGAGGCGACGGAGTCGTACATATCGTATGCAATGTCTGTGTGCTTGGCGGGCACTGCCCGATGTTAGAGATGGGCTCAAGCCCGTCCACCGGAGAATATTGTGAGTGGTATTGCAATTTTCGGAGTTCGATGTAATGCCGGTGTTCGGAGCCCTTTGAAATAAAAAACAAAACAAAACAATTAATTCGAGGGAAATGAGCGGTATTTTGTTTAACTAACTGTTATTGCTTGTGTAGTTGTTTAATTGACTAAATCAGTGATGAGTTTCAATTGATGATGAGTATACCTGACATGTCATATTGTACACGCACACACTCACACACATATATATCTATATATCATGGAGAAGATTAGTGGGATAAGATTTGGCTTTTAATATGAATGGTTGGTTTTGATCTTTTACTTCTTGTTGCTTATTTGGTTCAAAACATGTCTAAGGTAGTTAAAATTTGTATGATATCATAACCAAGAGAGTGGGTGGTAACCTAGTTATCCTCAATTCACACCTCGTTATGTAACTTAGGCGAGGTAAAGTGAGTTTGTAGTTTTCCATGCCCGAGTACATTTGCACGATCCTTGATGTAGAGTCCTGATTGTCTATTAGGTTAATTCAAGTTGAATATTCCCTGTGCACAATATAATATCATGGCTTTTGAGTTTTCATTGGCTATTCAAACTATGTAATGTAACCCACACGTCATTTTGGCTTGTTGAGCGGATATTAGCTACTCGCTAACGTTTGATCCTCTGCATGTCCTTTTACATTAGTTTTATAGCACTTAAATACTTTATCTAGTGTTGCAGGCTTGCAGCTAGCTCATAATCAAATTTTTGAGTTGTTTTTCCCTTAACTTTTCTCAGATTTTCACTCATGCATTACATTGCTATATATATATATTTTTACTGATTTTGTACTTAATCATAAATCTCATTTATGTGATTTTATCTAATTATTTTAACCTGCAGCTTCCGTATTTTTAAAGTATTATGCATTGTTTCATTAAAGGGCCTTGTGGAGCATTTAATGGATTAATGATATGCAATGCACGAGTTGGGTTTAGCATCAAAGAAACCGCAAAAGTGTGCTAGAGTAGTTAGTGAGGTTGGTATTTTGATCTATAAGTACTCTTTTGTGACATGGAAATCTCCGATGAGGATTATTATCCTTATGTTGTATGCATTTTCCATCCTTATATACCAATGTGTTTTGTCATCGTATATGTTCTCTCCTCTTTTTATTTCCATCTTCATTTCTTTCTTTTATTTATTAATAGTTTTTGTTTGGTTTGGTCCAATGCGGTTCTAGGTAAGTTCCATCCACATGGAATCTGCTTCATGATTCATGGTTCGAATGGCTCGGTACGCCGGATCTAAGGGCTTTTGTTATGATGTGGGATATCCCATACTACATCAAGTGTGAGTGGTATATAAGTGAGTGTCAATCATTTCCTATAACCATGGTTTTGGAGAGTTAGGGCTCTTGCTTGTATCCCAACAATGGTCCGACTTGCGGATCGTGCGTCTGGGAAGGCGACGTTGATCCGCCGGAAACCGGGTGGGCCGAGAATAGTTCCGGTGGGCCTGGGACCGGTATCACAGAATGGAGTGGGTGGCCACAACTGGTGGGCCCCACGCGGACCCGCCGTGGGTGGGGAGGACTTCGGAGTTGGCCGTCCGTGGACGCACGGTTTCGAGGAAGGTATTGTTATGATGTGGGATATCCCACATCGACTACATCTGAGTGTGGAGTGGTATATAAGTGAATGTCAATCCTTTCCTATAACCATGGTTTTGGAGAGTTAGGGCTCTTGCTTGTATCCCTAACAGCTTTCCAATCTTTCAATAGAAGAAGTAACTAAAAGTGAATCATCATTCATATGCCAAGGAGCTTGGTGTTCTACCATGATGTTTCAATTTTATAATTGTTTATAACTAGGATGGGTATGCTAAAGACCAAATGAAATCAAAGTGTTCTTTGTCATTATATTGTTTCATTTACCTTTTACCAAGTGTTATAACAAGCTGAAATATGAGTTTCCATAATATAATGCACCATTTATTTTATTCCACAATGCTTCTATTTTCCTAGTTTTATGAGTAAAAGCTATTTCTCATAACCTAATTAATAATTATGGATTTATGGTAAGGCATATTATTTTGGGGTAAGGACCTAAATTTTTGATCAACTTTCTCTGAACATCTGTTTGTGGTCTCCACTTGCTTGGCATGCTGATAAAGTATAGATTTAAGTATTAGTACAGGCCCACGTAAGACAAATCAGATACATATGCTTGTCTTGTCTTTCATCTATTTTCTCCACTTGTATCTTAGGATTTTCCTTGCGCTCTCCACTCATTCGTGGGCATGGGAATTTTGGCTCTATTGATGCTGATCCTCCTGCAGCAATGCGTTACACAGAATGCAGGCTGGAGGTAGTCTACCAAGATTTTTCTGAAGCCTCACGGGCTCCAATTTATAGATGTCCTTCCTTTGTTCACTATTCTAATGAAACTGATGAGTACCAATATGCTGTTGTTATTATTTCAGGCTCTCACGGAGGCCATGTTATTGCAGATTTGGAGCAAGATACAGTGTGTTTCTATTAATAAATTGTCCTATTTTCTCAGTGATTGTACTTTATTTGTCTTTGTTTCATTATTAACATGCATATGTGTTGTAGGTTGATTTTGTTCCAAACTTGATAGTTCTCAAAAGAACCATCTCTGCTTCCTGCTCGCATACCCAACTTGCTACTGAATGGTGCTTCAGGGATTGCGGTATCCAACTGAACTAACTGAAATGCTTTTACCTGTCTGTTGCTTTTCATGTTTTCTTGAGGGGGCCCTTGATCTATTATCAATTCATTTATTGTGTTTGCTTCCTTCCATCCTCAGGTTGGAATGGCTACAAATATTCCACCACATAATCTTGGGAGCTGGTAGATGCACTTTCTGTGCTGATTCACAATCCTGATGCAACGGTATTGTTTTAAACAGTCAACAATCATTATCTTATGAGCTTTGTCATGGTATCTTCTGAATGATGGAAGTTGTAACTTGTAACTAGATATAAACTTTTCATGGTATCTTATGTGCTGACTCCTTTCCTTCCTTGACGATTGTTCCTCAATTCATTATAAGGTGGTTATTAATTCATTGTCCATTATTATTGTTGCTTTTAATTCTGCTTATTGCTACCCACTTGGAGCAGGGTGTTGAAACCAGTTCTTTCAGTTCTTTATCTTGAGGTAAACTGCTTAATGCTTTTCCCAATAGTCACCTGTTAGAAAAATAAAATCTTACAAATGTTAAGTAGAACATATCAGTGTCCAAATTGTGTATCTAGATTCTCAGCCTGAACTTCACCTGCTGACCATGAATTTTTTTTTTCTTCAACTTTAGTGTCTTAATTTATCTTTGCCTTTTGTCTATGTATACAGCTTTAGAAAATTTCTGTATTTGACATGATTATAAATGGGATAACATATGCTATGGAATTGTCTTATTGTCCGTTCTCTCTCTCTCTCTCAAGGTTGTCATTATTTAGAGAATTTGAATATTCTGGTTTTCCACCATTGATGTTTCTGTGGAAGTTTCATGAAAGTGTGTTTTGTAACAGTTGCAAGAATTGCTTGAGCACATGCCCGGACCTGACTTCCCAACTGGAGGAATAATAATGGGCAATATTGGGTAGGTTGTTACATAGACACCTTCTCGCTACATACTAACGATATGGATGCTCAACATGTTGAAGTCTTCTGCATGCTTTTTACACACTGCACATGCTGGAAATATGTGATTTTACTATAATAATTATAAATTAGTTCTTCATACGACTCAAACTGAATTATGTGGTTTGCTTTTGGCAATTAAACCTATCTCCAACCCTATAAGTGCCTAAATAGATTAAACAGGTGAGCAAATTGTCTGGCAGAAAGAAAAGGGAAAAACCTACTGTGCTACGGTGCTGTAGAGGGACATTTGTCTCTTTGTGTGTATTCTGGAATCACTATTTTGTCATCATGAGATCCCCTTTCTGCTACTTCTGGTTGACTGTATCCTATGTATCCCAAAAATTTATTTGGCTTTTAATCAAATACAACATGATATGAGATAATATTGACATTTTTATCCTTGAAGTATTTTGGAGGCATATCGAACTGGTCGAGGCGGGTGGTGATCAGAGGAAGACTGATGTCGAGTTGCTGGATCCCAAGAACAAGCGCAATTATAATAAGAGAGGTTTTATCTTTATCTCCTTACATTCAGTTATTAGCTATTCTCTTTTTAGTTATAAAGAATAGTTAATACTCTTTAATGTAATTTTTTTGCACTGAAACAGATTCCATATCAGACCAACAAAGCTTCCTCGTTGAGAAAATAGCTGAACTTGTTGAAAATAAGGTATCCAATTAATTGGTGTCTCATGAATGTCTTTATGTAAGCTCCAACTTATTCAAATGTTGTTATATGTACTGGAATTGTTTAAAATACACATGCATTTACTGAAATTTGTACATAGGTATTATTTAATATGTGGGTGTGGTTTGTCGTTCCATATCTAATGAAATGTTGTTTTTGTTTATACTCTTTTGGATGGGGAGAGGTGGAGGAGCTTGCAATCAGTCTGTGCTTCTTTTCCTCTGTTCATCTTGAGGAGTCTTATGATCCCATTTAATGTTATGTTTTTCTAACATTGTTTTTCGCTAATTTTCTTTAGCATGTAAATCTGTCTGTATGCTTTTACATGAGACTTTTAGGGATATAATTGTCCATATTCTTCTGCACATAAGCCTTTTTGAACCATTAGCAGTCATAAAAGACTCTTCTTTCACTCACTCAAAGACAAAGGGTGAGTTAGATTTGTTTTCAGTCAGATTTGAGGAAGATTTACTCTTGTATCTCTATAGTAAGCTTATCATCATATTTGACTCACAGGCTTTCTTTTAGTTTCAATACAAGAGAGTACTTTCAGCTCCATAGCTACCATAGCTTGACTGCTAGTGCCAGCTAAATAGCAATTAGCCAAATAGAAATAGCCAGATAAAAGGTTAGGGCACTTTACTTCCTGTGGAAGTTATTTAAACAATGCTAGATGCTTGCTAAAATGAACTACTGATGTCTCTCTTAGTCATGATCTGGAATGCATTTTACGTAAGTTATGAGATCACTGTTTGGCTCCCACCACCCTGGAAAAAAAGAACCTCGATAGCGGATAAGGAAAACCTAACGTATCTGGTAATCTGATTCCACAAATATTAGGTTCCTGATATACTCTTAAATATGAATTTATATGTTATGCAATGATTGCAAAGTCGTTCTCACTATCTCCTTTTTCAGATTCATGATTGTTCGTTAGGTTATTGGTCCCATTTATTTTAACCTTTATCCTTTCTGTTAGACTTTGGAGGAATAAGTGATATACTGCGATGAGAGTGATCGATCCGGGATGCGCATTGTTATTGAGGTAATCTTGTATAAATTGGTCATGTTGAATTTATTTGTCTGTTCATGAATTCAAGTCTAAATCATAATCAGCATCCACATTTCCCTGGTTATGGATCTCATTTTATTTCTAGGTTTTGATTTTTCTTTATCCATCTTAATCAGCTCAAGAGAGGATCTGATCCTCCATTGTCTTGAATAATCTATATCGTCTTACGCTCTGCAATCAGCATTTAGCTGCAACATGGTGGGGTGAGTTATTTCAAGACGAATCATTTAGTATTTTTTCTTAATATAAAAGATAGACTCGGAGTTCCTTATATAATTATGTTTAAGCATTTTCCTAGAAATAAGAGAAAATATTTTAGGTTTACGTGCTGATTGCAGACTGGAAATTAATGTAAATGTGCTAATATTGTTGGTTGCATCATCTTAGTACTTGATCTACATATCCTATGTTTAAGGCGAAATATATCGTTCTTCTATTAATATGGTTTATGCTGGCCTAATATATGTTTTCTTGTCCTGAAAGCTGGTACTTTTATAAGCTCTATCTTTAGATGGGAATAGGGATAATTATTTGTTGATGTGTGTACAATACATCACATCCTCATGTTGACTTGGTCTTATTATGCAATAATTTGGCAAATCGTTGTAGCAGGATGAATTATTACTTCCTGAGATTCACATTGATTTATTCATGGGACGTTTCATATTTTTCTAGTATCTCCTCTTTGGCTCATATAGTGATGGTGTTACTATAAATCATTATCATTGGAAGACTGAAACCATGTGCGCTCTGGTACTCGATGTGCTGAATGAGGGAAATCTGAATTAGTGTATGTCTAGTCTAGACATGGTAAATATGTACGCTAGGAACATGTTTGTTAAAATAATCTTTCAATTTCAGTGTCTCATGCTTCCTTTGCATAGATGTCTTGAAAATAATAGAAAATTTGCCTATGGGCCAAAACATGGTAACTTATATATTTGGCTTTATTCGCATTATAATTACATTAATCCTTGTTAAAATGAGTGATTCACATTTCTTTAGGATGCTATGTGCTATACTCATATCATTGTCCTCTATCATGGTCTATGTTTCCCGATCAGCAGCTGAAATCCTTTTAATAATGGTTAAAAGATTCTTTTATTTTGGATTTTGTCCATCCTTATTTTTATTTCTCGTCCTAGATTCTTAATGGCCAACCAAAGCTAATGGGGTTGAAGGAATTGCTTCAGGTAACAAGCTCTTACCACCTGTATTTTAATCTTCTACCTCACACTGATAGTAATTAAGTTAATGGATGCACCTGATTCAAAATATATACTGGATGGCAATTTTGATCGTAAGGATTAATTTGTTCAGCAATTTGCTTAAAAAGAGCAGTTAAATAATTTAATGAAGGAAGCAAAACTAGATTAATTCAATCTTGATGAACATGTTAGACTAGACAGTAAAATGAGCTGTTTCTAAGTCAATATTATATTTCATATCGAGGTTATTCCTATTTATTCTGTACTTTATTTTTGTGCAGGCATTTTTAAATTTTAGATGTTCTGTGGTCGAAAGGCGTGGAAAATTTAAACTAACTCAAGCACAAGATCGGTATCACATTGTGGAGGTAGGCTAACAATTCCAGAGAGCTATTGGCTTCAGACATATGTAAAACACATAGTATATTGTTTCTCAATGTCTTTTGGACCCATTTTCTGAATTGTTAAAATGGAAACATCAGTTGTGGTATTGGATTGCAATGTGAATCTTATTATATTGCTTGTTCAGCCTTTCTAAGTTGCTAATATCTTTTCCTTGCTTTGGGGTTCTTTTCTAAGGGTATTATAACAGGACTTGATAATCTGGCGGTATCATCGAGATAATCAGGAAAGCTTCTAATCATGCATCAGCAGCTACTAATCTAAGAAAAGGCACGTTATTTTTTTTTGTTGTTTTCATAACCTTCACATCTTTCTCACTGACACTATTGAATAAACATGATTATGACTGTGGCTGTAGCGATGACTGCTTCCATGCTCATAAGTTTCTGATATACATTTTCATATTGAATATTTAGAAGATTGTGGTTGTTGTCCTATGCCTATACTGGGTCTTATCTGATTCATGTAGGCGGTGGACCTGTCTGCTTCCTTATTTTGTCTTTGGAAGATTAGTTTGAGGATTAACTATCATTTATCTTAGAGTACTTAAAAGTGAACCTACATCAATGTTGCTCCAGATATACATGGTCCCTGCCCGAGAATATCCAACTTTCATTAGCTTTAGATTTTTAACTTAGACTTACGCAGTCTATCGTATAAATAATTATACTCTAGATTATTTTCTTCCACTGAGTACTAACATTTATGTGTTAATGTTATATTTCACTTCCCCTTTAACTATTTATTCTCTTTATGCACCACATAACATGGTTGCTTTCTTCTGTGCATGGAAATTGACTCTGTGTTATTCCCCAGGGTATTAAATAATTAACTTAATCTCATTCATGGAATTTAAATCCTTCTCATTTCTCATTGTATTGGTTTATCCCCAGAGACATCTTCTGGCATCAAATACCATCAATATGTGCGCAGCAGTATAGGTTTATCCTTTTTTATTTATCAGATACTGTGTTGTTTGTTGCAGAGTTCAACTTGACTGACAAGCAAGCTGAAGCTATATTGGATGTAAGCCTCAGAAAGCTGACGTCTCTTGAGGTATTTATGTATACTGTGGCATCTATATTTGTTCCATGGTTGCAAATATTCCTGACTCATTGATCTGTACAATCTCCAGAAAAACAAGTTTATTGATGAGGGAAGATCTTTGTCTGGACAAATTTCAAAACTACAGGAGCTTCTTTCAAGCAAAAAGTTAATACTTGAGGTAGTTTTCTGACCCAGTTTCATTGCTATTTATGTGTTGAGTCCATGCAATTATGATGCTAGAGTTTAGAAATTCTAAATTATATTCTAACACTTTCATTCCGTTTAATTATTTTGGATAGGGATAAGGTCCAAATCCCCATAACCATATCATGGGAGCACTTTGACCACTAAACTACTTCTCGTCTCAATTAGGCCCTACGATTTTTAAAACCGTCTTAGTCTGCCTATTCTATTAACACCTGCCTTACCAGCTGTTAATGTCCATGATCTGTTTATTCTGTTGACTGATTGGCGAATATGCTAGGTTTTTCCCACAGGATTTAGGCTTGGGTTTCACCAAATGTTTGGATCATCTGCCTTTATCTTGTTGATTATTTTTTTGGAGACTTTGTATTGTCATCTTATAGTCTAAGGAGGGATGATTGATGATTCCATTTTGATTTCACTAACCATTTTGAGGTCTCTTTCCGCTTCCAATGTGCTCTCTTTCTGCTTATTTTTTGCTTATCCCAAATTTCCTGCAACAAAGTCGTATCTCCTTTTGCAAAGAAATGGTCCTTGTTGAACAAGGTTTTGTGTGGGAGGTCTAGACTGTAGATGGTGGAAATGGATTTGGAAGTTGCCTGGCATCTTTCCCTTCTCTTTGCTGATTAATGGTGGGCTCCAAAGCTTGGTCTCAAAGCTCTGTAGGACTTCAAGGAGATAGCCTTTCTCAGACTTTTGCGGGTGATGTTTTGATTTTCCACTACTTAGTTTCTAGAGCTGTTGCAGATGGTTTTGTGAAAGGTTTTAGATTAAAAGTCAGAGCTGAACTCCTGCTTCCCCTTTTTGTTATCTCTCTTTGACTGCTGGGTTAATAGAAGTTTAACAGAAGGGGCAGACTTGGATGAAACTTAATTTAGTGGTCAAAGTGCTAGAAGGGAAACAGTTGTGGGGGCAATTTGGACCTTATCCCAATAGGATTTTTTTCTTTTGTCTCCCCCTTGTTATTATGACTTAGTGGCGAGTTTGAAATAATAAATGTAACTGACTTTGTTTACATGTGAAGGCGAGTCATATAGCTGATTGCATATTGGTATCATATTGGTAGTTTAATTTTTCCTTTAATAATTAGATGATCGAAATGGAAGCAAATGAGATAAAGAACAAATTTTCTACTCCTAGGCGTTCAATGCTGGAGGACTCTGATAGCGGTCAACTTGAGGACATAGATGTTATACCCAACGAAGAAATGCTACTGGTATGTAATATATACATTGTTGAGTTTCTGAAACAAATTTTCTGCAATACTGTTGCTCAGGAATGTACTGAATATACTTAAGGCACTTAGTGAAAAAGGCTACCTAAAAAGGATGAGGCCTGATACATTCACTCTTCAACACCGCGGGACTATTGGAAAATCAGTAGGTAAACTGAGAGTGAATGATGCTATGTCTGATTTCCTTGTATGCCGTACCCACGATCATGTCCTTTACTTCAGGTACTTGTTTCCACTTGACCTTTTTTTTTTTGCTTTTTTGTCTCTAGATAGCTATTGGTATGATTTGTCTCCACAAAAATCTCAATGTTGGTCAAAGTATATCTTTTCTTTGAATTCTTCAATTGAGCTCATACGACTTCTACAAAGAAGTAAATTCCTATGAGGTTTGTTTTGACATCAATTAGGTATGCATCTTTGTCAATGGTTGCATTAGAGTGTTATATAAAAAATTGCACACAGAAGCACCTAGTAGATGAGCCTTCTGAATAAAAGAGTATTTTGCTACTCTTAAGGCTCTGAAATTGTTTATTGGAAGATGATGTGGTACATGCCGTTAATTAACTAGAAACAACTAAGAAGTGGCAATGACACACTACTACGAATGCAAATTGAAGGTAGTTCTTGCTCAAGCCCTTGATGGAAGAGGGGATGAAGGTGGTGTAGTTTGTTTAAACAGCAACCACTTGACCAAGGTGATTTTCCCTCTAATTTCAATAATTTGGGAACAATAGAACTAGAAGTTGCATATATCTGCAGCTTTAATATACTGAACCAGAAATATAGCAGCCCCCATAACTGCTTTTGTACCATTTCAATCTTGGATCATAACTCATAAGTAAGAACTTAAATGACATAACTGAGAATACGTGAAAAATATGACGTGATTTGGCTATTTTGTTTGCATAAAGATGCCAGTGATGCTAAGTTGCTGACAAACTTGTATTTGTGTCACACATATATATTTTTATATATGCATATAAATAAGTAAATATAATGACGGTAGACAGAAAATGACTCAACTGAAAAGATAATACATCTTTCCATATTCAACTGAAAGGGATGCTGCATAATAATCCATTCTGGTTTGTTTTTGATTGGACAAAAATTGCTATTTTACTTCCTTTTGCAGTGATAAGGGAACAGTATATTGTGCTCGTGCCTATAAAATTCCTGAATGCAGCAGGACTGCTGCCGGTACACCTTTAGTCCATGTACTGCCTAACTTTTCACCCATGTCTTTGGCTCGTTATGTTTTGCAAGTTTGTACAATGACCACTGAATTTCTCTTGGTCCAGGTCTTATCCCTTTCTGATGGTGAGAGGGTAACTTCGATAATTCCTGTCAGTGAATTTGAAGGAGAACAATATCTTGTGATGCTCACCATGAAGGGGTATATCAAGAAAATTTCTTTGAACTATTTCTCATCAATAAGGTCTACTGGAATCATAGCAATTCAACTGGTTTGTCCGCTTCCTTGTTGCTTGGAGTTCTGGGTGTTAAACTATCTTGGGCCCTAATCAACTTACTAAAAGTCTAAAACTGACAGGTTCCAGGTGATGAGCTGAAGTGGGTGAGGCGTTGCTCGAATGATGATTATGTGGCCATGGCATCCCAGAATGGTTTGGTGATTTTGTGCCCTTGTGAGAATGTAAGTTACCTTTCCTTTTTCCTTCTTCCCTCACTCTGCACCCACTTAAAGTAAGTGGCTGACACAACCAAGCTCGGAGCTAGAGTTAGAAACTGATTTTTAGCTAGAAATTAAATCTGTTGGCAATTGCAGCTGCTGTACATGCTTCAGCTTTCATGGTCATGTCTCAGATTTTAAGCCAATCCTTTTCATTGTCTACTTGTGTATCTGTTTAGATGAGAGCACTTGGGAGGAATACTAGAGGTTCAGTTGCCATGAGACTGAAGCAAGGGGATAAGATGGCGAGCATTGATATCATACCTGCATCTTTAGGAAAGAAGATTGAGAAAGGCTCCGAAACACTGCCGAACCAGTAATTTAACTATTCTGTAATTCTATATGCTTTCAGCATGAGATTAATATATTATTCCATACACACTTTTTGTCATGCCTCAAGTATTACTATTAGGCTTTAATTTAATTTTGTAGTTGAAGATTTTGAATTAAAATATTTAGTGCTGCTTCAAATTCTTGTCCACTGCTAAAAATGTTTGACTTCACTTGTTGGATAAAGAGTAGCTATTTTGGCGATGATCAGATTATTGCCTTTTTACATTTTTTTTTTCTGAACATGCACTTTCCAAGGTGATTTTGTCCGTACTGTCTGATCGGCAATTAGCAGGAGACAATTCTATGATTCATAAGGGAACTTTTTACTCTTACTTGATCTATAGTCTTTTTGATGGAGATAAGTTTCAATCAAAACAGAAATCAAATTTCTGTTTCTCTTGGTATGTTGTATTGATCAAGTTGTGGAAAAGATTATATTAGAAATAATGACCCAATTTGATGTTTTTCTACTGGATAATATCTGGTAGCTGGAGTTGATTTGCAGTTCTACTTGTGATGTAACCATTGTTGGTACCTCTCTCAACAATGTGGATGAGCATGCAACATTAACTGTTGGCTGAGTTATAATTCACCCATTAAACATAAGTTAAAACGTGATGCTTTATGACATTGAAGTCTTAATAGTATCTTTCCCATTTGAGTTGAATAGATCAACCATTTTAGTATTCTTTCCCACAAATTATGATCTCCTTTTATATCAACTTATATGAAAACCGAATATGTCAATGTGTTGTATTAATTGTTATTCTGTTCTTTTTTATTTTTTCTTTCAATTGCTTAGTTTTCTAAAGTGTACCTTTATAAATTTTCAAGAAATGTAATTGGTTTATATTTGTGTTAGTGGGAAGGGATTTTCTGGTCCTTGGCTGCTGTTTATATCTGAGAGTGGCTACGGTAAACGAGTGCCTGTTGCTAGCTTCAGGACGTCATCATTGAATAGGGTTGGTCTGATAGGTTACAAGGTTGGTTACCTTCTTTCTCTCATCAGGATAAGGAAATTTACTATGTAGAATTAAGTACATTTCTTTGGTTCTGTTAACTATAGATCATGCGTCTAATTCCTTGCAACTATCTTCCTGTAATTATGCAGTTTTCGTCAGAAGATCGTTTGGCAGCTGTATTTGTAGTAGGATTCTCTGTAGGGGGTGAGACTTCCTATAACCCTTGTGCTCTACTATATCCAAGCATTGGGATAGCTAATTAGAAATTAACAACATGCTGGTTTGAATAGAGGATGGAGAAAGTGATGAACAAGTCGTGCTTGTCAGTCAAAGTGGAACAGTGAACCGGATCAAAGTACGAGATATCTCTATTCAGTCTCGCTATGCAAGGTACTTCGTGCTTTTGGTACTTATCTGTTAGTGCTCAAGGTCTCTGTTGATCATGGCAATCCAAAGTTTTCATTCATTTAAATAAGACTTTGTCCAGATAGCCAAATTGTCAGTCGTTTCAACTGCGAATGGTTCTTTAGGGTTAAACAAAGGCTCTTCCAGAGCTCTGGTTATCCCTCCACTTTATGACTTCCCTTAGTATCTTCTTCTTGCCTCTCCCTTTCCTAACCTTGCTAGTAGCAAGATCGTGATGTTGTGATCGTAGAATGTTGTTTTCAGTTTCTATGCAGATGATTAACATGACTCGGTCATTTCATTTTCTTTGTGCAGAGGGGTGATTCTGATGCGCCTTGAGCATGCTGGAAAAATCCAGTCGACTTCTTTAATATCGGCAGCTGAAACAGAATCTGAGGAACTTGAGGAGGAGGCTGCAGCATGACCTGAGACTGTAAGTCTTTAAATCGCTACCGCAACTCCCTGATTTTTGGCGTGTAAATGTTGTAAGATCTGGTGGTCCATCATAGACGTAGGGATTGACTCTGTAAGCACTTTGTACATAACATTTCATCGGCCATCTTTAGTTTATCAGGTGCCAGGACGCAACATTTGACATGCGGTCGTATATGTCAAAAAAAAGATTAGTATTTGTGATCAATTTGGATTCTATGTTAGGACACCATCTGTTGCATATTCAACGAGTAGGTGAGATGGACTAACATGCGAGTGAAATTCTTTAGATGTAGTGTTAGCATAAAACTCATTTGGTGCGTTTTAATGCACGATGTATCCATTCAATTCAATTCTAATTATGGTTAATAAATTTTAATTGATGATTTACAAATTGGTTGATGATTAATAAACAGATTGATGGATTTTAATTGAATTTAATTACAATGAATGCATTGTGCAAAAATTTAATATGAGCAAAAAAATTATCAACTCATGGGGAGACTCGGAAAGCAGTCTGTCTTAGTGATTGAGCTTCAAGAACAGAAAAATCTCTGGTTATCATCCCAACCAGTTCGTTGATTGAATGAATTGATTGGCTAGTGTCACACAGGTAGACATTTTGGAGGAGGTAGAAATACTTACGTGACGAGAAACACAAAATACAATAGACGAAAATTATAGTGGGTTGCCCGCAGCGTTCGTCTTACTCGAATTGTGGCTACTATAATGTTAAACTAAATTGATTTTGAATGGATTAATTAATCCTAAATTCTTAATTGCTTTTTTTTTTTCAATTAGAGCTATCTAGAGCTTATTGATTCATAATCAGAGTTTGGTTATGGTTAAGATTTAGTTCAATTCTGATTAGGATTATCAAATAATTAGGACTAGGGTGGCTGTGTGGTGCGGTCATCCGCACTGGGTGTGGCTTGATTAAATGTCAATTTTCAATGGAAATGTTCGATGGTTCTCATTCTGAGAAACAAGCCCAAAATTGGTCCACTGTGCATCCATAAAATTATGTGAAATGTAAAGTGGATTCGAACATAAGTATCTTTTTACGAATCTTGACTTGTTATAAATAGAACATAGAATAAAGAAAATTTAAATACGGATCAAGATTTATGTGTGCAACACAATAGTACCACATGGTACATATCACGCGAGCATTTCTGTGCGATCAGATCTTCCACAAACAAGTGCTCAGATTATCTCTCGATCTTTATATTCAATATGGAGCTATATTGAAAATGAAATAAACTTTTAAACTTTATGACTATTTATTGCAGGATTTCCTTCAGCATTTAGTACTTCTGACTCTAGATGTACTTTTGGTCTCTCGTTTGGATACGAAAACATGCTCAACTGCTTTATAATCCCTTATATTGTTAATGAATCATTGCAAGAATTTTAGATAATTGGGGTTATATAAGTTCATAGGATTGGCACAATACTGTCAGTCAGTTGCACACATAAAAAGCATATATATTCTTATTGTGTGCGATATATGTGCACATAAATATTCATGTACAGTACAACAACTTCACATTCTCGCTCATTTTCTGGCATATCTTTGAACAAGTCCTCTTTAAAATTGCAAGATTATTAAGGTTACATGAGATACTTTTGATGTATTTACATTTCTTATTGTCCCCAACAATTTGTGTATGTTAGAAATTGCATGTGCATTGTAGCTACGTATAAATGGAAAAATCTTAGCATGGAACTGAGGAAAGGGGAGATGTTTCTGTTTCGAGTTCTATATTCATACCTAATTATCTGCTTCAGCAAAATAAGCCATTACATGAGCTCGAAATAGATATATTAATCTCCTCCAACATATATGTAGAAGAAATTTGGCTTCAAGAAAGTAGCACCATATCACCCTTTACTAAAAATTTGGGTGTTCCTCCATGGATATGTTGCTCGAAAACGCACCGACACGAAATTCGCTCGAAAATCGACTCCAAGACCCTGGCTCCATTCTTTGCAACACCTTAATATACAATCCTTGTTCTGGAATCCGCCAACATAATTTTGAGCTTAAATTTGCGTTATGCAATGGTGAGAGAGACAGCAGCAGAGAGAAGGCATATGCCGTCATCATCCCATTTTCTCTCGGGTGCAGTAGCTCCTGCAATGATAGCCTACACAGCACACAACATAACCAGAAATGGTCAATGCATCTCATTACACCAAAGCTCAGAGCTAGTTTTGGCGGAACACTTAGGTGCATCCACCTAATTAGAATATAATTATGATTAAGAAACCCTATTTGGGGATTGGTGAACCCTTATTAGGGTGGATGCACCATACATCCGGATGTACACAAGCTTTTGCCCTAGTTTTTGTGTCATGTAACAAGAATAGATAGACCAACCTTTCCACTACTAACAGCAGCTACTAGTGCTATATGCTGTTCATCTCCACCAAACTCATAAAAGTAATAATTCCTGAAGACGTTGAGCATAAAAAACTTCATTAGGCATGTACAAATGACATTGTTGGGAGTATTGAAGCTCACATAGGGATACCTGTAACCTTCTTCTTCCTTAATCTTAAATGTCCTAGCAGAGTACAGTGTTGCACCAACTGTTTATACAATATTAGGCAAAATCAGCAGTAGAGCACAAGTCAGATATAGGAAAAACAAAGCTTTGAAGCTCTGTGTTGAGAAACAAAGAGCGTTCCCCTCAAAATACCTGGAACAAAGAGCGTTCCCCTCAAAATACCTGGAACAAATATTTTAGCCGCCTCCTTCAGCGAACCTAAATCAGCAATGTCTTGGGCCTGTCAGAGTCGGAATAAGCACTTTGACGAGATCACAGATGAAATGAAACACTTCTTATGTATCCTAATATTTGATAGGTCGAGAGGAGTATTACATCCACGAACCTCTAAGAAGGTAATCTTAAGTGAATTAGATGGTTGGATAATAACACTCAGACTTCGGATCTGTATGACATTGGCATGCATAAAACTGTCAAGATTCAACAAAATACAGAAATGCACACGATGCAATGATCAGCCAAAGCCAAAGTTAAACATAGGCATGAAAAGTGGACACCAAGCAAGAACAAATGATAACATTATCACGTGAATATGACCTTAGCATTGACTACAAATACTATCTGCCTGAATATATAACAAGCGATCATGAATAAGGGAAGTCATGTCCCAAAAAATGTGTTGTTTCTAGAGTGACACGACTACAAGGAGATATCAGTCCAAGTGGTATTCCCTAAACCCTAATTAGCAATCTTAAGCCTCATGAAATGCTTTGTTAATATTTCAAAAACATAACCACAAAGCACAGATAAATATTAAATAGTTTTTCGACAGATCTATACAGCAGATTCTTTCTGCAAATGGATATAGACTGAGAGATGAGATTTTCTTTTCTTTTTCCTCACGTTCCTCGACAAAGTTAACATCTTCTCATGTCTAGTTGGAGTTACAAGGGAAAGAAATAATCTCCCCTCACATCTAATATGAATATATAGCAGTTAAATAGTTTGTGCTAGTAATGACACTATGACATTCATAATCAACTAGAAAAAAAAGTTAAAATAGAAGCAATCAACACAAGCTGAAGTTTCAGGAATATTTCATGGCTTTGAATGATGCAACTTCAAACCATCAAAGCTTACCCATCGGGAGTCGCGAAACGCAGCATAAGACTTTGGCTTCGCTTTATCTCCATAGAGGGACAGTCCAGCATTATAGTCCTGGAAAATTCAGTAAAAGAATAATTCAAAGAATGAAAAAAATCAGAGAAAAAATATTTTATCCAATGCAATTATACATAGCAAGATATGCACAATAGAGATGCAAACTTCTGATTTTTGGGGATCTTGTGATTCAATTTCTTGAAATTCTTTTCAGCGCCAGAAACATGTATTTAACTCACATTTTCCTCATACCCAAAACCAACACTCACACATTCAAAATTTCAACTTGATACATTAAATACCTTTCAGCAGTCCAAATATTCATGCCCAAACCGAAACTGCTCAAAATCAAATTACAGAAGAAATGAAAGAAAAATGCAGACCTCAGGTTCGGTGATGTCTTCAAAGTTGGGCGGGACACGAATTGAGAAGCCGTCCCCGTAGAATTGGAACCAAGACTTGGTGTTGGCAATGCCCGAAATAAAAGACTTGGAAGGCGGCAGTAGCGGTAGAGCTAGTGCAGCAGACGCAGCAGAAGATAAGGTTTCAACTGAAGAACTGAGTATTAAACTTCTTCTAGAGATAAGAAAAGCAGCGGCATCAAGCAAGAAGGGGAAGGATGGGTGTGGATTGGTTCTTGGTGGAGGGGAGGGGAAGATGGATAGCATCTATTTGGGCATGGCAGCCATGGGAGAAGAAGAAGAAGAAGAATGTGATCACACTCATGCCTCTTGTTTTATTCGGTTAGTTATGGCCGGTTGAATAACCACTTTTACGCATATTTATAATTTTCACAAATCTGTAAAACATAGTATTGCAATATCTAGTTCAAACGACATCGTACTAAGATTATTATTAATTAATATGAATATTGTAATTATGATTGATGATTCGTGCATGTTGGATCGTTATCGAGTTGACACGATAACAACACGATACAATAAGATCAAATACAAACATAAAAAGTTTAAGATCTATCCGAAACGAACACAACCTGATTTGTACAAACATAAACAAGAAGATGATTAGATTTTGTAAATGTTGACATGACAAGATAATGACACGAAACTATAAATTCAAACAAAAACTAGAAAATAATAATAATAATAATAATAATAATAATAATAATAATAATAATAATATATATTATATAAATATTATCGACATGTATATTACAGAGATCCAAAATGAACATGATATGAAATTATCTTGTCCATATCGTGTTAACATGATAAGAAAATAAATACGACAAGATCCAACACGAATACGATATGAAATTACCTTATCCATATCGTGTCAACATGATAAGAAAATAAATATAATAAGATTAGATATTAGCCCATAATTTCGTGTGTCTGTGTTGTGTTCTGGTCTCTTATCAAAAACTGTTAGTCGTATATAAAAATATAATGCGATGTCTAAGAATTTAAAGATATGCGATTTTTTTGATAGTTGACCCTATTTTTACAATTCTGTAGGTCTATATCTAAAACTTGTTGAAAGCTATAAATCATAAATTAATCAGATTACAAAAACTATTTTTAAATATAAAAATACAATTTCATGAACAAAATTAATTTATCCGAGTATTTCCGTCTAAAAGTATGAGAATCTCGCAAGAATCTAATCAAATTGCTATAGTTAAAGACCTTTAATACTCTCAAGTTTTCCGTGCAATATTAAAAAATTGAATTTGTCTAATAGTTTGGTGTTGATATTTTCTTTTGGAATGGCTTGTCAGGTGCTTGAGTGTTGCTTTCTAAATGTCACAATGTTCTTTCTCACTCCATATATTTTATTTTATTTTGTTTGATTGTTGTATCCGTCAAGAGCCACTATATTGTATCACATTTAGTGTTCGATTATATTTCTTTTGAATCTACATGTTCTATTGTTCCATCTGTCCCATCAAACTTGATTGTATTTCTTTTCAAATTGTCTCACACAATTTAACTTTTTTTTAAGAAATACTTCACCCGTCTCACTTTAAGTGATTCATTGCTTTTGGATACGTAGATTAAGGAAAATTGTATTTTGCATGTAAAATAGAGTGGCTCGCGGAAGTCGATGTACTTTTATGTGTAAAAATGTTTTCTTTTTTAATATGAGTAATTTAGAGTGGATAACCCAAAGATGGATACATGCCACTTAGAATGGGACGATGGAGTAATCATCTCTTCAAAATATATGGATTCTATCTATTTTTTATCTATTTAACCACTTTATATTCTTCTTCTAAATAATCGTGTCGAAAAAAATAAACCATAGTCGACGGGACAGAGTATAAATGATGGGAATGTGTAATATGGGAGTGTTGTTGATGTTTTGCTCGAGTGTTGCTATTGAAAATATTTTCAAATGTTGAATTGTTAGGGACGGTTGGTATCAGGGAATGAAATGGTGATTCTCGCTCATTCATTCAGATGGTGGTAAGATTTTACGTCGAGATCATCATTAGAAGGAATCTTATTACCATGAATATGGGATTAGCCATTCCTCCCTCCCCCATAGTATTAGCTATTACCATGAATATGAGATTAGCCAAATTTATTTATTTATTCGAAAATTATTTTATTTATTTTTATCTAGTAAAATTAATAATAATAAATTAATAATAATATTTATGATAATAAATAAATAGTAGTTATTAATAATAAATAATTTAATATAATAATAGTGATAAAAATATAGTTATTAATAATATTAACATAATAAATAACAATAAATACAATAAATAATTATATTAAAATAATAATATTATTGATAATAATAATAATAATAATAATAATAATAATAATAATAAATACTATTAGAAATTAATAATAATATTGACACAAAAATAATAATTAATATCAATAAAGATTATATTAAAATATTATTATTAATTGATTAATTATGATAATAAATAAATAGTAGTTATTAATAATAAATAATTATAATATAATAATAGTGATAAAAATTATAGTAATTAATAATATTAACATAATAAATAATAATTAATACAATAAATAATTATATTAAAATAATAATAATAATAATAATAATAATAATAATAATAATAATAATAATAATAATAATAAATACTATTAATAATAATATTAATAATATTCCTAACTAATAATAATAATTATTAATTAGTAATAATAATTAATTATTATTATTGATATTATTATTATTATTATTAATTAATAATAATATTCTAAACTATTAATACTAATTATTATTTTTATTATTATTATTATTACTACGATAATAATAACATAAATTATAAAATCATAATTATTTTATTTGTTTTATTTCATTCATATTCGTTCATTCATTACATCTGAGTATAAGAATCATATTTCATTCCATTCCATTCCTATCATCATTCCATTCAAAGTTCATTCCATTCCTATCAAATTTCATTCATGCGTCAATATTTATAATTTCCGCTTCTCTTTCAGTGCTCTTTCAATGATATTTCGCTCGAAAATATGAAATTCCGGTCGATTTGTGCATTCGAGTAGAAAAACACGATTTGCCGATAGGGATATTGCAAATCTACAACTAAATTAAATTTGAAGTTCTTACTTATTTAATTAGAAGCATCCCCTTAATTTTTTATCTTTTGACAAAACAAACATGCTTATTTTATCAATTGTATAAATTATATTTACTACTTACCAATCATCCTATATATTTCTAATCAATTTTGCCTAATTAAAAGATGGCAAGAATTTAGGGAATGCATGAAAACTTCAAAATGAAGACAGATTAACAATGTAAATACACTAACTATCCTCTACAATATTTGCAGCAGATAATAACTGAGAGTTTACATTTAACAATGTATGCATTTTGCTCATACAGCATAATAGTTGTAATAACATACTCAGGTCTCGCAGGGAGAGCTGTGATTGCTGGTGGAATCCCGATGCCACGTGTCCTCGACCTGAGCCGCGAACTGCAGGTTCCAGACGACGTCCTCCATGGAAGGCCTCTCGTGTGGCTCGTTTGACAGACATCTCAAGCACAGCTCAATCAGAGTCTTGAGCGAATCATCCGAGCATTCCTTCTGAACCACTGGATCCACAATGCTTCTTCGAGCTACAGAATCCGCCGTTAGGCTCATGGATAGCTGTCGAACACCCGTAGATATGCATCAGCATTCAGTGTTTAGAATTTCTGATTTAAACCAAAAACACACACACACATTTAGCAGGCACAGTTCATGCTCTCAACTTACAATATCCTTGGAAATATTGATGTCTTTGAGGGAGTTTATCGCTCTTCCAGCGATCATTTCTAGTAGGATCACGCCAAAGTCATAGACGTCATGTTTCTCCTCACAGTCCGACCTATATATGCACAAACGGATGAGTTTAACTACTTTTTTGGATGAAAAAGAAGGCGGTAGATTGAGAAGGGAAGCGCGCTTACATTGATCCAAACTTTGCTTCGATCCACAATGCGAGTCTTCTACTTCGCCCTAATAAAAAGTCATGAAAATAGTTCTCAACAAGATGATTTACAGCATAAGGATTCTCAGATAAGGAAGCACTTGTTCACTTACAGATCTCCTATTCTCTACCAACAAAGGCAGATTGAATTTGTTGATCTTCACATGGAGGTTATGATAGAGCAGAACGTCCGTTATTTTGAGACGATTTGAGTACACACCAGGTACTATCCCCGTGTGGAGGAAGAGGATACCCCTCGCTAATCCAATCCCGGCTGCTATTCTTTGTGTCCACGTGAACTTGTGCCCCGACTGCCCATCTGTGGAACTAAATATTGGTCAGAAGCGAAGTTTTGACCAATATTTAGCATCTTAACCGAGATAGTAGTTGAGTTTTTACCTGATATATACTTCCGGAGAGTTCCATTTGGGACGTATTCGGACACGAGGAGAATCCGGCTGACGCTTGAGTTGTCTTGATGGCACTCGAAGCAGTGGCCGATTGCACTAACCAGATGGGAGTGCCTAAGTTTGGAGTTCAACTCAAGTTGATGTGTGTAAGTTTGGATACTGTTTTTTCTCTTCACTTTGATGCTTCTTATGGCAATGGCAGTCCCATCTGTGAGCCATCCTTTGTATACCTAATCTCAGAAAACCATATTTCCAAATTATACCAATTCAAAAATAGTTTTTCTTGAGACAAAACAGCAACCATAAATGAGCAAGACTGTATTAAGTGGCAGCACAATAGTTACCTGCCCATAAGATCCTTCACCTATGAGATGTAACGAGTTGAAGTTGTCCGTGGCCTCCTTGAGCTCGTCCACGACAAATGTTCTATAGGGTGAAAGGCCGAGTGCCCCCAACTTCATTGTCTCAGAAATATACCCTGCCAAATCGTTGTATTTGATGATTAGTGTAAATAAGTTCTTAGTTAATATGCTGTTTTCTTTCAGTTTTGCTAATTTTGGTGGTGTTCTTGAAGTTCCTATGTAACAAGTGCAATATGCCTAGAGTCTGATTTTCGATCAGTTTTTTCCTATTTACTCCTATAGAACTGAACATTAATCCTATCAAGCTCAATCTTAACTTTGACAGTCTTTTCCTACAAATTCGTTCAGAAACACAAACGAGTCTCGTATAACAAAAGATAACGAAACTAAAGCACAAAACTCATCTCAAACATGATTTTCTCAACTAAAATCGACGTCTATTGCACCTTAAAAACATAGAAAATCCATGTTTGTCAACGCTGATGCAGAAACATGAAGAAACAAACCATCAAATGTCAACTGATGTGTAGAAAGACTACTCACTTGCATCCTTGAGAAGCTGAAGTGTGAGTGCAGGCGAGACCTTATCAACAACCAACCTCGTCTGAAGAGCTTTCCCCGTGCTCTGATGGCACCTCGCGAGCTCCCTCTTCACAAACAGGAAGGTGAGGCCAACAAGTGTCACGGTCCCAACAACGGCACCAACCAAAATCGCAGCAAGAACTGCTATACCATAAGGCCGTTTCTCCTTCTTTCTCGGCGAAATCCCCACAGCCAAAGCCTCACTGTGACAAAACGGCACAGGATTCTGATGCAGGTATGTCGAAGACAAACAATTCCCGTCATACAACACAACCCTATTCCCAAATGTAGCCTGATTTAGACAATCAGGCAAGTCGCCAGTCAACCGATTCTCAGACAGATTCACAAATGTAAGCTCTGCATTGCAGGACATGTTCTGCAAGAGCCTCCCAGTGAGCTTGTTCCCACCAATGTCCAAGTAAGCGAGAGATGGGAGCGACAGCAGGGACGGGGGGAACTCCCCCACGAGCTCGTTTGCAGAGATATCAAGCTTCTGAAGCTGATACCAAGAACTCACTTCCTCTGATGATACAGTGGAATGAAACCTATTCTTCCTAAGCACTAAAGAAACCAGTTTTCTAGAAACACTAGGAAAATTAGGGCCAAGATTGTTGCTTCCCAGATCAAGAACTTGAAGATTAGTCAAGTTCTGAAGCTCAGGAACTTCACCAGACAGATTGTTTGCAGTGAGCACAAGTGTCCTAAGATTCACCATGGACGATAATGCCCTTGGGAATGAGCCACTAAAGCAATTGTTCTTCACACTCAACACAGTTAATGCAGGCAAAGAAACAATCCAATCAGGAATCTCACCCTCAAACCTATTGTGATCCAATATAAGAGTCTGTAAATTCTTGATAAATGACATTTCTCTAGGGATTGAGCCATCAAACAAATTTGAGGTAACATTCAATATTTCCAATGAAACCAAACCCCCAACTTCAGAGGGCAATGGCCCCTCTAGTCCTAATGAGACCAAAGACAGCACTTTCAAATTTGGCAGTGCAGCAATGTTTGAAAACAATGAAGTAGCTGAGAAATCTTGGCTCAAATGAGGGAACCAGTAGTTACCAGTGATGTGGAGCTGAGTGATGTTGCCTTCATAGCAAGATAGAGAGAGAATCTGAGTTGGCTCATTGTTGCAGACATCTTCATCTTCACTCCAGCTACTTGTTTCTAGTGGGAAGTTGAGCTGCTCCTTGATTTTCAAAAGGGTTTGAAACTGGGAATTCCCCAACTGATATGAGAAAAAGGGCTGCACCAAAAAGATGAAGATGAAGAGAAAGATTCTTGCTTTAGCCATTGATGCTCTCTGCTATGAACCAAGAACTCTGCATGTGTGTATATGTATTAAACTATGAACAATTACTGTTTCCCAATTCCCTGATTCTTGGATGCTTTGTAAATGTGAGCTTGCAAATATAGTTTATTCCAACACGAAGCACAAATGCATTGAACTAAACTGATCATGGAATTTTAAATGGCAGTTTCATACAATGTTTTTTTCTCATGATTGTTTTACATATTTTAATATTTAGAGCAGCAAACAGTTTCTCAAGGAATTTGGTTAGCTTCACTAAACTGATCATGGAATAATTTATTAAATGGAATTTCATACAATGTCCTTTTTTTCTCATGATTGTTTTACATATTTTAATATTTTTTCCAGCAAGATACAGTTTGAAATCAATGATCTTAAACGACTCTAGCTTCACAGCAAAAACCAATAAAGATACTGTTAAAAAATTAAGCATAAATCCAAAAACCATTGTATGATTAGATGCAGGAAAATTAAAGTACAAAATAATTTCAAGAAAACTATGTCAAGAATTGGGGCCACAAAATTCCTTTTGTACGGAGGGGAAGAAGAGTGAAGTGGATGGAAGTGAAGAGTCCAAAATAAAGTTCACATGAGGCCTCTGTGCATTTCGGTGCTGCTGCTATGTAAGAAGAGAACCTTGTGAGTGTGTGTGTCCTAATTAATTTGAAGGATAAAGATTTAATCTTTTTTTTTTTTTGCAGAAATATTTTTCTCACATGATCAGAAATTGAAGTGGACTTTATAGTCACGGATGCGTGAAAAAGAGGGTGAGGATTCTTGTGAAAGTTACGTCCCATTCACATGTGATCATATTTTTGTTGATTCTTGCTGTGGCTGCAATTACTCCTACAAGTTTCGTCGGTCCCTTTCCCTTAGTACTGCTCTCTCACAACAAAGGAATATAACACAAGCTAGATACTTTACTTTGTCATATAACCTTTATGTTAGTCAGATATGTCAACACATCTTTGACATCATATTAAAAGAAGCCATGCCCCTGCTTTATCATACAATTTTTATTGGGATAAAGTTTCCCACCAAAGTCAAATAATTTAATGGATATATATATATCCATTTTTTTTTTATAATTATAAGATATTTTAGTCTTATATCCAAATGAACAAACCTAAATAATAAATTACTAAACTATCTTTAAAATTGAAAATAGGATATATAATACTTTACATTGCAAATTATTTTGGCACTACCAATCATATCTCTCAGTATCGGAAATAGTTTTTAAAATCCTGAACTATCAAAAGTTAGATGTGGCTCGCTGGATTGTCACAGTGTCTTTAACAATTTGGCAACCTCTTGTGTGCCATGTAATTTTTTTTAAAAAAAATTTAAATAAATCGTGACAATCCTACGATCCACATCAACTTTTTGGAGTCGAAAAGGATGGAGACATAATTGATGCAAAATCAATATATAGTTCAAGATTTTCAAAAATATTTTGATAATTCATGATATAATTGATAGTGATAAAATAATTTGAAGTTTAAAGTGACGTTAACTCTTAAAAATAAGTAAAGATCTTATATGTATAAATCTAAATTTGTAGGATACACACTTTTACGGGAATATTGGAAATTTTGTTAAAGTTACGACAGTTCGATAAAATTGGATAACTAAACTTCAACTTATTTTTAAATATGTCCTTTTGCAATTCGTAAATATTCAATTTTGAAATATTTGCTAGTGTCTCAACTACCAAATACTAAAACCCTAAACCCCAAACATAACTCTTTATATTTATAAATAATTGAAATTTAATTTTCAAATAAAAATCCTGATTATTTACAGATTTATTTACATTTTATGAACCAATTTTTTAGTCATTGCAAAAATAATATTATGAGTTTTAAAATATTAACAAAAATTTAAATTTATTAAAAAGTTGTAAATATGACCTGAAATGATTTATGGGATGAAAAATAGGAGTTAGACTGCCAAAATCCTACACATATGTTTGGTCAAAATAATACTACAAGATTTTCGAAAATACCATAGGGAGAGAAAATTTGTTGTTATTTATAGATTGTTCTGACTTGATATTGAAGATCAAGATTAGAACTTGAGTAATCAATTGATCAGACATAACAAAAATTCACATTTAAAGACGTGAAAATAATTAATTATATAAAACATATTAAGGATATCACCAATAAATGATAAATTAAATATCTAAAATAGATCCTCAAGAAAACTGAATTCACATTCCCTACACCCATAAGCCATATACATGAGTTATTTGTTTATGCAATTCAAAATGGGCAGTCTTCTGGTGGAACTACTTGGGCCATCACCGAGTTCAGCTGGAATGTTAAATACGCTGCTCTTCAAACCATTGCTGCCATGCTGATATCTATGTTTTCCTTTTCAAAATATATTTGAAATCGATTCTTCATTTTTTATTTTTTTAATACAAAAAACTTATTATTAGTCATTTTCAAAACATACTCATAACAATAGCCTAGCAAAATAAGTGATATTCAACAAATTAAAAATTACTAATTTATAAATTACAACAAATATAATAATATTTAGAAAACTATCTAATTTATTTAAAATTAAATATTATTTTGAAAATTAATAAATATATATATCTAACTATTTCGATTTAGTTGGAAAAATATCAATCTAAATAAAAAAACCAAAATATTTTTTTGGTAAAATTGAGTTAGATGGTGTGCCTGAGCTTATAAGCTCTTCAAAATAACTTATAAATTGTTTAGGAGCTTATAGGCCCTTGCAAAGTATTTGGTAAGATAAGCTCTTAAACAACTTTTAAGCAGTGAAAATAAACTCCAACATCTTATAAGCTTTCCAAAAAATAAGTTGTCAACTCCAACTTATTTTTTTATAAGCTTATAAGCAACAATGAATCCACCAAAATAACTTTACTATATTCGTTATTTCCTATATATATACTATCAACTTCATCTATGTTCAATTTTTTTCTCTCTCTAACTCGGATTCTTTATCTAGTTTATAAGCTCAATTATCCAAACACTTTTGTAACTTATAAGCTCTTAAAACATCTTATAAGCTTTTGGAGCTTTTAAACTCTATAAAATAAGTTTAGCCAAACACCCTCTTAGTCGAACTGAATTTTAGTTTTTAGTTTGGTTCAATTTAATTTTCGAAAAAAGTTGTTTACCCATAACACGTAGGTTGGACCATTGGGCTTTCCCATTTCAAGAAAAATGTTATTTTCTGCACTCTGATCGACAGTGGCGGACGCAGCAAAAGATATTGTTGGGGGCTTTACGAATGCGGCCCCAACATGATAATTGAACTTTTCTAATGCATTTTTCCAGTTGTTGCGGCCCGTCTTTGTAAAAGCATCTTCTGCGTATCGACCTCATTTATCTAATTGTTTAAATAGATAGCACCATAAACAAAAGACAGCATCTTTTGATACACTGTATTCTAACCATATAAATCTTCGATACCAAATATCTTGAAAACTTCTTTCTTGAATGCCATATTTCTTTTTCGGATACAAATGCCCAACTGGTTGGCAATGACCCTTGATCAAGTACTCTCTCCGTACTTGATCACGAATAGCAATATCGAACTCTTCTATTAGTTTTCGTAGTCCCGATCACCAACAATCTCATTCAAATCTAATTCAACTTGGATTTGATTCTCCACTAATTCAACAATAGATTCACTTGGTGAAGAAGATGACTCATCCTTGCGCTTTTTTTGAAAAAACACTACATCTTGTACATAAACAAATGCAACTCTTTTAATTAAAAACATAAAAAAAAATAAATTTAAATCATAACCTAAAAAATATTCAATTAGAACCCTAATTCCAAACTCTAATTAAATTTACAATTAACTAAACTAAACTAAAAGCATGGTACTCATATTTATTTTCATGATAAAATACTAAACAATTGAGGCTTTAAGATAGAATTATTCACTGTATAATTCAATGAATAGATTAACTAAATGTCAATAAATAATAAACAATTGAGATTTAGGAGTAGAAATAATAAATTAAGAAGTAAAGGTATAACAATTAACAAACAACTTCTATGTAAATATAAATAAGTTGAAAGAAAAAGGGAATAGAAAAAGAGTAGATAACTCACAAAAAATGAGGAAAAAAGATGATCTGCAGCGGCAGGAATTAGAAGAAGAAAAGATTTTGATTTGTGTTTTGTTGAAGCAAAAAGACAAAAATATAAATTGTGTTTGTTTCACTTTTCAAAACTAGTAGAAACGTTATTTATTGTATAACACTATTTCTTTTGTAAAAGATAAGTTACTTTTTGACTTTTTTTTTGTACTTTCTTTTATTTCTTTTTTCATCTTCTTCATCTCTCTCCTATCTCCATTTTTACGAGACAACCATTTTCTTTCCCCTTTTTCTATTTTTCTTGCAAATTTCAGCCCCTTCTCATCCTAGATATTTCGCCAATTCGCTCTTCAACATCGTCAACTCAGTAGGGGCAGAAGATAGTTTTCGACAAATTAAAAAAATTTCGCAGTAATAAAAAAAAAAATCACTTGGTAGGGGCTTAAGCCCCTTCTCACTTCTACCTGTGTCCGCGTGATCGATATCTTTTACTCCAAACTTTAATATTTCACTTGTGTATCATTTTATTGTTCTTTATTATTTATCTTTTATATTTTAATTTAATATTTTAATTATTAATTCGACTTGGAAATGCCAAATTTGGGAATATAATTAATTTTAAGCATTTAATTTTAAATTTTATTTTATAATTAATTTATTAAGGTGCCTTATTTCGAAATTAGGATATATAATTTTTGGAAACTTAAATTAATGTGATAATGCTGATTAAGATTCATGATATTATAAAAAATATTGTTAAAATTATTAATTTATTAGTAAGACTCGAATGATAGACAAAAATATTGAAACAAACGATCCAAACCGTGTTTGAGACAAAAGATCAAGGAAAGAGTATTTCCAAAATTTATACATTTTGCAACAACCTTAACTTATATCAGCTTTTATCCAGATAATTGAAAATTTTCACAAAAATGTCAAACCTTCTAATAATTACAATGCAACACTTAGCCTTTTAACATTTTTAACAAAACTACACCTGCCCAATAATCTGATATATTGATGCTGAGCTAGCTTCTCCAATTTTTACATTTAATTTCAACCCAAATTAGAATTCAACTATTGTTCGAACTTTTGTTAACAACTAAGAATTCAATTGGTCACACTGGTTTTCTAGAATATATGTTTACTGACTGAAAAAATAAGAAGAAGAAAAAGAAGAACAGCGAAGGGTGAACTCGAAATAGAAAGAGAGAGTAAATAACCTAATAAATTAAAATAGGAATGATTTAGTGATGGGACAAATAGTGGTAGATTTGTCTTTGTAATAAAAATAACTATAAAACTCATATTTTTATAAACATGGATGAAAAACTTATCCTATTTTTTTTTTATCATAGGAACCCGATGCCGTTACCTACGATGCGCACCGGTTAAATTCCATATTCTAATGTAATATCCTATTTTTTTTTTTGGCGATATGGAAACTCCCCCATTTGTTAATTAGGTAGCTTACTTGCTCCGTTTGTATAATACAATTCGAGGGCTTATTCCCCAATTCCAACCGTCGATCTGACACCAAACAATTTCAGCCACTCATCAATTTGAAATTGTCAAAATGGAAAACACGAAAAAATATCGAAATATAAGGCCTGGCGTACAAGCAAATCGGAGCAGAAACGATTAATCGGCGCCGCCTGAGATAATGTCCAGCGTGGAAGACTACAACAATCCAGCAGATTCATCGGTGCAAATCACTCTCAAAGTCAAAAATTTTGAGGTTAACATGAGTCACGAGTGAAGGTTTTCGGTGTGATTGTGTTTCAGTTGCCTAAGTTCTGGGTTTCCCCCTTTTATTTGACGAAATTTCCCTTTCTCATCTTCATTCGCGCGTTATTGGAAACTCATTGATGACCATTACGTGATATTTGAGATCGATTTCTACATATTTTTTTTCTTTTGTGTGCAATATTGTGTTAGTGATTAATCTAAGTTGGAGTAACTACATCACATAATTTTGTCTTATAAATTCGTCTATGTAGGTATGATGCAGTGTACGGATAAACAAGAAGAACAATATCAAAATTCGTTGATTCTACATAATACCGAATATTGACAGATTGAGGAAACTCATTTTTATTAATAATCAAAAGTTGCGTTCAAAAGACAACTAACAATGCTTAAATAATAAACCCTAATCGTGCAAAAGATAGGAAAAAAAACGAAAAAGTTCAAAACTAAAACGAAATTACGAAAACCCCCGGAAAAACTGATAAATTACAAATTTGACCTTCTAGATGAAGGAATTTGCCCAAAATCCGCCATCAGTATTAGAAAATTGAAACTTTTGCATCACTATTACATTAAGCTTATAATGTCTTAATTCGTACTCTAATGAAACAATGTATAGAGAAATTTACAGGACATAATTTTCTTGCAAGCTTTTAAATATAATTACTATTGAATGATTTGAAAAAATTTATAGGATATAAAGTAACACTGAGATAAAACAATTCAACATGTAACAACTTTGTTTTAATTTTTTAATATTTTGGACTGTGTTAATTTTGAATTTAACTTAATATAATAAATAGACGGAAGAAAAAGTTTGAAGCTTGCACTGAGCTGGAGCCTGGTACAGCCCCTACATAGATCCGCCAATGAACTTAGTAGAAATATATATGCCTGCAAAACAAAGTCCGAAGGAAGTTTTCCGGGAAGAGACTCCGACTCTCAAGTTAGAAGGTGTATGAGATGCTTTTGCTTATGATATATTAAGGATTTTCGTGCGCGTAACTGATATTGTAGGTGTATTGAGTATTTATAGAGCTTGCATTAACCTAGAATACCGAGATCGTGACATCACGCGTTAGATGATGATTCGTGATTCCCGGGTTATGGACAACGTGGGGATCATCACGACGGTTATCCGAGGGCTCTGTCCTTAGAAGAAAGTCCCCAGCTCGGGAAGGGCTCTAATGGTGAAGGTCTTCTGAAGAGCCCTATAAGAGCATATTTTAGTCCCTATCACAATATATTTAGAGAGAAATGCAAGAGTCGTGGTTCCCGTTTTAGGCAAGGAGATGAATCATTGAGTCAACTTAATTAGAGTCAGAACCAAATTAAGCTTGAGAAAGTGTTGCTGGGTTTCCCTTTTCTTTTCTTTTCTTTTTGGTCAGTGTGACTATTTTGCCTTCCAACTATTTTGCCTTCCAACACTTTCAGCTGCATTTCTTCTTTATCATTACAGTTGAGCCTCACTGTTTCTCTATTTTTTTTTTATTTTGAGTTTTTATGAAAATCTTAATTTGATATTGCTGACAGCTTATTGGTGAAAATACTTCTTTAATGTCTGATGTTTTGTGTTATGAACAGTTAGTTTTATGAAATGATTCCACTTACCGGAATATTTTATTTCATTTTATTTAAATCTCATAAAGAATTTTGGGAATATCTAACATAATTCTAATGGTAAAGTTAATTACTTTATCATTTTAATTCACGATATGAATTTAAATAATATTATATATATATATACCCATTAAAAATATACATTATTCTCATAATTATAAGATATTTTAGACATAAAATGATTATTATCTTATATCCAAATAAACAAAACCTAAATAATAAATTATGAAACTATCTTTAGAATTTCAAATAGGATAAATCTCACTTTAAATCTCAAATTATTTTGACGCTATCCGTTACATCTCGAACTATCAACATTTTATATCAATTGTGCCATATCCATTTTCACAGAATCGCCATAGCGTCGTTAACAATCTGGAGACATCGTTTGTGCCATGCATTTTCTTTAAATGCTAAATACATCGTGATAATCCGATGAATCACGTCAAAATTCGGAGCCGACAAATGGATGAGGGCATAATTGATGCAAAACCAATTGTTCATGATTTAAAAAAAATATTTCCGATAGTTCAAAATATAATTGATAGTGCTAAAATAATTTAAAATTTAAAGTGATATTAACCCTTTGAAATAAGTAAGGGTATTATATGTATATATCAAAATTGTAGGATACACACTATTACAGGAATATTAGAAATTTGCTTAAAAAGTTACAAAACTATGACAGTTCCATATATAAAATTGGACAACTAAAGTTCACCTTATTTTTAAATGTACTCTTCTGCGTTTCGCGAACATTCAATTTGAATCATGTGAAAGATTTGTTAGTGTCTTAATTAGGCCAAATACTCAAAATATAACTCTTTATATTTATAAGAAATTGAAATTGAAGTTATAAATAAAATCACGATCATTTACATTTATTATATGAATAACATGGACCAATTACATGTTATGATCTACTTTCCGAGTTCCAAAAATAACATAATTTATAAAATATTAACAAAATTCTCGATCTTTACAAAAGTTGCTAATTTGACTTGAATGATTTATGGAATGAAAAATTTCCGAGTCAGACCAGACGGCCAAAATCCTAAAAATATACTGTACTATGTGGTCGAAATAATACTACAATTTAAGAAGACACAAAAGAAAAAGGAAAAAACAAAAGATCTACAGCGAAGGATATGTACCTTGATCAAATGTCATTCACACAAGTTCACGAGAATTCATCTGCGAAGACTGAGAGAGAGAGAGAGAGTATAAAGCGAAATCATGGATGGAGGGATCTCTTCTGCTGTCACTGAAGTTCTGGTTCAAAACCTGATCAACGTTGTCAAGGAAGAGTACTCTCTCATACGAGGTCTCCATAAAAAATCCCAGCAGCTGCAGAAGACTTTGGTCATGATTCAGAGTTACCTGAATGATGCTGAGAAGAAGTCCATCACCCATGATGCTGTCAAGATCTGGTTGAGGGAGCTTGAGGCTGTGGCTTTTGTTTCTGATAATGTTTTGGACAAACTCAGCTATCATCTTCTCCACAAGAAAGTCAACAAAATGAAGACACCCAAGGTCAAAGATAAGGTACTAACATGCTTCTCATCCTTGAATCACAATGTTGCACGCCCAAGAAATATGTCTCGCAAAATCAAACAAATCAATATGGATTTCGAGTCTATGAACAAAAGGGCAACAGATCTGAGCCTCCAAAGCATAGTTGTGAATGCACCTGCAACTTCTCATGCTTCCTTTGAAACTAATTCATTCACTCGTGATCCAATCTTTATAGGGAGGGATGATGATGTGCCAAAGCTAGTCGGAAAACTGACCCAGATCCCGGAAGATCGAATCTTCTCCATCCTTGCAATTGTGGGGATGGGTGGGATGGGGAAGTCCACGTTGACTAGAAAACTCTTCAATCATCAAAATATGAAGGTTCGATTTGGATCACGTATTTGGGTTCATGTTTCTCAAAATTTTGATCCGAGCATGCTTTTCAAAAAAATCCTTTCGATGTTGACTTCACAAACTAGTGATGGAGTTGAGAGTGAGGAAAGTATCCTGAAAAAGCTTCAAGAAGCTTTGGAGGGTAAAGCTTATCTTCTTGTTCTTGATGATGTTTGGAATGAAGATGTTCCGAAATGGGAAGACTTTGTGAATTCCTTGTCGGGAGTTACTTCTACTAAGGGCAATGGCATTATCATCACTACCAGGAATGATGAGGTGGCTTCATTAGTGAGGCCGTTTCATATTCACTCCCTAAGTGGCTTATCATCTGAAGACTGTTGGTTTATAATCAAAGCAAAATGTTTTGAAAATGGAGATGTTCCATCAGGATTCGAGATTATTGGAAGAAATATTGCAAGAAGATGCCAGGGTTTGCCGTTAGCTGCCAATGTAGTCGGGGGTGTGCTTGGTCGTAAATCTGAAGAAGAGTGGCGCTTTGTCGAAGAAAATTGGCTTTCAGAAAAGCAAGGAGCTGAAAATATCTCAAAAATATTGAGATTGAGCTTTGATCATTTGCCTTCACCATCACTCAAGAAGTGCTTTGCGTACAGTTCGATCTTCCCGAAAGGTTGCAAAATCGAGAAGCAGGAGCTGATTGAGCTGTGGATGGCAGAAGGGTTTCTTCAACCTGATCAAAGAAATGACATTGAGTCTGTGGGCAACAATTTATTCAACGTTCTCCTACAGAACTCTTTACTGCAAGTTGCACAAAGAGATGATTATGGAAACGTTTGGAGTTGTGAGATGCACGATCTTGTGCATGATCTGGCACGTTCTGTTTTAGGTTCTAATAATACAGATGGCATCAGCCCAGTTCGATACATGGTTCTGGGAAAAGAATCAAGTTCTATCCCAAAACAAGTGGCAAAACATTTCAATGGGGAAATTTCAAGTACCATGTTCTCAGACTTTGAATGTCTGCGTGTTTTAATTCTCAAAGGTTATGGAGTTAAAGAGGTACCCAATTCAATAAGGAAGTTGATACATTTGAGAAATCTTAATGTTTCAGAGACAAATATTGAAAATTTGCCAGACTGGATTGAAGAACTCCATCACTTGCAAACATTAAGAGCAAGGGGAGGAAGATTGAGGAAACTGCCAAGTACGTTGAAGTACTTGATTAACTTAAGACATCTTTATATCCGCGAGGGTGTAGAGTTGCCTGCCGAGATTGGGAGATTAACTTGTCTCCAAACACTAAGGTGCTTTACAGTGGGCGATAAGAAGGGCCATCAAATAGAAGAGCTTGGAAGTTTGAAAAAACTCAAAGGAGAATTAAAGATTCGTAATTTGGAAAAGGTGCGCGGCAAAGAAGATGCAGAGAAAGCAAATATAATTCAAAATCCAAATTTATTTGATTTGGAGTTTGAATGGGGTGATTCGGGAGAAGGTGAGAGAAATGATGAGTGTGTGTTGGAAGGCCTCCAACCTCACCCGAATCTGAAGAAGTTGGGGATTAGGAGATTTAGAGGTAAAAGATTTGGATCATGGAGTGGGAAGATGGCAGTACGAGACGGGCCTCAAGGCTCTTGGGTACCACTTAACAACTTGATAGAGATAACACTCTCAGATTGCCCAGATTGTGAGGAAATCCCAACGCTGCAGCACTTGTCAAATCTCAAATCTCTTAATTTGGAAGGATTGAAGAAGGTGAGGTTCATCAGTTCTTCATTCAATAATTTAATGTCGCTCAGAATAGAGGAGTTGGAGGAATTGGAATGTCTCCCAGATTGGTTATTTTATAACAATCAGAATCTCTCTGAGTTGTATATATGTGACTGCCCCAAGTTGATAGAATTACCAGATGGGCTGCACAGCCTCAATTCTCTAGAGTCGCTTTTTATTTGGGATTGTCAAAATGTGAAGTCGATAGGGAATCCAATAGGTAGGCAACAACCACAAGGAATCCTCCGTGAGCTGTGGATTGGAAATTGCGGAGGGCTGATGGAATTGCCACGTCAAATGGTAGAGTCGTGGGCGCCTTCGCTCGAGAGACTCGTTTTGAGTGGATTAAGCAGCCTAAAGAATCTACCCATGCTAATTGACTGCCTCCCAGAATCAGCTCGTCTCAGATACTTGACAATTTTAGGTGTTCCTAAACTGATGGGTACCCGCAGTGGTGAGAGTTGGGGTTTGGGCAGCTTGAGGAAATCAGAGATAGATGTTAGTAAGGAGTGGATGAGGGAGAGTAGTGCTGCCATTAAAGAGACAATGGATGCCATATTGCAAGGATGCAGCAATTCACTTGGTTATTTTAAGTTAAAAGGGGTGGAAAATTGGGAGTGGGTGCCAGAATCAATTCAATATCTCACTGCTCTTTATGAGTTAGAGTTGGCGAATTTAGGGGTAGAAGAATTGCCCGAATGGTTGGGGAACCTCTCATCTCTACGGACTTTATATGTTAAAGGCTGCATCAAGTTGAGGCGTCTGCCATCGGGGGATGCATTGGTGCGTCTCACTAATTTACGACATTTACGAATTAAAGACTGTCCGAAATTACATATCGATTCCGAGTGGCGCAACACTCCCAATCTCATCATCATGGATTGAATCTCGCAGCGAGTAAGTAATCTTTAGGAAAACTATCATACTTTTTATCAAATAGAGTTGTAATTACTGCAAACTAATATTTAATAGACAAAAACTTGGATGAGTTCTTCTTCACGGTGAGCTCATCCGTTTTTTGTTAAAATAATTATATATTAATTATGATTAGTAAAGATAATTAGATTTTGTTAATTTATAATTAATTTTATTAATTTTATTATAATTTTAATTCAAATTTAGAATTTATTAATTCATAGTTATGGTTTATTAATTCACAAATAAGGTTTATTAATTTATAATTAAGATTTATTAATTCAAAATTAGGATTTATTATTTAAAATTAAGGTTTATTAATTTAGAATTACGCTTTATTAATTCATAATTAGGATTTATTAATTTAAAATTATGGTTTATTAATTCACATTAGGATTTATTATTCAAAATTAAGATTTATTATTCAAATTAGAGTTTATTAATTCCAATTAGGATTTATTAAATTAATTAATTTTATTTAAAATTAATTTAATAATAATTAATTAAGTGGTCTCACTATGCGCTGCGCCACCCACAGAGACCACCCTTATTTAATACTTCATCTGTCCCATTTAAAATGTCACACTCTCCTTTTTGAGTTGTCCTATTACAAATGTCTCATTCCATTTTAGGAAATAATTATCCCTTCAAAAAGTGTGGATCCTATCAACTTTTTAACACTTTAACTACTTTATACATTTCTCATAAATACCCGTGTACAAAAGAAATGAGACACTTTAAACGGGACGGAGGGAGTATCATAGAATCTCTACTTCAATTAACTGTCCATCGTATGTCGGGATGGTTTTCACGTATGGACTTTTCCTTTTGGGAATGAGATATGAGTTCGTATTTCTTTTTAATAGCCTCAGTTTACTTAATTGCTAGCTAGTGATTTAGTAGTCCTTTTTAGTGGATGAAATTATACAACACATCTTAAGAATTAAAATGATAAAACAAGATTTGTTTTGCACAGCAAGATAAAGTTAAGTTGGTGCACAATATTTTTCAACACTGATTTTCTGAGCGCAGATAATGTAAGAAGATAGTGAGAAGCTCAAACAGAGAATCATCCACAGAATGCAGCTCTGCAATGTCACCTCTTTAAGGTGGGAATATTATTATACATTTTTATTTACAGATAATCGCAAACTGAATCTCAATCTTCGGATTTTGTTGCAAATTAGATACATTTTTAAAACAGTTTGATTTGTAATAAATATTTCCATTCTAATTTTTTCGATGGATTAAATAGATAATGGGTTATTATTAATACTTAGTTCTAGCCTAAAACTATGATTCTCATTTGATTTGTTCCCTTTGCATCATGTTTATCTGATCTGAGACAACGGCCGTGGTAATTAATTAATGTCTGATCTGTGTCGATACTGCAAGTTTGATCTTACACTCTTATTTTGTACATGTGAGAGGAGTTTGACTGAGCTTATAAGCCAAAAACAGTTTATAAACTATTTTTTAAGCTTAAAAAACAGCTTATAAGCTATTTTTAGGGAGCTTATAAGCTCAGCCAAACACCCTCCTAATTTGATCTTACTCTTATTCTGTACATGCAATCTATAACTATATTAAAAGAGAATAGTCTGCTATAGAAAATCCGCCCAAAACTCATGCACCCTGCCTAAATTCCATGAATGCTGCAGCTGCCCATACTTTGCTTTTTCATATAATCTTTATGTCAGTCGGATATGTCAACACAACCTTGACATGGTATTAAAAGAAGCCATACTTTATCATACAATTTTATTGGGATAAAGTTTCCTCCAAAGTCAAATAATTTAATGGATATATATATATATATATATATATATATATATATATATATATATATATATATATATATATATATATATTTTTTTATAATTATAAGATATTTTAGTCTTATATCCAAATAAACAAACCTAAATAATAAATTACTAAACTATCTTTAAAATTTAAAATAGGATCTATAATACTTTACACTACAAATTATTTTGGCACTATCAATCATATCTCTCATTATCGGAAATATTTTTAAAATCCTGAACTATTGATTTTTTATTCAATGTACCCCATTCTCGGCTCTGAAAGTTAGATGTGGCTCGTTGGATTGTCATAGTGTCTTTAACAATTTGGCAACCTCTTTTGTACCATGTATTTTTTTTGAAAAATGTTAAATACATCGTGACAATCCTACGATCCACATCAACTTTTCGGAGCCGAAAAGGATGGGGACATAATTGATACAAAATCAATATATAGTTCAAGATTTAAAAAATATTTTCGATAATTAATGATATAATTGATAGTGATAAAATAATTTGAAGTTTAAAGTGACATTAACTCTTAAAAATGAGTAAAGATATTATATGTATAAATCAAAAAAATTAGGATACACACTTTTACGGGAATATTGGAAATTTGCTTAAAGTTACGACAGTTCGATAAAATTGGATGACTAAACTTCAACTTATTTTTAAATATATCCTGTTGCAATTCATGAATATTCAATTTTGAAATATTTGCTAGTGTCTTAACTAGGCCAAATACTTAAAACCCCAAACATAACTCTTTATATATATAAAGAATTGAAATTTAATTTCAATAAAAATCCTGATTATTTACAGGTTTATTTGGTCAAAATAATACTACAAGATTTTTGAAAATACCATAGGGAGAGAAAATTTGTTGTTATTTATAGATTGTTCTGACTTGGCGTTGAAGATTATACAAGGGAGACGGTCCATAAGATATCAGATATGACAAAAATTCACAGGTAAACACATGAAAATAATTAATTATATAAAATCATATTAGGGATATAAACAATATATGATAAAGTATATATCAAAAATAGATCCTCGAGAAAACGGAATTCACATTCCCTACACCCATAAGCCATATACGTGAGTTATTTTTGTTATTTTATATTTTTTCTGAGCCATTAGGAATATACTTGATCAATTTTTCCAAAGTATACACGATTGAAATTACAGATATGATGTTTAAACAAGAGTTAAAAGATGATCACAATTCACACGTGGTTGGAGAAAGAGCAGGAGTAAATTATTTTCATACAGAACAAATACGTAGGAGTATCAATTATTAATCAGATTTTTTATTACAGTGAAAACATTTGGCTTCTTTATCAATCGATCCAATCAAACCACAGCTGAAAATCAGACAGAAGCAGATTGTAGAAGAAGTAGAACAAAATCTACCGTTGAGATTGGCTGATGTAGAGTGGGAAACCAAGGATCTAATACTGATGATAGTTAATGTCACTCACTTAATGAAAAATAATAATAATTATTATTATTAATAAATTTTGTAGATTCTCAAAAGAAAATAATTAGTAATTAATAGGTATCTATAATATCTAAACTCTAAAGTCTGGACGTATTTACCCAGACCATGATCTTAATTCTTAAGTCTGTTGAAAGTTCACCATCTAAAAAAAAAGGAGGTTTGCTAACACACACACACTCCCTCTCTTTTCATGGAGTATCTGAGTGCAACATGAAGGATCTGAGGCATATCCGCTAGCAGTATCTTTACGAGTTGGCACAGATCATTCTACAAACACAAAACCTCTTATACATCCGTCCGTCCGATGTAGACGGATAAAAGTATCATTTACAATAAAAATGTATCATTTATTTTTACCCTATAATTTAGAAAGTATTATTTACATTAAAGAAAGTATCATTTACATTAAATAAAAATATCAAAGTCAGTATATACGCATGGATGTAGATGAGACCACATCTTCTACAAAACTACAATATCCGAGTAACATGGGTCAGAGAAGAAAATTTATAGAACATATATATATATATATATATATATATATATATATATATATATATATATATATATATCTTTCATATTATAATATTTTATTAGTTGATGAATGTAATACATGTGCATGCTTTATAATTATTCTCCAGTTCTAGCTTGTAAGTGAAAAATAAGTGTAATGCATGGATTTGTTCCTATTTTTATTTTTATATATTAAATCGAATTCCAAGATGGTAAAATAATCCTCTTAAGTTGGGCTTTTGAGAGCATGATGTGGGACATGTTTGGTATTATCATTTGGGCCTAAGTAAAGCTTCACATGACGGACCCAACAGGCCCAATATGATTATAACAGGCTTTTAGTTCAGAATTCGATGCTGTGAAATATATATATTTACAGCGCAAATTGAAAAGAAATTTTATATTCATTTTGATGCGAAAAAAGCGTATGAGAATTCTGTTCATTATTGGTTTGTCTTTTGGTGTAATAGTAATTTGATAAATTGTCTTAAATTTAAAAGTATTTACAAGAAAAACTATAACGACATAGTTTTACATTTTGTCTGTTTATTCATAATAAATTTAAAATGAAGAAAACAAATTTGAAAAATATAAATGTAGTTATGAAGAAGATGGTTTGACAATACCCGGCTTGGCTACACCCCTAGAAATTTTCAGAGGATTTTGGCATGCTATCTTAGCAATCTAGTGCCGGATATTTTATTCGTAAATAAATTTGTGAAAATCTTGAGAAGTTGTGGATTTTTTCAATGGATAAGGTGGAAAACACCATTAAACATTTTCGCAAAAAACAAATATATTCATATTTTATGTTTAATACAATTTCATATCTAACGTTTTTAAAATTGTACAAATTTCCCTGATGACTGATAGATTATTTATCTCTGCTAAAGAATCATGTGCAATTACACACTTAAACGTTTTGCAAAAAACAAATACACCCTTATCTTTAAGTCTAGTGCAATTTCATCTCTAACATGTCTAAAATCTTGTAAATTGTTGTGATGATTGACGGGTCTTTTAACTATGTTACAGAAATTTTGATTTTTTTTTTTTGCACTCTTCCTTATTTGTCATTAGGGGTGAGTATTCGGATTTCGGTTCGGATTTTGCTAATCCGAATCGATCCGAAAATCCGAATTTTGTGAAAGAAAAAATCCGATCCGAACCGAATATCCGAAAATCCGAAATCCGAATTTTTTATACAAAAATCCGAACCGAACCGAAAAATCCGAAATTATGAAAAAATCGAAAATCCGAAACCAATTTTTGTTAATTCTTATATATATTTATATTAAATTGAAACATATTTGAATAAAATATTATTTTTATATATAAATTATATATAATTCGGATTTTCGGATTTTTTTGGATTTAAAAAATCCAATCCGATCCGATCCGAAAATCCAAAAAATCCGAACTGAATTTTAAATTTCGGTTTGGTTCGGATCGGATATTCGGTTTTCGGATTTTTTGCTCACCCCTATTTGTCATTTGATTTGCTTCCAACCAAATTGAGTTTTTTTATATTCAAGAAGACACTGATGCAAGCATGCTCATTAGTCATGGCTGCGCAAAAAAAGGTCTTGATATTTCCATACGATCGAGGAGAGGAAGAAGGGAGAGAGACGAGCTCGGCCATGGCGATTCGAGCTCGTAGAGCGTCTGATTGAGCAATTTCGTGTAATTTCGAACGGCGTTTGTCTCCGACGAGTTCAATTCATGATCGGTGAAGTGATCGGCGAGGCTGGTTCTTGCGACCTCACGAGATTGACGATTTGTACGATTTTAAACACGTTAAGGATAAAATTATACTAAACATAAAGATAAAGGTGTTTTTGCTTTTTGCGAAAACATATAAGGGTGTATTCTGTTGTGAATCCTTTACAGCATCGACGTCGTCAACGCGCTCCCGGCAGCACCTCCTGTCGACCCCGACAACTTCCTTGACCTGCACACAACAAAGAAACAAGGAAAGAAAAAATGGAGATACCAAATCGGCTCAGGTGCGGCTCCTCCTTTGACGCACACACACAACCGCGGCTCCACCAAAGGGAGTAGCTATCTCGTCGGCTCCGCAATCATAGCCACAAAGGCTATAGGTACTATCTTTCTCTCTCTCTCAGGCTTGCTGCGGCACTCACAAAAGAATAAGAAGAGTGACTTTTCTTTGCCTATTGTATTACACCTAATCAAAGGAATAGGGGGCGTGTATTTAGCTGCTCTCAAAAGCCAAAAAAACAAAAGTAGGCGTCAGACTTTTTGTATGTAGGTCAAGGAAGTTGTCGGGGTTGACGGAGGTCTGCCGGGAGCGCGTTGACGACGTCGAGGCTGTAAAGAATTCACAACAGTGGTATCAGAGCCGACGGTTCGGCTGGGCCCAATACGTGGGTGGGACGAGGCTGCGTTCCGATGTGGAGGAGTACCCCCGATGAACTCACGATTGAATCCGGTGGTTCTTTGTGTCGAAAGTCTTCCTGCAAGAGTGGTCAGGCGACGAGTCCCGTTGGGTGGTAACGGCGGTGCAAGATGTACGGATTATCGTTCGAGGGGAGGACAGTGATGTGGTCCTTGGTTTGAGGGAAGGATTGTTGGGTGTGGTGCAACCCAATCCCACATCGAAGATAGAAGGAAAAATTGACTTCTATATATTAAGAAACTTCACCACCAATTAGTATGAGGCCTTTTGGGGGTTGAGCCTAGAAACAAATCCGTGCAGGCTTTTGGCCCAAAGCAGACAATATCATACTAATTGGATGGAGTGGTGGCGCTAGTAGTCCCTAACATATTCATATCTTATCAACTTTCCCAACTAATGTCGGGATACTTTTGAAAATTTGGCCAAAGTTAAGAACTGATATTTACTGAAATTATATTATATATAATCCTATACCTAACATTTGACGGGGTACATTGTAGTATTCTCCTCCACTGTATATTAAATTATTAATAATAAAACAGATTACTTTTGTACACGTGTCAATAGCAATTAGCAACTGATTTACGATCTCGTAAAATTGATGGAATCAGATGGGCTGCAATATCCATGGGCCAAGTGAGCTTCATAATTCGGGCATCATAGTGGCTAAACACATTTTCAGGATCCAAATAAAATCTGGGCCCTATTCTTTTTGGATAGTGTCAGTCACCATAGTATTTATTAATATAACAACAATAATAATAATAATATTATTATTATTGTTATAAATCATTTATTTTTATGTTTGGTGGTCAAGCGACAGACCACCACGTTAAAACACTGATTTTTTTCTACTGTTTTCTTCTTCCTTTCCACTTTTTTCTCTCCCTATGTTGTGATAAAAACATTGTTTTTTTTCTATAGAATATAGTTCTTGGCATTTTTTGTGTGCATGTGTTGGTGGTAGAGTGGTTATCTAACTACAAAGGTCTCCGGTTCAGTCACCGTCCACCAAAACGCTTTTAATTTCTATTAAATTGATAAAAAATATATTAAGAAAGGCGAAAACTTGTAATGCATAATTAAGATATGCTATGAGTTCAGTACTTCAGTTATGAGTTTGAATACGAATTCAAACCATTTCAGCTTAAAATGATCTCATACAAGATTCTTCTTACAAAGGAGCAGTCACATTTTTATTTTTTATTAGTATTAGCGCCCTTCTTCCTAACTAAAATGATAAAAAAATAGTTCTTTTGGAAATTAATAAGCAAAAAAAAGTTATACTACAGAAAGAGGAAAATAAACGAAACTATAAACTACAGAAATCACGAAACAGATGACTCAAGGTTTGGTCAGGTCTCGTTAAAACTCCTTTCACAAAAACTAAAAAAAATAACAAAGAAAAAAGAATATCCATCTATAATAGGCTATCTCGAAAGCTGTGATAGCCGCCACCAAGTAATTTTGGCAACTAACGTACGTTCATTAGAAATACACGCCTTAAATCATTTGACCACATGCTCCAAAACTTGACTACTTTGGATTTCATTTGACCAGATCAAAGGTTTCGTGTAGCCACGTGATTTATTAATAAAGTATTATAATTAAAGTTCAACAACTCGCCCAACTTGACTTGACTTCATTTACAATATTTTTCTTCTTAAATTATGGTCAAAGTTTGATCAATAAAATTCCCATTTGATAAAAAATCTGAATCACTACATCCGATGTTGTGAAATACACGAGTATAACCAGATTTATATTTAGTGAACACATGCCCTCCATAAAATTCACTTGAATCTATCTTCCTCCAATTTGTCTGAAATCTTAATCAAATATTGTTAACTGTCAAAGATAACATAATTTTTAGGACTGTATGTTTGGTAAGGATTTCATCATGAGAAAGTAATCTGATTCCAAAATTTAAAATTTATGTGTTTGGTTAGAATCTTACGAGATAAGAAAAGTAAAAAAATCTTGAAAACAAAGAAAGTATTGCAATACTCTAGGATTCTTATTCTCTAATAAATCTGATGTATTATTTTTCTGCAGTCTCAATATTTTTATATTGCTTACATATTTAATATATTTTTATTATTTTATTAAAATACAAACTATAGTTTATATTTATTATTAATATTTTATTATTATATAATTAATTAGTTATAATTAATTGATTAATTAATTATTAATAATAATTGATTAATTAATTATTAATAATAATTTCTTTTAAGAAAATCATAGTTTTATTTTTAGAACTATGCCTTGAATCATACTTTATGTTGTATCATATTATTATTATTATTATTATTATTATTATTATTATTATTATTATTATTATTATTATTGTTGTTGTTGTTGTTGTTGTTGTTGTTGTTGTTGTTGTTGTTGTTAGGATTATTATTCAAAATCTTAATAACCTTGTTGGTGGTTTCCAAACAAATGATAATGAATTTATTAGGATTTATTTTTCTTTGAATAATTTTTCTAGGAATCACATTCCCAATTAATTGTACTTACTTTCCAAACAAACGAGCCCTTATAGCATTCTTGTAAGTTTTGGGGTGTTGTATTTGCGAAGAATTAAATTGAAATGTAATGCTGTAATTAACATTTTGTAATCATACATAAAAATGCTCTAAATTAACTCACTAAGATATTCTTTATTTTTTAAATTCAAATCCTTCTGGTGCTCCAATTCTAGTTTGGAAACATTCTTCCTCCCATCTACTTAAATTCTCATATCCATCAATAAATCGAAGTATCTAAGTAATAATAATAATTATTATAATAATTATAATAATAATAAAGTGGGTGAGCTCCATGTCCTAAGGGTATCCACAACAATACCCTTATTTAAACTTTTGAAAGTTGGGAGCTGCAACTTTAGTCTACAATGGGAATGCTCGGTTTAAAAAGCTAGATTCAGCTTTCAATGATGAAAACCAGCTTTCGTTGATATTTGTGGGACTCGTGTATAGGGGTGAGCAAAACCAAATCAAACCCGAAAAATCAAACCGAACCAAAATTAACGGTTTGGTTCGATTTGTACAGTAAAACGGTTCGGTTCGGTTTTAAATTGTGAAACCGAAATTTATTCGATTCGGATTCGGGTTGGGGAAAAATAATTTGTTTTCAAATCGAACCGGCCGAAATATATATATATATATATATATATATATATATTTATAATATTTATATTAATTATAATTTGAAATCGGTTATATCCAAATCAAGTCGAATATTTTGGTTCAGTTCTGATACATAATACGATGCGGTTCGGTTTGAATTTTAAAAATAATTCGATTTTTGGTTTTTTTGAGTTCTGTTCGGTTTTGAACCGAACCGTCTGAATGCTCACTTCTACCGCGCATGCGTCAGCCTCGACGCGTGCATGCCACACATGCGTGGCTAACGTATCATTTTTTATTTTTATTTTTTTAAACACGAATTTTTCATTTTGCTTTTCTTTTTCCAATTTTTTTGCTAAATAAGCTCTATTTTTTTCTATTTTTCGATCTTCTATTTTAGTAGTATAATTTAAATTTTAGTTATTAATTTCAAAATTTACTTATTAATTATGATTATGAAATAATGGATTTTAATAATTTGTTCAGTTTATAATTAAAAATACATAATTAATCACATACGTAGATATATAAAGTGATGCATATTTTAGTCGAATCCAACTTATCTAACTAAAATTTAAAAGTTAGGTTTATTATTGTATAAAAAATAAAATAAAAGTTAGTGAATTTTAAAAAGTTAATATGACATTATATCACTCATATGAAAATTAGAAAGTTGTGTTTTAGGATCGTGAGCACTCTAAACTAGTAAAGAGGCTTAATTAACAAAGAAAACAATTATTTGTTTCCTCCTATTTTTTTTATCAATTAAATACAGAAATTTAAGTGTCGCATCATGGTGGACTCAAACCCGAGATCTTTGACCTCAAACATTAACTATTCTATCATTAGGTCAATGCACGCCCACCTTAAATTTCTATATTTAATTTGGAAAAAAAGAAAGATAAATGAACTTTTTTCACAAATAGTATCATTATTTGTTTTCTCCTCCGTCTCTCGTGATTGTGATTGATTGCGTACATATTTGATATTTCGTTAAATCCTTTATGGGATGGTCTCCTGTGCACAATGAGACCACCCTATTAATTAATTAATCTTAACTAATTACTTATTAATTAATTAATCTTAAGTAATTAATTAGTTTAATAAATTTAATTGTAAATTAATAAATAATAATTTTGAATTAATATATCTTAATTTTGAATTAATAAACTATAATTGTGAAATAATAAACCCAAATTGTGAATTAATAAATCCTAACTTTGAATTAATAAACCCTAATTTTGAATTAATAAACTCTACTTGAAAATAATAAACCCTAATTTTGAATTAATAAACCCTACTTGAAAATAATAAACCCTTATTTTGAATTAATAAACCCTATTTGGAATTAATAAACCCTAATTTTGAATTAATAAACCCTAATTGAAAATAATAACTCCTAATTTTGAATAATAAACCCTAATTGTGAATTAATAAACCCTAACTTTGAATTAATATGAATTAATAAACCCTACTTGTGAATTAATAAATCATAATTATGAATTAATAAACCTCAATTATGAATTAATAAACCATAATTATGAATTAATAAATTCTAATTTTAAATTAAAAATTAGTAAATTTAATTATACATTAATAAAATTTTATTATCCTTATTCACCATAATTAATATATAATCATTTTAACAAAAAAACAAGGGTGAGCTCACGGTGAAGCGGAGCTCACCCAAGTTTTTGTCATCCTTTATTTAGCTTTCTACTTCTTCCAGTATTCCCCCAACTACTTCTTCACGGTGGCATAGAGTTTTCATGTTTTTCCTACCACATCTTTATTTAATTATTTGTTTACCTATATTTTGAATAGGGGATGGGGATTTCAATATGAACAGCTATTAGGGATGGTAATGAATTTTGGATTTATATCTATTTTTTAGGATCTGAATTTTTAAAAAATGTATCAGGTAAATTCCGATCGGATTTATACAAATCCTTTAAAATTCGGATCTGAATTTGGATCCTAATTTTTGAGATCCAGATCCAACCTGTGGATCTATATATATATTATATTTATTTTTAAGTGTATTATAATATTTTTCTTTCTAATCGAAATTGGATAAATTAGATTATGGAATTGGATGGTAGGTAAATAATATCAGATAATTTTACTTTGTATTTGAGAAAATTTTGTATTTGAATTAGATACGAGTGGTTTATTTGCTAAGATATTGTACTACTTCTTCTATCACTACTGCAATACTATTTATTGTCATGAAAGCAAAAATAAATTTGTAACTAACATCTTCTTATATAGTGATTATTACAGAAATTCTAATGTATTTTGATTATTATTATGGTTTTAGTGTGAATTATAATCGATTTAGAATTTATTTTAGAAGAGAAGATATGTGGATCCACATATAGACCCTGGACCCTACAGATTTTATGGATCTGGGTCTGGATCTAATTTTTTTGGACCCAATAAATCTAGACCGCATCTAGATCCAAGCAAAAAAAAATCGAATAGATAAATCTAAACCTAGCAAGATCCATTTCAAATCCAATCTATTGACATCCCTAACCCCATTCACTCATTTATGTAAAGTTGAGAAACGTCATTGAATTACAAATTCATGATATTGGATGTTTAAATTCTGTTGCCATAAGAAATCATAAGCTGTTGATGAATCGAGGTAGGATGTAACATGTGAGCATAGGCGTATCTAGGGGTAGCTGCACCGGGCTCCAGCCCAGTGCAAGCCTCAAACTTTTTCTTTCATTTATGTATTATATTAAGCCCAATTCAAAATTAGCCCAATCCAAAATAATTAAAAAATTAAAACAAAATTGTTATTATTCGATTTTCTTATATTTTTGACCCATGAGAAGGTTATAAGAATGAAAATGGTCAACCACCATTTTTTAAGGGAGAAATTGAAGTAGCCAAAACAGAAAAATTCGTAACATTTTTTTTCCCTCTCAGATTTTCAGTGTGCAACTTCAGAAAAATTCCGTTTTCTGGGGATTGAACCGTTAGATCACTGTGATTTTTGGACAGAAGCTTCACAGCATCTGGGCCAACGTTTTGGACGGTGGAGATCGGATTTTGAGTTTCGAATGTCGGGTTTTGTCAATCTAAATAGAGAAGAATTTCTGGTAATATTTTTCTTGATCTTTGCTCGATTTTGATTTCATACATCTTGATGTGCTTATTTTCGAGTGTATGATATTTTGTATGCCTGTAATATAATTTAGAGAAGATTGTGTACTGTTCCATTGTTGATTATAGTGGATTTAAAACGACTCTAGTAGTCCCGTGGTTTTTTTCCTCTCTTTCCTTTTAAGAGGTTTTCCACTCTAAAATTTTGTGCCTCCTTATTGTTGTATGCCTACTATTTTGAATGTGTATATTGATGCTTTTGGAATACCCTATTTGTCTGAATCCTCAAAGGTTCATACGAGTCGGGAAAATTAGCCAAACAAAGTTGTCATATTCTTCTTCAGCGTTGCATCTGCTCAAGTGTTTACTGATATTGCTATCTGCCCATTCGAAGCTGTCAAAGTTCAAGTTCAATCGCAGCCAAATTTTGCCAGTGGTTTGGTTGATGGATTTCCTAAAGTTTACGTTAAAGAAAGGGTTTATATTGAAAGAAATTTTATTAAAAATATAAATATAAACTCAATTATTGATGGATTTTGTATATTGAAATCTCGCAAGACAACTTATGAAAATATAGAAATATTTTAGTATTTATGATATTTAATACTCCGAAGTATTTATTTTCATTTCACCCTATCATCAACTTCGGATCCGCCTTGCATGTGAGGAAGTAAATTATAACCTATATGTGAATTAAGAATTATCGTAGCCTATATTACATTACATGCAATTTAGACGGTATCTATTATTAATTAATACTCTCTAGTATTTTGTATGTAACATCCCTAATTTAAATTAGATAATAAAAGGTTAACTACAAATTGTATTCCAATCTCTGACAGTATTTTTTAAAAATCTATCCTAATCTTTGATTTTTTTTTATATATCTTTTTAAATGTAACCCGGTCTCCATTTCTTTTATATCACCAAAGCAAGTTTTTGGCGCCAGAAACGTTACATGGCATGCTGAATTCTGGCTAAAATAGCCACAAGAGCTCCAAATCGACCAGTTACACCGACTTCAATAAATAAATAAAGCAAATGAAGGGTGGGATGGTCTCCTGTGCGCGCTGCGCGCACAGTGAGACCACCCTTAATTAATTAACTTTAATTAATTAGTTAATTCTTAATCCTAATTAATTAATTCTAATTAATTCTAATTAATTCTAATTAATTAATTCTAATTTAATTAGTTTAATAAAATTTAATTGTAAATTAATAAATAATAATTTTGGAATTAATATATCTTAATTTTGAATTAGTAAACTCTAATTGTGAAATAATAAACCCTAATTGTGAATTAATAAATCCTAATTTTGAATTTATAAACCCTATTTGGAATTAATAAACCCTAATTGGAAATAATAAACCCTAATTGGAAATAATAAACTCTAACTTTGAATTAATAAACCCTAACTTTGAATTAATAAACCCTAATTGAAAATAATAAACCCTAATTTTGAATAATAAACCCTAATTATGAATTAATAAACCCTAACTTTGAATTAATAAACCCTACTTGTGAATTAAAAACATTAATTATGAATTAATAAACCTCAATTATGAATTAATAAACCATAATTATGAATTAATAAAATCTAATTTTGAATTAAAATTATAATTAAAAATTAATAAATTTAATTATACATTAACAAAATCTAATTATCCTTACTCATCATAATTAATATATAATTATTTTAACAAAAAACAAGGGTGAGCTCACGGTGAGGCGGAGCTCACCCAAGTTTTTGTCATGAAGGGTTACTCATAGAATAGTTAATGTTTGAGGTCAAAGTTCTCGGATTCGATTCTACTGTGATGCGACCTTTAAATTTCTATATTTGATTGACAAAAAAAAAGAAAAAAAATGCAAATGAACATTTTTCACAAATAGTATCACAATATAAGCAGTATTTTTGCATACAAAATTAAGCAATATACATATATAAAAATAGGGTAAATATCAGTTTATGTTCCAATATAAATATATAAAAATAGGATAAATATCAGTTTATGTTCCAACATTTCGTGATTTTTCATTTAATGTCTCAATGTAAGCATATTGTTATTTTGGTCCTAACGTTTTAGAAAATTTCTATTAATGTCCTGCAGATCGATTTTAGGCGTACAAATACATATATGGCTGTCAGAATTCCATGTTGGATTTCACGTCAATATAAAAATTAAATAAAAATATAAAAAAATTCCTCTAAAACGATATCGTTCCGTTTCTTTTCCATGTCAATATAAGGGAAGAAATGGAACGCCATCGTTTTGGAGGAGTTTTTTATTTTATTTTATTTTATTTTTATATTGAATTGAAATTCAACATTAAATTCCGATAGCCATTTAAGCATTTGGACGCTATAAATTGATCGATATGTCATTAATAGAAATTTTTGAAACATTAGAGACCAAAATAATAATATATTTATGTTGAAATATAAATGAAAAATTGCGAAACATTGAAACATAAACTACTATTTATCCTAAAAAAGTATCCATACTTATGTTCTTGCTATAGAAATGGTTACTACAGTTTCCCATGGCACGCACACACATATATATAAAATTAAATCAAATACAAATAGATTTTAATATATAAAATATGGATCATTTTTAGCTATTTGATCTTTAAGATTTATGGTGAATTTGTCACTTTGTTGGATGAATTCATATATTTTTCAAATCCCATGAGAGGTAAAATTTTAATTTTTTGAATTTAGACACTTTCGTAACGAGTCACTTTGTTAGATGAATTCGAACACTGATTCGAATCTCATAAGTGACAAAATTCTATTTCTTTTAAGTCAGACAGTTTGATAATGAATTCATATTAATCTATCAGTTCATAGTTTATACAATATATATATATATATATATATATATATGTATATATATAGGGAGGTTAACGTGAAGCCATTTTATCGTGAGCGTGAGAACCAAAAATGATGAATTCACGGTGAAAGTTGATGAATCATTTGGGAAAGTTCTTGAATTCAAAAATAGAATTTTTGCTCCTCATGGGATTCGAACCGGGTGAAAATTCGAATTTTGAATTCATTAACTTTCAACGGATTCATCAACTTTCATAACTAATTCGTTTTGGTTCTTAAACTTTTAGGATAAGAATGGTTCTTATTTGAACCAAACTATATATATATATATATATATATATATATATATATATATATATATATGTGTGTGTGTGTGTGTGTGTGTGTGTGTGTGTGGTGTAATTTGTGATTTTATTCGGTATAACTTTTAATATTTAGCCTTTTCTATTAGAATTAAGATCAGATCTCCGAATTCTCCACCCCTACTTCTCATTAACCAATCTTTGAACTTTCTAGTTATTATATATATTAAATAATATACAAAATGGATAATAAACTCACACGAATCTAACTTGCATTTGTACATGGGCATCTGTTCAACAATTTACGTAACTTATCTCTTAAATCTTATAAAGGGCTGCAGCATAGTTTTGTGATAACAGATATATTCCAAGAGCCCCACCATTAGTCACTTCACGTCATTTTCTTACAACTATTATATTTGGTTTCATATACATTTATTTTTCTTTACATATCTTATATGTGGAGTAAATCACATCACTTTTCCAAAATTACATTCAAAACAGAAATATAAGTGATCTAATTACTATTTACGTTTCATTTTGACATAGAAAGCTCGTTGAAGTCAATTTTTATCATAAAATTAGGATTGCTTATTGGATCGGTTTCAGTTAATCGAATTCGAAATTCCTCAAAATTCAATAACCAATATCGATATTGAAATTGATCGGTTAATTGGTTATCCAATCAACCAATCGGTTAGTCGGTTTGATTATTGGATAGCCAAAATTATCCAAATTAAATTTCTTTCTTTACCTATTTGATAATTAAACTAATTTTTAATTAATAACAATAAAATATAATTATTATTTGAATCTAATTAAACTTATTTTTTAATAATAATAATAATAATAATAAATTAATAATTATTATAATTTCGGTTATTCAAGTATAGTCATTCGGTTGTTGATATATTCGAATCGAAATTAAACTTAAACCACTAACCGATATTGATCTAATAACCGAACTAATCGATTATTGAATACCGATAATTAATCGATATCTAACGGATATCCGAAACCATTTATCACCCTACTAAAAATCCTTGGAAACATAAGTTACTACATATTAATTCGAAAGAGAAAACTGAACTGTTTGGTGGCACGTCCCTGTCAACAACTTGCTTTTTCCATTTGTCTTGTCTCACCAGACTCAATTTTTCCTCAGCTGCTCACTTCAACTTGGAATTCTCTTCTCTTATAATCATCTTCTTTTATTATAGTTCAAATACAAATTTTGGTTTCGTTACTTCTAATATAAGATATTTTGTCAACATTAACAAAGAACTCTAATAATTACATATATAGAAAGAGGATGGATAATATAGTATCTAAACTTTGAATAGTATGTAATATTTAATTTCATATATTCATCTATTCATCTCATTGATTCTATGATGGAGATTTTTTTTCTGATTTTAAGTTGATTTTAGCTAATTTTGATACAATAGGGTAAAATCATAATTTACTTTGTTACATAATATAGAAAAAAACATATATATTGCTAAATAGATGCCCATATAAAGGTAGAATGCATATAAGATTGATTGCTCCAGACTTATTCTTTCGTTTAACGTATGCATGCTTCGGTTTAGTAGTATGCATATTTTCTTTTGCAAATATATAGTTTATGATATGTATGTTTCTCTTCCCAACAACAAAACCATCTCCCATGTTGTCCTGTCAGTTCAATTGTCTTCTTCTCCGATTACGGACGAATTTCATCATATACCACTGTCATAATCAGTCCCTCTCTCGATGCTTCAATCTTTTCTCAAAATTCCCTTATCTCTTTTCCTTAAATTTAGGTGAGAATTCGTTGTATCAATTGTTGTTCACCGTTGCCGCTACGGTGGTATCTCATCGAAGAAATTGTTTCTCCATTTATGTGCTAAGAAGAAGAAGAAGAAGAAGCTTATTCCATCTTTGCCCCTCATTTTTTTTTAAAAATAAAAATAAAAAATGAGCTACCACTTGTCAATTTCTTGTGTTTTCACATGGACACAATGTATGGTCTATAATTGGTACTAGATACTACTAAAGACATGGTACTTATGATCCTGACCCTATAACATACAAACACACACACACATAGGAATTGGTTCACATACATACACTTCTTATTGTGCAAAATAAGGACAATTTTTATCAATTAGATATTTATTTTAATGATTAAGATTAGGCGAACTTTCTACGTTTTTTATTAGTTAATATTAGGGGTGTAATCAAAACGAGTCGAACCGAACACCATCGTGCTCAAGCTTGGTTTGTTTAGTATCGAGTCGAGTTTCGAGTTTTATTTATCGAATATTTCGAGCTTATTCGAACTTTAATCGAACCCAAATAAACTTTCTAAATTTAGATATATGTTTAGAATATTGATTATTTTATTTTAAAAATAAATTATTTTATCCATAATAACACAATATATTTATTAATTTCTTATAACAAATAAAAATAGTTAGAGATTTAATACAATAATTACTAATTATAGAAAAAAAAATTATGTAGTTAATATTTATATTTTCAAAATAAATCAGTTAACGTTGTTCACGAGCTAACGAGCCGAATACTATCATGCTCAAACTTGGTTTATTTAGCTAACGAACTCCACTAAACAAACTCGAACGAACTTTTATCGAGCCGAGTTCCGAATAGCTCACGAATAGCTTGACTCATTTACAGCCCCAGTTAATACTCATTCCGTCCCATTTCTTTTGGGCACGTGTATTTAGAAAAAATGTATAAAGTAGTTAAAGTGATAAAAAGTGGATATTGTCCATATTTTTTGAAGGGATAATTACTTCCTAAAAATGTGTCTCAAAATTCTAGGCACAGTTAGTGGGCCCTCCACAACACGGCTATCATATCTTTTTCATAAAATAGTAGCAACCTGTGTGTGTGTGTGTTGGCCTAGTGGTAGAGTGGTTAATGCCCGAGGCCAAAGGTCTCGGGTTCGAGTCCACCGTGACGCGGCCTTTAAATTTCTGTACTAATTGACAAAAAAAAATAGTAGCAACCTCGTGTGAGGTATATTTAAGTAGTAAAGTTAAGACATCAAATACTTTTTGTTTTTGTAAATAAATTTTTGGTTCAATTACCACCTATGTGTGAATTGTAATTTTACTTTAGGTGGATATAGTGTAATGTTCTAATTTGATTGTTTGGTTATTGGATGAACTATTTGACCCTTTTTTGCAATATATTAGTTAAAAATTATAACTTAATATGTATTTTTATCTTAAAAAATATCATGTAATTTCCGCGTCTGAATCAGAGTTTGAATCCTTTGGTTATGATGTGATGGCAATTAAAATGAACTCTAATGATAAGGCTAACCTTTGTTTTTTAAATGGGGATTTGAGCAGTGATCAGATTGGACGTGAGATCCATTCTTTATACACATGGAAAAAGGTTTACCATTTATTTTGTTGAGATAAAAGGTTTACCATTTACGTGTCTTTGAAGAGACTAATCTTAATTAACATGAAATTTGCAAAAAACCAAAACAACAAAACAGAAGTACAAAATTGAAAAGGCAACATCTAATAACGTTAGTTGGGGGCATATGAAGTTTTAGCACCCCAATACTTAGTCTTAAAGATTCTTGTACCAGTCCCCTAGGGACGATCCAATGGTTAAGGTGGATTTCTGTGATCAAAATGTCACAGGTTCGAACCCCACCAAACGTCTCTATGGGTTTGAGCCTGTCACACCTGGTTTTTCAAGTGTGGTTTACATGTCCTGTGTGGTTTGCAGGCTATTGTACATGTTTTCCAAATGTGGTTTACATGTCATGTGTGGTTTGCGCTATTGTCACGAAACACACACGGTTTATCAACAAGACACCTAAAGAATCATTGGGGTTCATGATCCAAAAAAAAAAGATTCTTGTACCTACTTGACTCATTGGATGGCCAACTTTCATTAGTTATGACTAATATATCTAAGAATACTCGTCAACACATCTTCTTCTTACAACAATTAATATAGAAATTTTGAAAGTCACATCACTGGATTTGAATCTAAATTTTTGACATCCGATATTATCAACTCTACTACTATGTCAACATATTTTTAATATTTCATAAATGCATTCCATTTGTTATATTGCATGGTTTTCTTATACAAATACATAATTGAAACATATTAAGAGAAATTACATTTATTCTGAAATAAATTTCAGTAATCTACAAGTTAAGTTTAGGTATCTCGTTTTGAATGATACTATCCTATATTATTATTATTATTATTATAAATAGTCTTTCGTCTCTTTTGACATGCGTAATATGGCCAAGTTCTCTCTCTCTCTCTCCTTCTCTGTGTGTCAGCAGAGAGAAGCCACGAATTGCTGAGTCAGTGATGATTCAAAAGAGATTCCGAAAGAAGCGGTGTGGCGCCAACCTGTTGAGCAATTTGTCCTTATCATTTGCCACCAACAACCCATTTTGCATTTCCTTATAAACCCCATCAAAATACCAATGCCTCCCACGCCACTTCACCAACGTTTCCTCAATTTCCTCAATCCCCTTTCTGCGTCGCACTCACCACAAATGGTTAGACTTGGGCTTTCCAATAATTCCAAATTCATCTGTGCCACATTGCCTGCTCAACCCGTCGAGCAAATGCTCAATGGCATGCATCAGGCCAAAATTCAAGGTGCGGACATCGTCCAAATCGCCCTCGATTGTGTCTCCGCTTCCGACCTAAGACTCCTGCTCCAGAACAACCCAATTCCGGTCGTCGTCGTTTCCCGGTATATATGCTACTTTATTTTTTAAGTCCGTATTTTTTGGTGTCATCATTGGCGTTTTGAAATGTGGCTTTATTTTTCGTTTTCATTCACAGTGATTGATTAGATTTTTCTAATGAACTGATTTGGTCTTGAAGAAGTTGAATGTTTGGTGTAAGAATATGATAAGCATATGCCCCCCTTTTTTTAGGGATATGCATATGCCTCTTAGCACATGAGTCCCGTGTATTTCCATTTCATTCCTCAGAGTTTTCAATATGCTAGGAATGCATCATCCAATATAGAAAGTTGAGAGAGAAAAAAAAAAGGTTTCACTTCGTGTTAGAATTGGCTTCGTCTGGCTACACCCTGCTTGAAATAGCAATATTTTTGTTTAAAAATATTTTGATCTATTTCCTAATGGACATGGTCAATGTATACCAAACTGAGTTGCTTTTTTGGTCGAAATATTGCCTTGTTCTAAACAACGCGAAGGGGCACGTAGTCGCTGACCGGGCGTCTGGTCAGCACGAAAGGTGGCCGCTAGGTTGAATAGTTGGTGTGCGACCAGTTATTATGGAAATTTACATGTAGTGTTTGGTGATGGATTTTTTTTATTTAATTAAGCTGCTAAGCAAAGAAAAATGGTGTGGGCCTTTAATAAAGTCAATATTTTATGACTGAGTTTGGTGTTGCAGGCCAAGATGGGAAGGTGGTGAATGCAAAAGTAATGAACAGGAGCACCTACAATCTCTTCTTTTGGCCAAAGATTTAGGTGCTGATTACATTGACTTGGAACTCAAGGTAGGAGTTGGTATGGTGATAAAATTCAACTATTGTGCATATATAAAACAAAAGTTCAAAACTATGACTGATATATATTATTTTATTTTATTTTATCACTCTAAGCTATAGTATTTAACATATGGTCCTAATTAAGCAAGTTCTCACCCTGCATGCATTCATTCGTGTATGCTAGCGTATGGATCTCGTTTAAGACTTTACTTTCTCGATGCATTATTGATCCAAGGCCTCTTGCTATTATACTGAAATGGAAGTTTTTGAGTATGACATAGTGATCGGTTGCTGAGTTTAGGAGACGTGGGTGCTCGCTTGTGGGATTATGATTTCCTTCTTTACTAAGCCCATTCTCACCTATAAACTATGAAGTAGACCTAAAATATTAGCATGTTCAATACGAACCACTCTTATGAATAATTAAGAAATTAGTACTATAATCATTGATCGAGCTTTTTGGGGTAACTTTTTATTTGCTGGTATAAAGTCACCAATAGAGTTGGGAAGAATTTGGTTCTGCAGAAACCAAAATATACTTTCGTCTAATATAATGTAACGCCCATCAAATTCCATGGCTGCTGTAGGTTCTTGAACAAAGGTGATGCTTTTTTTCCAATAAAACTTCCTCTCATAACAAGAGAAGCTTGGATTCTGGATAACTTCTTTGTCAGCATACACAATTAATGTAGAGATAACCTGAACTTTCAGTGATGATCGCGCATCATTACAATGATCTTCACATAAAATTTTAAAACCATTTCATATCACATCGTACTTGTATCTGTAGTTATGAATATATTCATTAGAAGGAACAACCCGCGTGAAAACTTTATTGGGACGTACCAACAGTATATTCCTGTACATTATTTATCAATCTGACTTCAGTACCATTGTTATACAGGTAGCGTCTGCTCTCATAAAAGAAGATAAATTCCATCAGCTTAAAAGTAGTAAAATTATAGTCTCGGCCTACCTGGACAGCTCTACTGCTTTATTGGAAGATCCCAGCCTTCTTGTTGCAGAGTTGAAATCCACCAAGGCAGATATCATTAAGCTTGTTTGGGAAGCAGCCAATATTACTGAAATAGTGACTGCTTTTGACCTGCTTGCAGATAGCGAGGTGTGGTTTCTTTCTTTTTTATACATGTGCCATTACATCGGGTATGATGTTTTAGAGTTCTCCGGAAGATCATAATCAACGATCGTTGTTACAAATGAAATTTCTTGTTAATTCCCTGCAGGTCCCGATGATAGTTCACTGTACAGGGGAAAGAGGTCTTATTAGTCAGCTGCTGAGTTTTAAGTTTGGTGGTGTTTTTGCATATGGATCGATTGAAGGAAATACGATTCCTGGTCTCCCCAGTGTAGAGATCCTCAGACAGGCCTATGGACTGAAGAACATCAACAAGAGTACTGATGTTTTCGGGCTTATCTCAAAACCAGTGAGTCACAGCAAGGGCCCTCTTTTGCACAATCCCGCGTTTAGACATGCCGGTTACAATGGAATATATGTCCCAATGTTTGTGGATAATCTAAAGGAGTTTTTCAATGTCTACGCAGATCCTGATTTTGCTGGTTTCAGGTACGTCCTGCTTAATCTTGCAGTACTTTTGTAAGATGAGAAACTTTACATTTCAAAGCTTACTAGTTCTTTTCCTTTTTCTTTTTTCATGCTGCAATTAGTTTTGTATACTTTCTTTTACCAGAAAAGAGATATTTGAATCACTAATTAAGTAAAAACTTTTCCCTCGTGCTCTGAGACTTTCAATACATTTGACAACGATAAAATGGTAGTCCTGTTGACAGAGAGAGGGACTTCGTTATTTCATTCCTGATCTCTTTTCAAGTAACAAAAACACTGAATTAAAAATTTCTGGCTAGATTTTAAGCAGATATTTTACATTGTTTTCTGGCTTAAATTTCAGTGTCGGGATCCCATACAAGGAAGCAGTAATTGATTTCTGCGATGAAGTCCATCCAGTTGCTCAGGTTACTCTAAAAATCTGTATATAGTTTATGTATTTCAGGCAGTGGGAAATTGAAATGACAAAGGTTTAGTCATGCTGCTAGTTGAATTATGTTGAGATGCTGCAACAATTCCTCAGAATGATTAGCTTGTTTTATCATCAGTCAATTGGTGCTGTTAATACTATTGTACGAAGGCGTGATGATGGGAAGCTGGTTGGCTATAACACAGATTGTGAGGCTGCTATAGTAGCAATGGAAGATGCTTTAAAGGTACCGGAATTACCCATTCTTATGGTTTTAAACGTGCAACTGTTGTCACAAAGAATGTAATTTACGACACGCCAACAGTACAGGGACGGGCTGAACGGGAAGCATGGCCCTCTTTCTCCACTCATGGGGAAGCAGTTTGTTCTCGTGGGAGCTGGGGGTGCAGGAAGAGCGCTTGCCTTTGGAGCTAAAATAAGGGGTGCTAGGGTGGTTGTTTTTGACATTGATTTTGGTAGACTGCTAAAACTGATAAACCTTTTCATATCTTTACTTTGTTGTCAAATAGGTTTCCTAGTAGTTGCATTGTGGACTTGTTAGCTTACTATAGTCTTTTTGCAATGTGAAGGAAGAGCAAAGTCTCTAGCTGCTGCAGTATCGGCCGACGCTCTTCCGTTCGAAGATTTACTCACTTTCCGACCAGAGAAAGATGCGATCCTTGCGAATGCAACTCCTTTAGGCATGTATCCACATGTGGAGCGGCGTATTCCTGTGGCGGAGGTTTCTCTTTTAACATTTTCTCGAAGATCAAATAATTTTTTGGTTCTCCGAGGTAATAATATCTCTTTGTCGTTCTCATTTCCAGGAGACCCTGGGGGATTACAAGCTCGTCTTCGATGCAGTATACAACCCTAGGAAGACTAGACTGTTGAAAGAAGCTGAGGTTGCCGGAGCCGTCGTTGTTAGTGGAGTCGAAATGTTTCTCCGGCAGGCTGCTGCTCAGTTCAGTCTGTTCACGGGCAAAAAAGGTTTGAAATTGATATTACACCGTGTTTGAATTCATGATCAGTTTCTAGCTATTCATGAAAAGAATTTGGGGCAAATTTTGCAGTTTCTTGATAAATGTTAATGTTATTAAGATGTAGAAATGAATAAACCATGGTATTTAATTCTATTTTGCAGCACCAGAGGAGTTCATGAGAGGAATCATTATGGAAAAATTTTGAAACTCAATGGGATGCGGCCAATTCTTCTAGTTTAGAAGGTTTCTCCTCAAATACAAGGAAACAGCTCAAGTTTGAGGATTGGAACACAGATCTTAAAAAAAATATTAATTTTAAAAAAGAAAAAAAGATGGAGAATTGCTGGTGTTGTAAGCTCTGTTTGTGGAATAAGCAATTTATGTATGTAACTCCTTGGTGATGTGTAGTCATGAGGAGATCATTATTTAAGAACGATGACAATCAATAAGAAAATAATTCAATTTTTTAAAATGATATCTAATATATCATCATCGTACATGTATGAATTATTGACGTGGAATACTATCTCATAAATAAACGAGATTGGGAAATTGATTTTTCTTTTTCTTTTTCTTCTTCTGTGGAAATAATATTGTTTTTCAAGGAAACTTTATGTTCTAAGATGAACCATCGAATTTCACAATGACACGGATTCACGAATATTCAATAATTAGTTTCTTCTGGTGCAATGTACGGTAATGGTTATGTAACTAATGTTATTTTCAATTTTAGGATTCATGATAAAATTAGCAATACGTTTATAGTTAAAAAGATAAATTTAGTCGATATCATATCGGTTCAAATGAAATGAATTCAATTCATTTTATAGTTCAGTATGTAACAAATCAATGACCAACATCTCAATAACATACATTTTTAATATATTAATCATTTTCTTTAAAATATATATTACCTACGCAAATGAGGACCGTTGAGAGATGCTAGCTAGTTTGATGAAAAGGTAGCAGTATCAAGTTGATTGTTTTGAGCATTTCAAAATTTATTCACTTTTTCGATGAGAATTTATATGGTTTTTTGTGATAAATTTGTAACTAGATTGATTTGGATTTTTTGGTGGAAGAAATTAATTGAGGAAAATAGTATCAGAAAATGCAAAAGGTTCAAATCTTTTTTAAAGTTCCATTAGTGGAATGATCTTGATTTTACGTTTTCACATTCCTGTTGTTTTTGAAGAAACACACACTTTATGTTAATGTTTGCATGAAATATTTTTTCCCATGAATTCAATTTTATACAATTTGATTTTGTTTTCAATTCTTCAGTTTGGCTCACCTTTCCGTTTTGACGCTTCGTCTTTTCTATTGAAAGATGACAACAATGTTGGTTATAGAAGACCAACGTGAAATGAGCGTGGTCGTGGTCGCTGCCGCAGGCGTGACCGGACCCACTAGGGCTCTCAAACGACAATTATGTTTGGACTCGTTCTTCTTCGACTAAATCTGATTTTCAATCTGTTTGTACCCACAAACTCGTATCGAGATGTAGTTTAATCATAATCTCATCAAGTGTCACATCAATTTTCCTAAAAAAAATGCTAAAAGATGCCAACAGTATAATTTATCAAAATATAAGCAAAACAAAATTAACTCTCATTCCAAAAATGATTTCCACTAACAAATAAGTCACAAATATACTCATTAAAAAGTGATTTCATTATCTGAACTCAATTGAATTAATAAAGATAAGTTGCTATGATAATTGGTTATATATCGCAATAACTATAAGCCATGCCTGGCTTCTCGTCTTCCCAACTTACGCAGGTGGTCGCGTGTTTTGGGTGAAAATATTGATTCTTTTTTTTGAGTTGTAGCCCAACTCTAGAAGATCCGTACTCATATCTGCTATACCTATAAATACCTTATCTTTACACTATATTAGGGTTCTTATTCTTGTTTCCCTTCAGCCCCCTTTAATTTCTTGAGATTTATTTTATTTTAGAGCTTCATGTAATAATTTAGAGATTTGTTTTCGAACTTTGACTTCAAGATCTTCATTTTGGAATTTCTACACGGTCTCTATTTACTTTATTTAAATCATATTTTTCTTTATTTATTCTTATTCAATTCCAATTATGAGTAGCTAAATTTTTATATTGTTTCTAAGGTTTGTATGATTTAGTAGGAATCTATCTGATTGATTTGTTGAACCTATCTACCAGGACATTCATGATTTATGATTTCTGGTACTATTTTCATGTGTAGCTAACTGATTATTGTTAATGCATGCTAGTTACCTGATTAAATACCTAGCATATTTAATTGAATAATTAAACTCAGTAGTTCATAATATGGTTAATCTGAATACTTAGCAGGTTTAACATTAATCGTATGAGAAATAATCTTTGTGAGCTATTAGTAGTTGATGCGTATTTCTTGAGACTTAGTATATATAGAAATTGTGTTAATCTACTGTCACAAGCTGTCTAGGAGAGAGATTGTGGTTAATTACGTGATTTTCCATCTGAGTTTAATTAAATTGGTTATCAGGGCAATAGATTGATTATGTGTCTTTTGTTTAATTAATACATTCCCTAAGGTCAGTCTTTTATCTTTATATTTTATAGAATCTCTTTCCTTTTTTAGTTTTAATCAAAACTTTCTATGTCGTTGTTTTAGCACGAATAATTGTGATATGTTTGTATTTATTACTTGCTATATTATCGTGTCATTAATCTATGTGGATACGATACTCTGCTTACTATTTGACTATATATATTAGGTACTGTTAGTTGCAGCATTTGATTGTTAGAAAATATTTTCAACGATACATATATTCTAGACGGTATAAGTGGTTGTAATTCAACCTCGTCATTTCAGTTCATTACCATGTTCTAGTATGAACAATGATTTCGGGTGGCTGAACCTTAATATCATTGTTTCGATTTATTGTCGTGCTATATTACAATCAACAACTTAGAGTCACTAATCCATAACTAAGTATCATTGTTTTAAAATTTTATACTTAAAAATTAAAATTTTCCGTTGAAACTCGACGAGATATAACTAACACATAACAGATTCAGACGCATCACTATCATATAAAGTGAGTTTCATTTGCCACGACCTTAAAAACAACATAAAGTAATTAGCAATCACGACCTAAATTAATTCATTATCGAAATTCGACAGATTATACACTAGTAATAATATTATTATTATTATTATAATTAAGAGTTTATCTTGAATAAAAGGAATTGCCCTTTCTTTATTGAAATTTATTTAAAATATCTGATACATAAGGAAATATAAAGCATAAAGTTTGGGGATAAATTGAAGCTTGTTGCTACTTGCTAATATATAACAATTTCAAGAGCCAGTAAAACTAGGGGTGTGCATCGGTCGGTCAGTTCGACCGACCGATCGAAGTTTTTCAAACAGAAAACTAAACCGAACATATTTTTTTGAGGCGAACCGATTTATATTTTCGTACCGATCGAAAATCGAACCGAAAAACCGACCGCTTTCGATCGGACAAAAAAATCGATCGAAACATATATATATATATATATATATAAACATATTTTAATCCTAATTATTTAATTAAGATATTAATTAATTATTATATAAAATATATAAATATATAAAAATAATATTTTCGGTTCGGTTCGGTTCGGTTACCGATCGAACCTAAAATATAAAATCGAAAACCGATTTTAATTAAAAATTTGAACCGAACCGAAAACCGAATCGAACAGACCGAAACCGATTGGTTCGATCGTTTTTTTCGGTTCGGTTCGTGCAAACCCCTAAATAAAAATGCGTTAAAGAATTACTCCAAAATCTTCTTCAATATTCAAGATATTCTTGCCAAAACTATCTCAAATCTTTAGTTTGAGATTACTCTTGATTAACGTTATTATATAAGGCCCCCTTAATTCGTTGGAGACCTGATCAAATATTAAGTTCTAGAAAATCAAAAATAAATTCCATCAAATATATATCCATGTAACGAGCTTCATTATAATTCTTAAAATCTAGTGTTTAATTCAAAAATAAGGTGAAAACTTCCCAAATATAATATACATAAAATTCAAAAGTAAAGTATATCAAAAGACAAATTCAATGAGAAAGATTTCAAAAACCGTTAAAAGGGAAGAATCATAATTTGATCCAACACATATATAATTCGTACACCTCTTAAGTTATTCGAATTAGAACACGAATTAAGTGTCAGAATTACTCCTATTTATATCAAAATATTAACGTTCTCTATTAATTATTATAGACCACAATATTATTTAATTTATACACCATGAGATCCTAAAGACTACTGTCATTTTCTTTTTATCTATCTCAAAATAACCATACGTTTTAAACAAAAAGCTCCAATGCATAAATAAATAAGTAACATTAAGATGCATTAATAAAATTCATAATTGTGTGTGTTGGCCTAGTGGTAGAGTGGTTAATGTCCGAGGCCAAAGGTCTCGGGTTCGAGTCCACCGTGACGCAGCCTTTAAAATTTATGTATTAATTGACCAAAAAATAAAAAAAAATTAAAAAAATAAATTCATAATGGTGTGCGTGTGTTGGCCGGCCTAGTGGTAGAGTGGTTAATGTCCGATGCCAAATGTCTCGGGTTTGAGTCCACCGTGACGCAACCTTTAAAATTTATGTGTTTAATTGGCCAAAAAAAATAAAAAAAATTCATAATGGTGTGTGTGTTGGCCTAGTGGTAAAGTGGTTAATACTGGGCGCCAGTCTTGCCTCGAAATCACCGTGATGTGACTTTAAAAATTTATGCATTAAAAAAAATAAAAAATAAAATTCATAATGAATAAGACAAACGAATTTGTCCCTTGCGGTAATAATTTGAAAATAATGTTTGTGGAAGTGTAAATTGCAATATTTAGAAAGATGATTTGGACAAAAAAGAGAAAGAAAGATGATTTGGATAAAATATAAACTTTTGTCTTCATTTATATTTTGAGTAGGGTGAGCATGGTTTGGTTCAGTTACCAAACCAAATCGAACTAATTGAAACTTGTATTATAAGAAATCGAAATCAAACCATATAGTATAAAAAACAGACTTATTCGAAATGAAATTTTTGGTTTGGTCTCAGCGCACAACTGAATAATCGAAATTTTATTAAGCATAGGTCCCAACTAAATATTTTCTATCAAATGAATGATATTAACGGTGGATGAGTGCAAAATTATAGAGCATATAAACTTATAAATAAATATTCATGATTACTAAACTATAAAACTAAATAAAAACTATATAATAAACAAAATTTATACTCTTATAATTTGGTTAAGTTTTTTATTATTTTGTATTTCATCTAGAACTGAAATCGCAAATAAGTGATATATAGGCTATTTTTGACGTCCACGTCATGTAGCTAGATGATTAAGTCTTAGTTAAACCTTAATTAAGATTTGATTAAATTCCAATTGTGGATTAACAGTTTTCTTAGGGAAATTATGAGTTAACTAATAAATCCTAATCGCGGTGCTAGATTGTAACTATAAAATAATTAATTAATTATATATGTTGTTTGATTTGTTAATTATTTGGTAGTCCAAAGTGCGGTGTTTCATCTGAAGTCTGACGGAATTAGGTATAAAATATATTTACATTACACAATCTAAATATTGATTGAGTGCACCCAATTTGGTAAAAAGGAACTAATATTCCGAACGAGTACTAAGCTTTTGAACAAGAAAACTTTAATTAATTTAATAATTATCTTTACAATTTAAAGTACTATTTTAATGTATAACTGATTTTACTTACATTTTTATTTTACGCATTCATTCATAACGTTATATTCTATTAGTATCTCTTATATAAGTATATTTGCTCATTTTATACTCTTTTTTTTGGTATCATAGGAACCCGCAACCGCTACCTCCAGCACAAGACGGTGAAACCCCACGCCTCGCAGAATAACCTCGCAAACCACACTGAAAAATCAGTGTGATGTGCTTCAAACCCATAGAGACGTTTGATGTAGTTCGAACCTATGATCTTTCGGCCACAGAAACCCACCTTAACCGTTGGACTGTCCATAAGGAACAAAAAATAGGTCAATTTAATAAAATTGACCATTTTATACTTATTTATCATGAATATGGCTTACGTCTATATTTAATAAATTTGTTAGATGCGACTACATTTGTATATAACTTGTTAAGCTTTCAACTGTACCTTTCTCTAGTACGGGAGGACCAGAATGACGCACCTTTGGTGTACTAATTATTGTGCCGCTACTATAATTAGAAAACTTTATTAGTTATTACTACTTGAATTTAGATTAGTAATAATTAAATAAGCTAATCTCATAGTAATGACTAATGAGCACTCAACATAAACAACAATTTCCAAATTTTATATTGGACAGAGATGAAAACTAAACACCATTTCCAACAGTGAACTAAAATCTAAACCCTCCTCAATTCTCCAAAACCCTAGCAAAACCTCCACCTCTTCAATGGCGAGATCTCTGGCGCAGGTTCTCTCTCTGTTTCTTGTTTACAGATTTCTATTTTTTTTATTGCAATTATTAGAAATTTTAATTTTTTCTGGGTCCAGTCATGGCGCCGAATTCTGCCATATCAGACGCCATCGCCGTGGTGGTTTGAACAATCGTTGGAGCCTTATCATTTTCTGCTGAAATCGCTACCAGTGCGTATATTCAATTCCCCGTGCTTTCTGTTATTTTGCTCACAATTGCATTCGCTGTTCTGTTTGGATTTGCTTGTTTTGCTCCCAATTGCAATCACTACCAGTGTGTATCTTCAATTCCCTCTGCTTATGCAATTTTCACCCCACTTGCATTCACTTTTCTGTTTGGATTTGCTTGTTTGGAGCTTAAAATCGTAGCATTCACGGCACCATCCTCACAATTTAACTCCGCTGAAAAGATCTTTACTCGGAACAGGGTCAGGATTTATATCAAATAGTATCCACTCAGACGTATCATGTTAAATTGCCATTCTTTTGCCAGTTCAGAAGCTCCCCTCTACTTCTCTTGTATGTATTAGCAGTTGCATCATCTATCTCTTGGCTCGTTTTTCCCCAATTGTGAAGTTGTAGTGTCATCTTTGGTAGCTTATAAGAAACAGAAGGAAAATTACCAGTGGAGTAAATTTGAAAACTAGGAATGCTGTATTAATGAAGTCAAGTTGGTACTAACGATAGTGTCCATTCTAGTTATAGTTGTTTGGTACCGTTGATACTGAAAGCAGTGCTAACGTTGTGTTATTGGCTATTAAGAATTCTCTTGTTTTAGTTTGTACTTTGTAAAGGTCTGTATAATTTGGCTGAAGTGATTTAGGACTTAGGCTTCAAGTTTTGCTAGTGCAATGACTTCACATCTACAAGTTTTGTTCATTTACATTCAATGGTAATAGTGAGATGGCCGATGTGAAGATTTTATGTGAAATTTATATGAAATGGATCAAATATGAACCAAGTCTTGGTATGAGAACTACTAACTAGTCTCAACCACTGAATAGGATGATCTAAAGTTTTGTGGTGGCAATTTCGTGAGTAACTTGTACAAATGGCTAGTTTATATTAGGGACACAAAAAGTAGGGTAAAAGTCAAACAGTCCTAACTCCAAATCTTGAGGCTTAGTTATCGGAGTTGAAACTATGGTCCCCCATATCCATAACTACAATTTTACTATTAATAAAACCATTGTAATTTAACAAAATACAAAGGTTTTAGTGAAAAACAATTGTCTTCCAGGCATTGTGATAAGTATAATGATTTGTTGTTAGCTTCTTTTATTAACATTTACACAAACTAGCAATATTTTATTTTTGTATATCATCATGACTGAATCATATCAGAAATGCAAATAAAACAAAATAGCAATTAAATGTAATTTGTTGTTAGCTTTTTTACCATAGCAGTGTTATTGACAGTTATTTTTGCACTACAAATCACACAAGCTAGCAGTGTTTTATTTTCTCTAGCATTATGGTTGAACCAATATCAGAATTGCATATAAAAATAGCAATGCAACCTACTCATGTTTTCCGTATCTCCTGCTACATTCTAATTCTAGAAAAGGTATACTGATTTGTTATTAGCTTCTTTGTCATAACACTATTATTAACATGTGCACTGCAGATCACAACCAGCAATGATTTACTTTATATAGCACTATCTGTGATTAACATATAGGCACTAGTTACTATTTGAATGTAACCCTATAGGCTATATGTATATGTGTACTTTCTTTTTTGTTTTTCTTTCTGTTAGTTCTCCTCTTTATCCTTCACTATAAGTCTGCTAAGAACTGGGACCTTTTCTAACATATAACTTCCCCATATCAGAAGCTATTATATCATCACAATTTCGTACACCTGCCCTTGCTTTCTATTTCTGTGCTTGCCTTTCACAAGTTTCCTACATAGTTTTGAGAAGTGGAAAAAGTGGCACATGAACTAAATAATTATGAATATTGGCCAAGGTGCTTTTTCGCTGCTTCTGTTTCATGTTTTGGTTCATTTACAAGCATTATCATCCCAATGCCTTACTGTTTTATGGTTGACCTAGATATTCATTGTCTCATCATCCTCTTTTTGTGTAACGAGTCTTTCCTTGTTGTTATTCTCTATTTATCTATAACTTGCATTTTGTTGTCTTAGGAGGTCAAGTCACCAGGCATCAGCTGTGTCAGGTTCATTAGTGCACAAGCAACAGCAACTACTCCCGTTCAAACTCGGCAGTCGGTATGGTATTATTTTAATGATTTGATTTTGCTAGTGTGTGAACTTTCTGATAAGATGGATAAGAGGGTGAATTTTATGAGTAAGAAAATTTCATATGGAGGTTCTTGAAGAATTGACATGCAGCTTACATGCATCTCTATCAAAAGAAAATTTGAACTCGCAAGCATCTATGTTTAATGAAAGTGTTCCTAGTTACCCTGAACTGCCACATGCAGGATCTGGGGTACAATGTTGCCCATTGTTTTGCGGTCAAGTTCAACACGATGACCAAACATATGTTGATAGTGGAATTTAGATGAATAATGTAACCCTCCATGGAGATGACTGACTATGATTGGGGTTATCCAAAAACCCTCCATTCTCATCAAAAGTCTTAGAGCAAACAATGGGGTATGTTATAATTGAAAGAAACCTTATGTTGTTGAGGACCTGGATAATTAAGTCCTCCGCTTGTCCTACTTCTGGCTCTGGCTGCAACCTTAAAACTTCCTAATGGAATCGGTTAATTTGTTTGACGAGTAAACAATATACCTTCTTGTGGCCAATATGGGCATATCCTATGACTATGAGACATCTTATCTAGATAGATAAAGAAAAACTGGGAGGAGATAAGTCCACACAAAAAGAGCATATATAAATTTTCGTTCTCCTTGCAATTGGGAAACCATTTACTATGATATAACATTATTGGATAGGCTCTAACAGGGTTGTCCTGGTGTAGAGCTAATAGAATCTTTTCAAACTAATAGGTTTGTACCTAAGGACACCTTACCAAGTAAAATGCATCTCAAATAGTAAGCCATCTCATTCAATTTACTTCAGACTCAATGCACATTTGCAGCATATCACAGAATAAAAATTACTAAAATGCATGAATGATTTTAAATAATAGAGCAAATTGTCATTAAGGAAAACTTTCTTCTGAAGGATGCTTGTCTCCTGTCTTGAAGCTAGGGCCTAGGATTTGTAATCTCAATTTTGTTTGCTTCTTAACTTTTAATAGTATGTAGTTGGCTTGAGGAATGTCTGTATATAATCATTAGAATCTCAAATAATTTTTTGTGCAGTATGTGTCTAATATGTCTCTAGTTTTGATTAATGTGCTACATATATGGTACACGTCCTAGTTATTTCTCCGCCCATTCAGCCCTTTTGATTTATGAGTATGAATAATCATCTATATGTATACTTTTTCAGCTTGAATCACCTGTTACATAGTATAAAGTACATGGTATAAAGTCACATTCTTAAACTTTTATGCATTTCAGGCGGCTGTTAAATTGTCAATAACGAGTCCTGGATTTGTGGGCGACCCATATTCACCAAGTGAACCAATCTCGTTTTGGCGTAGGTGAGTAGTAGTATTAGATTAGATGATTAGCATATGAAGCCATATTGATAGTTACCATGTTGTGACACATGAGAACTAAATGACTATTAACATATTGGCCTAGTGGCTTGAGCGGCTGATCCAATCATTGTACTATTAGCTTTTGTAGCTCGCATAAGAGTTAGTAGAGTATGTGAAAAATACAAGATTGTGGCTGTAAGCTAGGTGGGAATGCTTTCGTGAGAGTCTTTCCTACAAATTTTTTTCAACCCAAACCTTCTTCTGAATTCCCTTGACTTATTCAAAAATGATACTATTGGACGATTACTATTGTTCTCTTTTGGGCCAAAAGAATGGTTTCCTACTGTATAAGTCCTTTGCCAATTTTCAGATGATCAACATACATAGACTGATAGACTAATAGCATCTGGACCAAGTCAGACTCTAGATTATGTAAATGATTGAAATAACATAGAAGCGGTGACCTTACTTGTGAATGATAACTTGAGAGTTATTATTGTGCAACACCGAGTTCAACATTTAAGCTTCACATTCTGATGTCAGCATTTTCTCTTTCCTTTAATATTATGCTTCTTATCCTATAAATATGACCGAGCATGTTGATATATGTCAGGGGATAAAAACTGCAAATACTAAGATAAATAATCAGGAATAAATTTCTCACGTAAATTATTTATGTCCTGTTTCTTGGTCATCATCTTCCTTTGTGATGTATCCCCTTACTACCCTCCACCATTTTTTTTCTATTCTTTTTCTTTTCTATTTTACTCTTTCTTCCTTTTCATACTCAGGGCCAGGGATCAGTGGTAATAACAACTTGAAGTCGGTCCATAAATGCATGCATCTTGGGTTTGATCTGCATTTACATAAAATAGCATATCTCATTTTGTAGTCCAGATTCATGATATGGTTGCTTTTCACTGAGTTACGAATGTCCATGACATTACTATTTCTATTGGGACTCAAAGATCTATAAGAGTTAATCTTGCCATCACTAACAGATTAAGTTATTACCAGATGCTTTACTAGATCGGGTCAGAAAAGAACAAAAGAAGAATTTCTTTCACAGGTACTTCAGTGGGCATCTTTGTTTCTTCTAATGGACAAAAAGAAGATAATTTATGAGAGCCTGATGATTAAGTGATCTTAAATTGTATAACTTTGGTTTGGGTATAAATCACTGATCTTCACTTCTGTTAAAACCTAAAACTTTAGGTAGTGTTAGGGTACACTTTTTGTATGTAATTTCGGAAATGCTATTGCATGTACACTGTTATTGTTCCCTTTCTTGACACAAAAATTACTCTTGGGTTTTTCTGTTTTATCTTTCCTCCAAGCATTGTATCCGTTTTGCCAACATGATCACCAATTTGGAAACAACTGCCTGACCACCATGTAGAATCATATAGAATGGCACCATCCAATATTCACAAAATCAAATATAATCATTCTCATGAACAAATGCTCATGGATTCAATGTGACTGGTCTGGGAAAGACCAGGCAACTTCGAAAGATGGGCTTCAAGAAAGTAGAAAATGATTTTTGGGGCTTCCATACCAGTTCTGGTGGCTGCTGTAACAACTTGAACATGGGCAAGGGTGCCCAATGGCTTCCATGAGTTGCTAAATGTTGGTGAATTTGGAGATAAGAATAGTGTCCTAGAACTGGAAAATAGGTGGTGAACTTATTTATAGAGTTGGTATTGGGAGAGCAAGTTGAAAAATACTCATTACTGAAAGCTTTGATATAAATATGGTTGGGAACCTTGGAGGTTTTCCTTTTAATCTGTTCCTTATCAAGGATGGAAAATCAAAAAATAGTATTGGTAATGTCGGAGCATCCTGCCCATCTTATTAGATAGATTGTGGGTTTTTATTAGTCTGGAACTTTAAATCTCCGTATGATTTTCCAGTCAGTAATTTACTGTTATATCTTCAATATTCTTCATCCACGCAATTTTTTAATTTTGCAGCACACTCTTAACACTAGGGCTGAATTGTAAATTTCATTTCCAAAACAGTCTTCTGGAAATCTTTTAAATCATGAAGGGCTCTATTTCTCTTGTGGAAATTTAACTCCCAAAGCTGGAGAATGAAACAAATAATTTCATCACATAATTTATTCCTGTTGTCAAGTTCTGCAGATAAAGGCCTTATTACTTTTATTTATTGATTTGCCGGTGATACGGTTTTTATTGCAGCTAAAAAGTCTTTATGCAATTTCAAAAGTGAGGAAGAAATATGGGTATTCTAAACAGAAGTTTTATGAAGAAGCTGTCCATTTATACCAAGAGGTCCAATCTAGACTTTTGGTTGTAGGTTACAACAACAGTTCATGCATGTTTTCTTCATTTTGTTTCTCATCTGTTCTCAGTATCTTTTCAGATAAATATCCTAATGGCCAATGGAGACAAAAGATCATTGAGGAAATTTGTTACGGAGAACATGTATTCTGTATGTTTTACCTGCTGTATTTCTAAATATTTTTGTGCAGGATTTGTGGTCTAGCTGCTTGCAACATCTGCTCTTCTGCAGTCTTTATATATATAAAAATAACGCACCACTTTAACATGCTAATCCAGTCTTGACAACAGGCCCTGAAGAATGAAATCAAACACAGAGAGACTGTTTGGGTTCATGTTCACTGGGAACTGATCATGCCAATCGTTAAAATACGAACTCTGCGAGCTCGTCTGGTAAATATCTTTGAAAAATAACTTAAGATTAGCTTTTTCTTCCTTTAGCCTTCTTAAAACATAATTTTAGGAAGATCCTCTGAAGTTCCAATCATGTTGATCTAGGATAGTATATCTATGCAGTTTTATTGTGTGAGGACTAAAACTCTGGCTAATTAACACTCTTAAGCCGGTCCTTGTGAGGTCTTCTGAAATTAAGATCACTAGTTTATGTCTTTCAGATTTACACTTTTCATTTTTTATTGGTTTGCCAGCATTTTTTGTCCTTTTTATGTTATATTCATTTATAAATCTGTACTTCATTTATAAATCTCCTTTCTATTTGTTTTTCACCCTTCAATATTCTTTGCCCTCTTTTGTGTTGGGGATGGGGGTGAAGGATGGAGAATTTGATTTGTGACATTTGTCAAAGTGGTGATTCTGCATTTGGATGAGTTGATTTAATCTTTCTTATTTTATGCTTAACGCAGTCCTATTAAATAAAATTCAGTTGAAGCGCATGGATTAATTTGTGACTGCTTTTAGAATAGCCAATTCTTCATCTTTCATAAGTTACAAATTACTATTTTTGCAGATTGGTACAGATAAAAATGATATCATGAAATCTTTTATACAAGTTACGCTCGAGTTTCTGAGTAAACAGGTAATTTGCAAATTAACTTTGCTGATTCATTTTAGCTTGGCCATTGTTGCTTCTAAAGATTTATTTCATATATAACCAAATCTGACCTGGATATTATGTTCCTACTGATGATTGAGTATATCACTAAGCTTGTCCTGTAGACTTATGCTGTAACTGATTTCAAGTGCTTAATATTCATCTGCACGTCGGTACAGAAGTTTGAGTTTTTTTGAATGCCCAGCTAGTAGCTGGAGTAGTTTATTTGACTCTTTCTAAATTAAGTTAAATGTGAAAATTGATTAGATTATTAGAAATTGCTGGATCTATGAACGGTTTGTAATCGCATGTGATAAGACTAAGTGACTAACAACACCACATCAACTCCTGAAAACCAATATTGTGATGGGAATGTGTTTCAAGAATTCATCCCAGTTAATTCGAGGGTGTTTGTCTGATCTTATAAGTTCTTGCAAACAACTTACAAGATGTTTTAGAGCTTTTAAACAGCTTACAAGTGTTTAGTATCCATTTAGCAAAGAAAGATTTTTGTTGGCTCCCTAAATAAGATGTTAGGAACTTAGGAGATCAAAAGCTTGTTAACAAAAGTATGCGATCCTAATACCTTTTCCGAAAAATTATCTTATTTCAGAAAATCCGGTCAGTACTAACATCTTGTAAGCTCAATCATCTTAAAGCTCCACCAACTTATTCTGAAAAAGAATTAATATCTTATAAGCTCTGCAAAGATCCTATAACATCAATAAGCTTAGCTAACAACCCTCTTTATCTTTATCATATAAAAGTGGAATCCATGAATCCAAGCTCGACACGTCTTTATTCATGAACAAAATAAAGGAAAGCTGATGCCAAGAGTGGATGGTATCTCGTGTGAGCTATAGATAAGTTCCTGAATCCAAATTCTTCTGGTATCCCTTCATTTTTCCTATTTTCAAAACTGCTTGACTTTGAACCCTCTATCTATATACTTATTTCTTCTTGTTGTTCTCCTCATACTGGCCTTTATTCCCGTTTGCTTTAACTGGCTACGAAAGAATGGCCTATCTTGTAGAAGATTACCAGAAATTTCACATGGTTACTGTCTTTCTAGGTTAGAGTTTTTCTAGCTATTGGCGGGCTCTAGGTTATTGCAGTTTCTCTATGATTTTGATCAGTTCAGCACCAACTAGTCCCATTATTACAATGCACTAGAGAGATGATTAATTGCTAGAGCATCTGCAGTAGGGACATAATTGAGTTCCAAACCCAAGTATCTGGTGGGCCTTATGCTACATCATCAAAGGGCATTTTATGCCACAGGCCAACATATATTCACCGACTTTATTCATTCTTCAGGTCAATTATAAAGTTTTTTTGTTTTTTTTTTTTAAAATAAGAAAGTACAAGGAACTGTTTCTTCTGTCAGCAGCTGTGCCTTAGCAATTAGTGCTGGGTGGTATGGCAACCCAAATGGTTTCCCAAATTAGGAACCCAACCCAAAAAAATTGGGATTTCATCTAGGAAGCTCACAACAGATGCCCTTAAAGCATCATTACTGTTCAGGGAAATTTATCTGCTCTCTGTCCTGACTCCTGACATCTTGCACATCAGGAAGTCCTGCAGATTATTTGTTTCCTATTAACTATTCATACATCATGTGGTCCCCCAGCTGTACCCTTGATTATCCTGCACCAACAGCATTCGTTAGACTCTTCTAACCTCCAAGCTTTGACTTTCTTGTCCTGGTCTCCTTCTGAAAAGTTTCTACTGTGTCCCATTAAAAAACTGCTTATGAGAAAGAGGTAAATAATCTGTAGATGGTCGTCAATGTTGCATTTATAGGTTCCCTATGTAATTGTGATATTTTCTCGGACAGCCCAAATGCCTAACTTCAACTATGATTGTTTGAAGCTATATATATCTACCATTTGTATACCATGCTGACACCCCCTCTTAGTTTTCCAACTAGTGGCAGAGGAGGGGTGAGAGAGAGAGAGTTGGTAGGATCTCCTACTTTCTGGGATGTGGTATCTATTACTAACATGGTATAATTAGTGGTCAGCGAGTCAAAAGTTTTCTCAGTTTATTCTTTCTTGGATGTGGTATCTATTACTAACATGGTATAATTAGTGGTCAGCGAGTCAAAAGTTTTCTCAGTTTATTCTTTCTTGGATTTTGAATTTTGAAGTTTATATTTTCTTCCATGAATTTTCTGGTTGCTTTTGTTGAATTTGAAAGTAAAAGTATCGAATACTGGAATACTTATCTGTTGGAGGTGGATTATTTAAAACTGAATTCATCAAAATATACTGCTACGGTAAAAAGGACCACTGTTTTCCTCGACCAAATAATCTTCCTATTGCATTTAGGTTGTTGTATTTATTATGTCCCTTCATGTTTTTATTCTCTGTGCTTAAAATCTTTGCAGAAGTTTGAGGCGTACGACTCGAATGGAGCTGTTGTTGCTGGTGATAAAGACAAGGAGGTAGGTTATACGGTTATATAAATACATTGCCTGTTGCAACATTTTTTACTGCAAGACAAGTATACAAATATCCACTGTGCTGACTCACAGCTCAAGTTCCTACTGGCTGTAGCTCATTACTTGAACGATTTCCTTTCCATTACCTAAACATATTTGTTGATCTAATGTATACTGGTGCTATGTTTGTCACTCCAGGTTCTTGTACGTGATATATGGGTGTTCGAGAGATCTCTCTTCCATCATGGATCCTACTGGCGTCTTTGTGGAAGAATCAAGGTGTAGTTGTCTGTCCTCCAGCAGCATACCTGCTCTCAATTTTGTCAATAAACAAGCATCCTATTTCTCGGGGTCTATCATGGAAGCATTTTGTTCAAGCTTGGATCTCTTCTTCTTCCTCATAGAAACATTTTCCATAAAAATCTTTAAGACAGGCAACGTGCATTTTTTCCTTAATTAGGGAAGCAAATGACTGCTGATCCATATGTGCACTTCGAACTCCGAATTCACTCGTTTTACTTGTGCTATGTGTGGGTGATCCGATAACACTTGGAATTCTTTCAAGAGGCAATCTATCTAACATATTTTCTTCAATGTGATCAAATGGTCTTTTAGCTGTCTGTATTAACCCACAATTTTGCACTGTACCAGCACTAGTTCGGAGTCCCATGTTCATATAAAAATTATTATTTTTGGATGAAATATTGATTTAATAGTTTTTCTTCATGTTTATTCTCTATACATTCATTTTTAGCTCTTATTGATCATTTTTAAGAAAGCAATGATGCTATCTTGTTATTTTCTCTTTGTATTGTGGTCCTTGGGCATGTTGGGATGGAATGGAGCAGGCGATGTTAAACACCATTGATCAAAAGAGAATCTTCTTGTATTCCTTTACTTCATCTTATACGTAGTTCTTATATGCTAATTTTGATGGTTTGCTCTCTATTTTTGGTCATCTATAATGTTAATGTAATTGTCAAACTTTTGCTTTTATTATGTGTTGTTGGAGTTACATAACGTGAAGCAGAGTGAATATATTTGTTAGAGAGCCTATTTCTTATCATCTCCTGCTACAAACTTGTAGGTGACGTAAGCACTTAACGACACGATTACAAGCACGGCCACACCCATATTCACCATCAACTGCCTCTCTTCATTGAGCTCAGCTAGCCCTTTCACTGCTTTCGTTAAAGCTCCATGTTCAGCTCCACTCGACTCGATTACTTCTTTCTTCTTTCCTTCTTTCCCTTGTCCTTGGCTGCAAGCCCTTCCACGACTTTTGTGAAAGCCCCATGTTCAGCTCCACTTGTCTCGATTACTTCTTTTTCTTTTCCTTCTTTACCTTTGTCCTCGGTTGCAAGCCCTTTCACTGGTTTCGTGAAAGCTCCATGTTCAGTTCCACTCGACTCGATTACTTCTTTTCTTTTTCCTTCTTTAACCTTGTCCTTGGCTGCAGCTTCATCATCCATCTTTAGTTTGATCTTTCCTGCGGCCGTCTCATCCTTATCGGCCAGTTCTTTGCTTCTCTCCGAGTTCTTCTCTTCCTTTGCGGCCGTCTTCTCTAATTCAGCTTCTGCTCTCTCTACTTCAGCTCGCTTTGTCTTTGATGAACTGGCTTCCTTGCTCCGGTCATCAACCTGCCCGTGTTTCTCATCTTTATGAGTTTCCACGGCTTTCTTTTCTTTGGGGGAGAATTCATGATGTTTGTCGACTGTCTTCTTTGGCACTGTGATGGTGAGGACGCCTTCGTGGAACTTGGCTCGAACCGAGTTCATGTCACAGTTTTTAGGGACCTCAAAATCCTCGATGAAGCGGCTCCACTTGTTCCCTGCAATAAGGCGCTCACCGCGAGCCCTAATGATGTTCCAGCCTTCTGTCGAAACCCTAAGTTGCTCCTTCATGAAACCTGCATTGCACACAAGAACAACATGCATATTAATTCTTGTAAAAGCCCATGTCAGACCGTTTATACGAATAAAACAAATACACACCAGGAATAGAAATGATGAGGTTATGGGAATGGGCATCTTGTTGCCATTCGGAGTTGGGCTTGAAGTCCTCGTACACTGGCGAAACGTCGCCGCCGCCCGCTGCACGGCCTCTGCCTCTCGTTGCCATATCTCACGTAGCTTAATTTTTTGATGGTGAAGTGTGTATATGTTTGTATGTTATCGTGATTATTGGCCTATGATCTTAAATTCCATAATCATATACGTTTATATATGAATAAAAACTTGCATATTGGGAAATCTGAGAATGAAGGTATGATGTATATTGAGTTTTGCTTTGATGAAGTAATCGAAGTTGAGATTGTCCATAGAAATGTGAGAGGTATTTCTTGGCTAAGGAGATGAAGCCTAATAAGTTCCTTGTTTGCCTTATACCCTACTCATCATAATACCCTATTTTTGATACACAAAAATATATTGTTTTTGTATGAGTTATTTCATATTATAATATCGGTAGTACTGTGATATGGTTTTGCCGAATTATTTCTCATAAAATACTCAACTAGACGGAAGGCTTATATTTTCGTCAACTTATATATTTCAAAGATTTATTTGAAGCATTATATATATATATATACCTTTATCCTTTTTTAAAATATATTTTTCTACATTCCTATCATTACCATATAACATACAGCTGTCGCTTGTCAGTCCTCGCAATTTAAATTATGTATTTTCCAACCAACAAAAAATTATGAGATGTGAACATTCAAATAATACTCATCAATTTATATTCTAAATTTATTAATAAATGTTAATATAGCGTGTAAAATGTTGTCTTTATAGTAAAATTAATACTTGTATGCAGCTCTTTTTTTAATGAAAAATATTAGTCGGATTTTCTGTCCTTGCATTGTTTATACTAACATCACATTTTTCCTTTCAAGCTATTATATCTCATTGGATTAACATTTGTGTAGACTATCACTTTTGAAAATATTACATGCACTTTAAGTAAAAGTTATGTATATAATTATACAACATCAAAACCAGAAAATTCCACCAATTAAAAGATAATTAATGAGAAGCATTAAGTCGAAGTTAATGAGAGTTGTTATAGCTTAATGTTATTAATTTATGCCACTTTATATATAATGTAAACCAATTGCTTAAATTCATCACTTTGTAGATATTACGTATTACCAAAAAACATGTCATTAATTCATTATAAATGATAAGTGACATGCATTATTAAGTTTCATCGAGTTGAAATTGAAAACCATTCCTTAATTTATTATGTATCAATTTCTGAGAATCATCACTTCATAGATAATACGTATTACCAAAAAAAATGTCATTTAATTCATCATAAATGATAAGTGACATGCATTATTAAGTTTCATTGAGCTGAAATTGAAAACCATTCCTTAATTTATGTATCAATTTCTGAGAATTACTTCATCATTTATATAAGAAATATATCATAATTTTACTCTAACTATAATATTTATAAAAAAAAATACTAATATGATTCTTAAAAAAGAATAGAGAGAATATGAGTTAAGAGATAAAATCATATTAAACATTTAAATTTTGCGGAATCTTTTGGACTCCAAAAAGTGACCTCTCCTGCTTTCCGTACTCTTTTTCTTTATGCACAATCATTCTGATGTTTGATTATGATGTAATTTGTATATATAATAATAATAATAATAATAATAATAATAATAATAATAATAATAATAATAAAAATTATTATTTTGATTTCATGTATTAAAATATCATCAACCTACATAGACACTTAGTCCGTCATTTGGTTGAATGTATTAATATAATATATTCTATAATTTCTTTTGGACTGCATATAATACATCCGATGTAATATGTAATCAATCATATGTGATAAATCTATAACATATCATTGTTTTTTCAATAACTTCAATTTTGAGAAAACAACTAATATATATATAATCATAAATCATACATTATAAGCAATTCTACCAACCATATATATATATATTTGAAAATGGATCATATACAAACATTTATAGTATAAGAACAAGAAACCAATTTAGACCTTTAACCTTACTACTTCCTCCATTCACAATAAATGTATTACTTGTGGACGATATGCGTATTAATAAAAATGCTGAATGTTATTTAAATGGAGAAAAAGTCTCACCATGTATTAGATTGTGTGTAGTATGAATAATTTTTTAGGTAAATAATAAGTAATTATAAGGTTGAATAATAAAGAATAGTGTCCTAAAAAGAAAAATGATATATTTTTTGTGGACGTCAAATAAAATGATTGCGATACATTTATCATGGACGTAGAGAGTATAATTTATGGCTAACCTTAAATATATATCTATCTAATATAATAAGCACAATATTTTTTTATGTTTTACAATAATGCATAACCAATGGTCGAGATTGATTTATAGTTCCTAGAAGTGGTTTACATAGTTCCTCTATCTCATTTTTGGTGTCCAACTTTGTATATATATTAATCATTTTTCCTCAATTTTATATTCTTACGTTTTAGTATAATCATAAAATTACTAAATAAGGTCAACTATTTCAATTAGATTTTATAATTAATTTACAAATTTTTTAGTTGATATTCAATTTTAAAATTAATTAATCCTAATTAGAATATATATTTTTTACTTTTTTTTTTTAACAATAAATATTAATTAGAGTTCATTATATTTATTTCTATAATTCTTTTTATAAAATAATGAATTTAATAGTAAGATGCAGTAAAATATTAAAAATTATGATACAAAGGATCTCAATCTCATTGAGTTTTTTTTTTTGATAATTTAATACAGAAATTTTAAAGGTTGCGTCACGGTGGACTCGAACTCGAGACCTTTGACCTCAGGCATTAACCACTCTATCACTAGACCTTTGTAAATGTACATTGTGGTTATACTGGATTTTTATAAACGCGTAAATACTGAGAAATATGGATACTGCAGAAGAAGTAGGACTGGAATTATGACGATATTATCATCTAAAAAAAAAAGTTGCGAAGAAAAAATCTGTCCCTTTTACCAAATATTAATTACTCTCTTTGTCCGTTAATATTGGCATATTGTTTTTGAGCTCGTGGATTAAGAAAAGTTAGATGTTATATATAGTAATATAAATATGAAATTTGAGATATTTTTTTTATTTGAAATTATTTTCATTTTTTTGGTAGGATAATTCATAGAAGTATATGAATCAACGTTAACCAGAAAGATGGTTGATATTATTTTTTGAAATCTTATCAAATGTTTAATTAAATGCGGCGACCTGTGTACATTGGAGGACGGACGAGGCTTCCTGCTTCTAACCACGTTCCAAAAATCCCCCACACTTTCCCACTACGCTCAACTCACTTACTTCTTTATCTCTCTATAAACAGCACCACTTTTTACAGTTGCAGTCTAGTCGCAGCAACCATTAAACCAAGTTGCTCGAGCAGACTGTTGGGCCGGAGCAGCTGAAATATGAAGTGGGTTGGAAGGGTTTGGATGGTGTGTGTGTGGAGTATGGTGATCCTGTGGGGCCACAGAGGGACAATGGGGAAGGAAGAGTACGTCAAGTACAAGGACTCAAAGCAGCCAGTTGGGGCGAGAGTAGAAGATCTTCTTGGCAGGATGACTTTGGAGGAGAAGATAGGACAAATGGTTCAGATTGAAAGGATTTCCGCCACTCCTGATATCATGAGGGATTACAAGATTGGTAATGGGTTTTAAGCACATTATGCTGTGTGTGTGTTTCTTGGATATCATCCTTGTGGATTTGAGTTTCTTGATTAACTGGGGTGTCTAATTTGTTGTGGGTTGAGCTCAAGTGTGTCTTTTGTTTGCTTAATGGATTTGAGCTCATTGTGATGCCTGTGTGTGTAAATGTGTACTTGAGTTTCTCGGTTTTATGTGGTGATTCGGTGAATTTGTGTTTCTTGATCAACATTTTGGTTTCTTGTTGAGCTTATTAGTATGAATTTTCTGTGTTCATTTTGTGATTAAGAAATTGTGTAGTGGGAACCCCATTTGCTAAATAAAGAAGATGAGTCAATCATGTTAGTGTAAAAGTGGATTTTATGCATTATTAAACTGGGCTTTATTGTATGCATTCTTTTTTAATCAAAGACTAGGACAGTTCAGTAATGGCCAATCTTCTTGAATCTGAAGTTGAGCATGTAGTTCAGCAACAGAGGTGTTTAGAGTTTGCCTTTCGTAATGAGAGCACTGATAATGGATGGATGTGCTGAATGTACCTCTGTGCTATTGCTAATGTCATTGGGTTATGGAAGAAAAGGCCATGGAGCTTTTCATCAGCACACAACATTTTGGCTTAGTTTTAGTGAATTATATAAGCATAGAGCAACTGTGATGCCATTTAGAGGTAATGCTGCGTTCTTTTGGGGAGAAAACTCACTATTATTCTAAAGTTTATTAGTTTTTGAGGGAGTCTTCCTCTGTACAATTGTTATCTTGAATTTGAGCTTTCCAAGCATCATATACTCAGTTACTACGTTCCACAAGAACTCCAGAAACTTAAACAAAATCTACATCAAGTTCTTATTTGTCATAGCACTAAAAAAATAATACAATTTCGAAGTGAAAAATTTAGCCGCCAATAGGAATATATCGTGACATCATTTTGATTGGTCTAGTAAATAATATTGGCAAGCAGATGCTTGCAATTGTGTATCTGTGTAAATGTGATGAATGCTTAGGTTTAGGGAAGATGTAATACGTTACTTTTTACAACCAAGAAGATCTCATGCTTAAATCAAGGCTATCTTTTTTCCCCGATGCAGGGAGCCTGTTAAGTGGTGGTGGAAGTGTACCACTTCCACAAGCTACTGCTGCCGATTGGGTTAACATGATAAATAATTTCCAGAAGGCATCTTTATCAACACGTCTCGGAATCCCTATGATCTATGGAATCGATGCTGTTCATGGACACAATAATGTCTATAATGCTACCATATTTCCTCATAACATTGGCCTTGGAGCCACTAGGTAAGTTTTTATATTTGTGGCCGAAGGCTCTACTTGTAAGAAGTAATATTCATGGAATACTGATGCTCTATAACAGGGATCCTAACCTTTTGCGGAGAATTGGTGATGCGACTGCTCTTGAGGTCAGAGCTACGGGAATTCCTTATACCTTTGCTCCTTGCATTGCAGTAAGTTATAATAGTTATCTTTCTTGTTACAATTTGAGATATATATTTCTTTTTTTAAAGATTTATCTCCTACTTCGATCGTGAATGAAGTCTGTCAGTTAGTTCGTACTTTTGTGCAGGTCTGCAGAGACCCCAGGTGGGGAAGATGTTACGAGAGTTACAGTGAGGATCCCAAGGTAGTCCAAGAGATGACGGAGATTATACCTGGGTTACAAGGTGAAATTCCAAATGGTTCGCGGAAGGGTGTCCCTTATGTTATTGGAAAGTATGTATAAAAGGTTTAGAATTGCACATCTAATTTAGAGAACGAACTGTACTCTTGTATGCTTTTAGTTCATGATCATTTCTTATTTAAATTAGAGGGATAAAAACATCAGTAATTCAATTACTCTAGTCATCATGATTGGTAGTTCATTTATGTTGCACAAAGGTGACATAAGGTCTGAAATTTTCACATTAGAGTTTTTCTTTCTTGATCTTTCCCCCCTAAACTAAATGTTCCCTCACATTGTTTCTTTTATTTTCTTGCTTGACATTGTCTTGTATGTTTAGATACCAAATTTCTATAACCCGCTGAACTTCTCCAAACATGAGTGTCGTTTTATTTGTTGACCCCTACTTTACCTCTTTCACCTCAGGAGCAAGGTAGCAGCTTGTGCTAAACACTTTGTTGGCGATGGTGGGACAACAAGGGGCATTAATGAGAACAACACATTGACTGACATGCACGGCTTGCTTAGCATACACATGCCTGCTTACTACGACTCGATCATTAAGGGTGTCTCAACAGTCATGGTTTCTTACTCCAGCTGGAACGACAAGAAGATGCATGCGAACCATGAGTTGATAACTGGATTTCTAAAGGGTACACTCAAATTCAAGGTATTTTTCTAGACATTATATACATGGCATGCATTTTATGGTGAGCATTCAACTTAGGTCACAATTCTGGCTTGTTTCTATGTTCAATTCAATTTCATGGGAGATAAGATTATATACTTGGGATTAATTAAAAAATAATATAATTTCTGATTTCTTATGCTGATTAACTTGAAAGTTGCAACTAATTTCAAAATTGGTGCCGAATGCCGATACAGGGCTTTGTTATCTCAGATTGGCAGGGCATCGACCGGATCACCTATCCAGCACATTCCAACTATTCATATTCTGTGCTAGCTAGTGTTCAAGCTGGAATCGACATGGTGATGCATCCTTCTTTTGCAGAAAAAATTGTTTCTCCTTTCCACTACAGTTGGTTTAGGTTAAGCTACTTTCATTAAGTTGTTGTTTGTGACAGATTATGGTGCCATTTAACCACACTGAGTTCATTAATGACCTCAGATATTTGGTCAAGAACAATTTCATCACAATGGATCGTATTGATGATGCTGTTGGGAGAATCTTGCTCATCAAGTTCAACTTGGGCCTCTTTGAAAGCCCTCTTGCTGATCTCAGTCTGGTCAATGAGGTTGGGAGCCAGGTAGATCTACAATTCCATTTAACGGAACCTAGTAATTTTAAGCCAATCATGTATTTTGATCTTCTCAAAATTAATTGGAGATCCTCGTATTTTATTAACAGGCACACAGAGATTTGGCTCGGGAAGCTGTGAGGAAGTCACTTGTTCTGCTGAAAAATGGGAAAAATGCAAATGAATCGCTGCTGCCGTTGCCGAAGAAAGCATCCAAAATCCTAGTCGCTGGCAGTCATGCCGACAACTTGGGTTACCAGTGTGGTGGATGGACAATAGGCTGGCTGGGATTTAGAGGAAACAACGGGACAAGAGGTAGATTCTACCCCATTCTGCCTATATAATGATTTGAATAGTTGCACTTGTCATTTTTAGAGTAATTTATGTTAAAATTTGAATCTTTTCCTTTTAATCAACTTGTGGTTAGCTTATTTCCAAACTTGTGAAGAGATTTGCCTAATTTAAGAGCAAGCTGTATCATGACAGGAACCACGATTCTCAGTGCTATTACTGCCACTGTCAATAAGGACACACAAGTTGTATACCTTGAGAACCCCAACAGTGAATATGTCAAATCCAACCACTTCGATTATGCTATCGTGGCCGTTGGGGAGCATCCTTACACAGAAACTGCAGGGGACAGTGAAACTCTCACAATGGCCGACCCTGGACCCGATACTATAAAAAATGTCTGTGGAGCTGTCAAGTGCGTGGTCATCATCATATCCGGTCGGCCAATTGAGATGGAACCGTATGTTTCAACAATTGACGCTCTTGTGGCAGCCTGGTTACCTGGAAGTGAAGGTCAGGGTGTGGCCGATGTGCTGTTTGGGGACTATGGTTTCACGGGACAACTTCCGAGGACTTGGTTCAGAACTGTCGATCAACTCCCGATGAATGTAGGGGACTCTCATTATGATCCACTTTTTTCTTTTGGATTCGGACTCACAACCAAGTCCATGGTAGCAAGGTAAAAAATACTACCACTCTTTGTCGTGTCCATATAATTTCATGGAACAAAGTTGTGTACATTCGGATGTACAGTACATCCGCTCCAATTAGAGTTTTCTTAATCCTCAATTATAGTTTACTAAACTCTAATTAGAGTCTGTCGCTAATTTCTGATTACGGAATCTGTATCGGATTTTTTTCCCTACTTGAAAAAAGAGCTATCGTGTTTATACTATTAGTCGCTTTAAAAATATCACACATTTCTTAGAGTTGTTGCTTTCTTCAGGTCATTATCAGCTGGTGTTGACAGGAGGCCCTATGGAGCCGTCACCATCATTTTTCTATTTGTTGGTGTGTATTTTCAAGGTAAATTTTTAGCCTGAGAAGCGTCTTCGTTGCAGGGTAGAACAATCGAACTAGATAGAAAAATGCTTGATGTCGTATATACTTCTATTTTTTTGACTAAAAGATTCAAGTGATATAGGAGTAGAGATGGCATTTATGCATACATGAGAATAATTCTATGTTCTTAGCTTACCTCTTCCTAGTATATATGTGATAAATTGTAGACATTCATGAACAGTCGAAAGAGAAAAACACATAGGTTAAACCACAACTGCAGTTCATCTTATTGCAAATTAGATCCAATATTTAAATGTTATTGATAATGTTTGGTTTGTAGTATATCTATATCTTCTAATATTTTGTGCGGGTTCAGACTGAGATTTAGACATTTATCCGACGTTAAAACCTGAGCGCTTTTGATGCTCATTGTCTAAGTTGTTATCTTGTGTTGTCAATTTGTCGTCGGATGTCCGAAGTTTGCAACTTAAACTCTTGGGAACCTCTAACTTCACCACACTAACTCCTGATTTAATTACTCGAATCCGGACGTCTGCCATAGAAATTGACAACACAAGAGGATATTCTAGACAATGGGTCTCAAATGTCCTCAACCAAATTTTAGTTTCAACTTCGAATGTAAGTTTGAATCTCAGCTTCAAATTCGTGCAAAAAAAAATTAAGGGAGACTAATTTACTATATATTATACGAATTTTACCTCAATCAAATCAATATTCTAAAACGGTTTCTCTATAAACCTCTTATTTCTCCACTTTTATTAATATATATAATAACAAGTATTATGTTGGAAATTTGGATTTAGGCTGACCTATTTTTGATAGTACTGTATGTTCAGTTAAAGGCTTGTATAACAAGCATTACCAAACTTGTATGATTGTGGACATGTTAAAAAGAATCTTGGCTTCGGCTCTGGCTTTGGGCCTCGGATATTGGCAACTGATGAAGTTCAAGATTGAGGCTGGGCGGTTGTAGGGTTGAAAGTTGAAACTATTAGTATAATAATAATAAATACTATTAGAAATTAATAATAATATTGACATAAAATAATAATTAATACCAATAAATATTATATTAAAATATTATTGTTAATTAATTAATTATGATAATAAATAAATATTAGTTATTAATAATAAATAATTATAATATAATAATAGTGATAAAATTATAGTAATTAATAATATTAACATAATAAATAATAATTAATACAATAAATAATTATATAATAATAATAATAATAATAATAATAATAATAATAATAATAATAATAATAATAATAATAATAATAATAATAATAAATACTAGCAATAATAATATTAATAATATTCCTAAGTAATTATATTAGAATAATATTATTAATAATACTAATTAATTAATAATAATAGTAATATATTCTAACTAATAATAATTATTATTAACATAGTAATAATAATTAATTATTATTATTGATATTATTATTATTATTATTATTAATTAGTATTAATAATATTCCTAAATATAATCCCTGATGCACGTGTTGTCCGTAAGTGTTGGGACTACATTTGATCGATAGAATTAGGTTGTAACAATTAAGGTTTTATGACCATGTCTAAATCAGTTAGTGGATGCAATGTTTGTTGGAATACCTTCATGTTCAATTTGGTGATGAGTTACTAGGAGGGTATACCTACAAATTGAACATTCCTCAGCAGGCTTTAGGGTTTTGGGGCTCAGTTGACATAGCTACCACATGAATTTCAAACATTGTTTACACGTATTGCGTTCTTATATTTCATAGCATAAAGTCATAAAGCTTCTTAGTTTTCCCCTCATCTATAGTTCGTCGGAGATTTTAGTTCGTGCTGCTACCACCAAGAAGATGAAGCCATCAAAGCATAAGCACTAGCTGGAGCGTATTCCGTCTTATGAAAGAGGTCTATCTTGACTTGGCTTAAACCCAGATTTGTTTCGACATTACGAATGACATTTTCAACAACGTTCAGTTTGTAATTGCTTATCAAAATCAGTTTATTCTTATTGTAATCCAACTTCTTTCATGTGAATATCCAATGTAATACAAATGAAGGAACGAGATTGCAATAAAAATAGATCCAGTGTCCTAAAAATATTCAAATGAAGAACATACTTTAACTTCTTCAATGTTAGTTATTCAAATTAGTGTGCCCGACAATTAGAAAACTTAGGAATGAATCAACATAGATTTAAATTTCAATTTCAATTTTAAAAAGAAAGAACAACAGATTCTTATTTCAATGTGTTTCCATAATATTCATGCTTGTTACATTTAAGATTGTTAGTTGATAAAATTGATGGGCCTTATACATAATATAAGGATCTTTTAGAAAATTATTATTTTATTATCTTATTAAAATTGTTGTTTTTTTGAATTGGGTCACGTCGGAATTAAAAAAATTACAGTTCTAAAAGATAAGAAAGAGAAAGAAAAAAAATTACATTTATCAAATGTCATTCACAAGCAGTAACGAAACCGGATATTTCAGGTTGAGGCAGCAAAAAAAACTAAAATAGCTTGAGATGATAGAAGTGTAGGTTTATTGATCGACGAAAATGAAACCATATTACAGATTGTTCGAAGTTACAGATCAATTCTGAGTTGCACAACATTACCCATCTCACCATCCAGTTTGATGGCCGCATGATTAAATTTCGCAACGACTAAGAGAGTGTTTGGTTGAGCTTATAAGCTCTTTACAACAACTTAAAATTGTTTAGGAGCTTATAAGTTCCTATAGAGTGTTTGGCAAAATAAGTTGTTAAACATCTTATAAGATGTGAAAATAAGTCATCTTAAAAATAATTTGTGAAATATTGTTTAGTGAAATAATGTATTTTATGCATATTATTTCCTGCAACGAAAAGCAGCGGCGTCTTAAAGATAACTAAACACCAGACAATACCTTTGCTTTTATTCCCAATTAAAAAAACATCGTTGTATTAGAACTCATATTATCGTGCAATAGTGTTTAGAGGTGGTCTCTTATACGGATGTCCGTATGTACGAATAATGATACGTTTCTTCAGTATAAATAATACTTTTTTTCAATATAAATGATACTTTCGAATTACAATGTAAAATATAAATGATACTTTTCTTCAATATAAATGATATTTTGTTAAGAACAAATGATATTATTGTCCGTTCGAGTTTTTGTATAGTGTTTAATGAAATAACACGTCATTTTTGTAACGTAAGACCCCCGTTTTTTATGCATAAAATTTCTTGCAACGAAAAAAGTAGTGGTGTGTTAAAGATAATCATCGGTGCTTTTAAAGTTGCATTTAGTAAAGTAAAGTTAATTGCAATGTGATTGATAGGAAAATGAATTTTAGAAATGAATTTTAATATATTTATTATTTTTGTTTGAAAAATACCAAGAAAATTGTTAGGATAATAATAATGATAAGTTACACCATATAGTATGATTGATCATAGTTCTAAAACTTAAACTAATATTTTAAAAAATAAATTATCTATTAAGAACATAATAATAATAATAATAATAATAATAATAATAATAATAATAATAATAATAATAATAATAATAATAATAATAATAATAATAATAATAATAAAGTATGATTCTATTCACAATTCTAAAAATGAAACTAAGATTTTTTAAAATAAGTTATTGATTGAGAAGATATATACATAAAGTATGATTAAATTCACAGTTCTAAAATGAAACTAAGATTTTCTTAAAATAAGTTATTGATTGAGAAAATATATTATTATTATTATTATTATTTTATTTTTATTATAAAATTGAAAGTATGATTCATAGTTCTAAAATTTAATTGAGAATTTCTTAATATAAATTATTAATTGAATAATAATAATATTAATAGTTTTATTTTAATAAAATATTAAAAATATAAATAGTGTGAGACTCTTATGATTTCGGAAAAAGTATACATAAAATTTATTGGGAAATAAGAATTCCGAAATATGTGTTTTCATTGTTTTCATGATTCTTTTTACTTTGTTTTTATCTTATAAAAATATAACTAAACACATGGATTTAAATTTTTGGAATCAGATTATTTTTCCAAGATGAAATGCTTGCCAAACAAACGGGAACAAAATAGAATATTATAGTATTCATTTGGATTAGTTACCAATTAAAGTACGATTTTTCAACAAATTTGTAATTGACATACGATTTTTGAAATATTTGAATAATAAGTTAAAGTTTCATTATTTGTTGCAAAATAGAGATTGATAGGATACGGCCCAACTTCCAGGCCCAAGCATCAGGCCCAATATAAATAAGTCTGACATGAATCTCGGCCCAAACAAGTCCGGCCCAAGAAGGCTCCTGAACCAGTGGGAACGCAGAAGATTCAGTCATATCTAGGAGAATCCTAATTAGAGAGGAGATAGGATTCAAATCCTATCTTAGAATAGATCTCGATTTCGAGATCTAGGTCATTATAATCGTGTATAAATAGAGGTTAGATTAGACGGAAAAAGATCATCTACACTCTTTGTAATCACTCCTCTCATTATCAATACACGAATACTCTCTCTCTCCCCGTGGACGTAGATCTTATTCATAGATCGAACCACGTAAATCCTTGGTGTTCTTGCGTATTTAATTCCCCTACGAAATTTAGATCGATCACTAGCGGCGTCTGTGGGAAACGAAATTTTGTGTTTTCGATCAACCATCGCTTCGTGGAATCAATCACGACAATGCATACCGAAGTCACACATCCAGTCGCCGCCGGCAACAACGATGGCGCACGCCGAGCTCAACTCGAAAACCCGGTCGAGAACCAACCCCGAAGGTCATGTCCAAACAATGACGGCGAGCAGGCGATCGATCTGCATGAAGAAGCGATATCAAAGCGAAGGAGATTGCAATAGTAACCATGAGTACCTCCGGCTCGCGGATAAACCTCGACGACGCCGTAAGGGTTCCTTGAGAAAACAAGGAGAGTTTTCCAATACCTCGCCCACGCACAAGGTCGGCCGCTTCCAGAGAGAGCGCGAAGCCTCGCCTAAACACGAGCACCGCAACGAGTGGATCCCCAAAGATTCAAGTCATGGGCGCCATACCGCACGCGTTGGGGCACAAACCAATCGCGCAAGGGACGAACAGCGGAAGAGGGCGTTGCGATCGCCGCGAGGCCGATCCCGTTACCAAACGAGTTCGGTCGACGAACTCCCCCCTCTCCGTAGGGCGGTTTCGACGGCACGGGAGGATAGTCATCCGTTCTCAAACGAAATACTCGACACCCGCTCCCGACAAATATAGAGTGCCGAGCATCACCCCTATGACGGACTAAAGGACCGCGAACTTCCTCTCGCAGCTACTGAAGACAATATGATCAACCAACGCCTCGACACAATTCATATGTGCAAGTAGGGATGTCAACGGGTGGTCTTTACCCGGACCGATCCGGAACCGTTCAAAACCCATTAAATTTTAAAACAACGGTTCCGGTTCGGTTCCGTTCCGTAACTGTTGACCGGACCGGTCAAGACCCGACCCGTTTTGTCCGGTTCCGGTCCGACCCGATCAGTTTTTTTTTTTTTATTTATTTTTTTTTATTTTTTTACAATTTCACAAAATAAGCCTGTAATTATGAGTGTTTCTTCACTCTATGATCAATAAAGCACATGGCTGCCTTCATTCTCATGTCAACGACCTCACTCACCCCTCCTCACCGGGCGCCAATCTTCACTGGATCACCTTCGGATTCTTTGGTTGCGCGCGCACTCTTCACCACCGCCACCGCCAAGACCCCATCCTCGTGACGCCGACACCTTCTCCCCGTCCGCGTTCTCCGCAACACGAACTTCTTTAGCGACTTCCCGCCGCCGCTCCATTTTCGGATACTTGACCCTTCCTCCTTCACCGCCGCAATGGCTACCGCCACTCACCACTAAAACGTTGTCGTCCTCGACGTGGACCTTATCTGGTCGGGTTTCACCCGGCATGTCCACCACGAACTCGTACGACTCTGGCGACTCGACCACGTCGGCCGGCGTCGCGGATGTAGGCCCGCGATGGCGATCGCGCTTCGGCGGACCGCCTTCGTCGGAGAAGTCGAGGAAGTCGTGGATTGCTGATATCATAGCGTTGTCCATGCCCATGTCTCTCAGAGCTAGTTCCATGGTTGATCTTCTTGATGCGGAGAATCTCTCTCTATGTATATTTCTCTATATATAGAGGTGATGAAGATGCAGATGACCTGTGTAGATGTTTGAGTGGTGATTTTGTATATTTATATGGGGGGAAGGAGATGATGAATAGCTGGCAAGTTTGACGAGGCGCCGCAGCACGTACAGGCTTGACAGAGTAAGGATTTGGGGGTAATTAAGATCCAATGGGTACCCGGTTATAAACGGGTAATACCCGATCCGGATCCATAATTTAATGGTCCGGATCCGGTCCGGGTTTAATATTTATTGGACCGGTTCCAGAACCAGAACCAATACTAAATTATTGGTTCTGGTCCGGGTAAAATCCGCCCGTTGACACCCCTATGTGCAAGCTCTTCCGGAGTTACTAGTCGACAACGCCCGCGGTGGTTCGACGATCTACCTCCCGGAGCATTGGTTCTACCGCGATCGATGAAGGCCTTCCATCGAAGGTTATTCCGTAGGCCGAGTCAAAATGACTTCGCACATCTCCTCACCTCGAGGCAAGACCGGAACGAGTCCATCGATTTTATGATCAGGTTCAATAAGGAGAGCCTGAAGGTCGCAGACGTGAACGATCTCCTCATCATCTCAGCCTTCCAGAACGGCATCCTGCCTGGGGCCTTATATAAAGAGATCGTCAATCGAATCCTGTCTCGCGACGTAATCCATGGCTTCATAGCCGACCGGTTCGCCAAAGCGGACAAGGCTGATAGAAAGAAGCGCGAGGCAGAGAAAGGCGAGCCCTCTGAAAAAGGGAGAAGAGACGAAGGACGAGGAGACCGAAGCCAAGGCCGACGAATGCCTTGGAGAGGATACGCCGCCCCATAGAGTCCAGGCTCGGACCGCGCGGCACCTCGGAAAGACCTCAATACACTCCTTCGACGAAGCAAGGCGTAAATCTCTGAACTCCACATGGATAAGTTCGAGAAGCCTCGACCAATGACAGGGAGGTCAAAACGTCGAACTAAGGACAAGTACTGTTCTTTCCATGAGGATTATGGACATGACACAGAGGAGTGCCGAGACCTCATGGAAGATATCGAGATGCTAGTACAAGACGGGGTCCCTAAAAATACAGGGCGGGACCGACGAGTCGGGTTAACACGAGGCCCTCATCGAGGCCAGAAAAAGAGGAAACAGGCGAGAATGGGGAATTGTGCCCCTCACAAGAAGACGAAGCGCAACGAAGACGAGGAGGGAGATGACGAACCCCAGTACGACGGGGTCATCTCCACCATCACGGGTCTCCCACGCGGAGTTACGAAGTCCTCCCTGAAGGCCGAGGCCCGAAGTCCCCATACTAGCGAGCCTGTCAACAAGAGGTTCAGGAGGGACGAGGCAATCACCTTCTCCGAGGATGACCCCGTACCTACGGTGGTGCCCCACCAGGACGCGCTGGTGATCCAAGCAGTGATTGCCAACAAGTTGGTAAGACGCATATATATCGACAGTGGCGCGTCAGTAAGCATCATTTTCAAAGAATGCTTTGACAAGTTAGGAGTAGAGGAAGCACGCCTTGCGCAGGTCCCGTTACCACTCCGCAGGTTCGTACAGGAAGAGACACGTCCAGACGGGGTGATCGACCTGCCCGTCACAGTAGGAAGGGCACCGACAAGCTCTACCAAAGTGGTACAATTCTTCGTGGTCAGTGCCCACTCGCTATACAACGTTATACTCGGGCGAGATTGGCTAAACGCAGTGAGGGCGGTGTGCTCAACCTACCACCTGACAATGAAAATCCCCACAAAAGGAGGGATAGCCGTGATCCGGGGAGACCAGAAGCAGGCTAAGGAATGCATGCAGGTCGCCCTGAGAGGTGCGGGGACTTCGGTCCAGCAACCGCAAGCATAGCAATCAAAGAAACCCGAGGAGTCGAACCGGAAAAGACGTCACCGGCCCCAGAGAACTCGGTTGAGGAAGTCGCATTGTATGAAGACGAGCCATTCAAGGTCGTAAAAATTGGCTCTACTGGTATACCTCAACTAAGGAAACAGATAATCCGACTCCTAAGGGAATTCAGAGACGTGTTCGCTTGGTCGCCCCTTGATATGACCGGGGTCTCACCATCTATCATCACACACCGTCTCAACATTGACAACAGTGTAAAACCAGTTCGGCAAAAGCAACGGATTTTTGCAGTCGAGCGGAATCAAGTCATCCACGACGAGGTGAAACAATTATTAAAGGCACGCATACTGTTCGAAGTTAAGTATCCGACCTGGATAGCCAACCCGGTAATGGTGAAGAAAGGCGGAGGAGGGTGGCGAATGTGCATCGATTACACCGATCTCAACAAACATTGCCCTAAAGACTGTTACCCCCTCCCCAACATCGACAAAAAGGTTGACGCTTTGGTCGGGTACGAAGTCTTCAGCTTTCTGGACCTATATAAAGGATATCACCAGGTCTTGATGGACGACGAAGACGCAGCCAAAACAGCCTTCATTACAGACTTCGGAGTCTTCGCATACAAGAAGATGCCATTCGGACTCAAGAATGCAGGGGCTACCTATCAAAGGATGGTAGATAAAATATTCCAGCCCTACATAGGACGGAATGTGGAAGTATACGTAGATGACATCGTCGTCAAGAGCATTGAGGAAGCCGTATGTGTTGCCGACCTCAGGATTGTCCTCGACCTACTCAGAAAGGTCAACCTAAAGCTAAACCCCCATAAATGCACATTCACAGTTCGGTCCGGAAAATTTCTGGGGTGTTGGGTTTCACAAGAGGGTTTAAAAGCCAATCCGTCCAAGGTTCAAACCATTGTGAAGATGAAGGTGCCAAAGACAATCCACGACGTACACAAGTTAACCGACTGCATCGCCGCACTCAGTCGTTTTCTTTCGAAAGCCGCGGATAAGCAGCTCTCCTTCTTCAAAATACTCAAAAAGGCTCCGGAGTTCTCCTGGAATAACATACACAAGTCCGCCTTCGAGGATCTCAAAAACTACCTCGCCAAACTCCCCAATCTATCCGTCCCGAAAGAAGGAGAGGTCCTCTCATTATACCTCGCCGCCTCGGACGAAACCATAAGTGCAGTTTTGGTACGAGAGGAAGGACGCCAGCTCCCCGTGTATTTCATCAGCCGAGCATTGAAAGGACCATAAACAAGGTATCAACCTTTGGAGAAGCTCGCGCTGGCATTAATAAATGCTGCAAGAAGATTACGGCCATACTTCCATGCACATCCCATACAAGTCCTCACTGATCACCCACTTCGGCAAGTATTGACTAAGCCAGAAGCCTCAGGGAGAATCGCGAAGTGGGCAATTGAATTAGGCGAACACGACATATCTTTTTGCCCCCGTCAAGCCATCAAGGGTCAAGCCTTAGCAGACTTCCTTGTCGAGGCTAACTTCACCGAGAAACCGAAGTCCAACGAGTTCGACGACGCCTAAGCCGAACCTATAGATAAAACTCCAGGACTGCTGGCAAGTCTACGTTGACGAGCTTGAAAAGCGTAGCGGAGCAGTATCCTACTTTTAGGACCGATGGCCAAGAGATCACATATGCACTTCGGTTCGTATTTAAAATACGAACAACGAAGTGGAATACGGCCTTAATTGCGGGACTTCGCCTAGCTCAAAGCCTCGTGCACGAGCCGTGTAAGTTCACAAGTGACTCTCAAGTCATAGTAAGTCACATGTTGGGAAAGTACGAGGCAAAGGCAACAGGATGAAGAAATACCTTGAAAAGCCAAAAGCCTACAACAAGCTTTCTCACACTTCCGCTAGTTCGCATCCCAGGAGCAAAATAGCCGAGTGACGATTAAGCAAACTAGCCTCGTCGTCGACGAACTCGCCAAGAAGAAGTCCGGGCGAAGCATAGCGATGACGACACTGGAACCGAGGTTATCATAGTATCAGACGACGAACCTAATTAGATGACTCCCATTCAAGAATACCTGGAAAAGGGCGAGCTATCCCATGACAAGCTCGAGGCTAGGAAGATCTTGAGCAAATCTGCGATATACGGCAACAAGGAATTCTCTATAGAAAATCATACCTCCAACCTCTCCTAAGGTGCCTGGGTCCCAACCGAGCTAACTACGTACTACGAGAAGTACATGAAGGATCGTGTGGAAGTCACATCGAACCCCGCGCCCTATCGAAGAAAGTCATGCGATGGGGATACTATTGGTCGACAATGTTCCAGGACTCAATCGATCTCGTGAAGAAATGTCCGGTGCCAATCCATGGAAACGTGCGAGGCTACCTCAAACCGACCTCGCCAAAGATGCAAAGCCTCGCCATTTATGCAATGGGGATCGACATCGTGAGCCCTTTCTCGCAAAGCTCCGTGACGCTTTCAATTCCTAATTGTCGCGATCGACTATTTTACGAAGTAGGTGGGCAACCCTTGGTAAAGATCACAAGCAAAATGCCTCAACTTCGTGCGGAAGAACATCGTGTGTCGCCGGCATCCCTCATGTCCTTATTTCGATAATGGGACACAGTTCACGGATAAAGCATTCAAAGAATGGTGTCAAGAGCTTCGGATCCAGAGAGGTTCACTTGTAGCTCATCCTCAAGCAAATGGTCAAACCAAGTCACCAACCGAACAATCGTGAAAGGACTCAAGACTCGCCTTGACCAAGTAAAAGGCAATTGGGTGGAAAATTTACCGCAAGTCCTATGGTCGATCGTACTACACCTCGGACATCAAACGGAGAAACACCTACGACTTGGTATATGGAACCGGCGGTGATCCTGCAGAGATCGGTATGCCGAGCCCCGCACCATTCACTTCTCCACCTAAGCCAATGACGACAATCTACGATCGCTCTAGATCTACTCGAAGAAAAAGAGACCTCGCCTACATCGTAGAAGCTCGGTATAAGCAACAAGTAGCTCGGTATTACAACCGGTGTCAAAACCGACAATTTCAAGTGGCGACCTCGTACTTCAAACAATGATATCGATAAAGCCGCAAAGCTCGGCAAGCTGGAAGCCACATGGGAAGGACCATCTTGGGTTGAAGAAGTCCTCGGAAAAGGCTCGTATAAGCTCGCCCATATATCCGGACAAAGAATACCCAAGACGTGGCACATCATTCATCCAAGAAATATTTTGCATAAGTGTCAAAAGTTGAGTCTGTTCGGTTGTGTTATCGAGTCTGCTCCAAATGCCTCGTGAGTCTTTTTTTTTATTACGTCGGTCTCTATCAATAAAATCTTTTTCGCATGTTTTGTTTGTCACTTATGCATACTATATCTTCTCAATTTTACTATAACCTCTTCGGAGGACGAACTATAGCCTCGACGGAGGACATACTACCTTCGTTTAATACGAGGACGAACTAATCGCGCGTGAGGGGACCACCCCTAGCGATAAAACTTGCCAAATAAGGAACCAATACCTCCGTTTATTTCGGGGAAGAGGAGACTACCCCGAGCGATAAAACTTACCAAAAAAGGAACCTATACCTCCGTTCACTTCTGAGAAGAGGGGACCACCCCGAGCAATACTTCTTGCCAAAACAGGAATCCATACCTTCATACGAGGACGAAATACCTTCGTTTATTTCGAGGATGAATACCTTCGTACGAGGATGAAATACCTTCGTTTATTTCGAGTATGAATACCTTCATTTATTTCGAGGACGAACTACCTTTGTACGAGGACGAGCTACCTTCGTCTAAACGAGGACGACCTATCTTCTTATTGGTTACGGTAAGAAAAGACAGTGTTCTCGAGGAGTTAACACGAAGCAAACAGAAATAATTATTATTTCAAAGTATACAGTTTATACATTACGAGGACGAAGAGGGCCCAGGAGGTCGGGAAAAGCAGAGCCAATCCCTAGAAAAATCGGGATTCAACAGAGCATCTATACTAATCCTACCTCTACCTCGTCCTCGATCTACGCTAAGAGCCCTGCCAGATTGACCTCGGCCGCTCGATGATGCAGCCACTGCTAGATCGACTTGGCCGCTCGATGACGCCCGACCTCGGCCCCGAGGGCTTACGTCTCTTCGGCAATGAAACGCTCTTGAGCTATCCACCCGCAAAAAAGCGCGGGCAATGGCGTAAGTCCCAGCAGGCGAAGAAGCCACAAGATTGTTGATTTGTATCTTGAAAGCGCTTTGGTTGAGCTTGTATACAATGTTTCCTGTTACCACTATTACAATCTCCTATCCGAATCAATACTTGATTGCATATATTTGTGTCCCCTTATCTCATATATAAGTTAGATCATACGATGTGTAGAAGATCACGTAAGTCCGTATGATTGGTCGCTTAATGAGATATAAAAAGTTTCACAGCTGAGACAACTTGAGGACGAGTTGTCGGTATAGGCTGCAGTATAGATAAGAAGTGACTTGACTTAGTTGCTTGTCTATGCTGGTACGTCTTTGACGTATTGAAGGATCACAGTGAGATGAGTTCTTCTATCTGACCGTAGTGAAGAACCTAGATCTCGGTGACTTACGATGATCTAAATCTCGATAAGGTATTAGATGAGTATGAGTTGCTGACCATCACTTTGACTTGTTATGGGTGAGGGTTATATGTTCTAACCCAATATTCTCCGCATCTTGGGTGGTGACAGTGCTTGTATGTCATGCTAGTTATCTGTATCGAGTCACCGTATCCGTTAAGGATGATGACGTCCCCTTAAGGAGCTCAAAAGGTTTATTGTACTAAACCCTGCAGGTTGAGTTAGCTCAAGTACAATAATAAGGTTGAGTGGTACTACTTAAGGAATTAAAGATATTAATTATTTTAGCGATGTAATGCTATAAATAATTAATGGACGCTCGATATCTTAAATACGGGGATTCGTAATGTCTAAGTGCAAGCCCGACTCAACTTCGGTAATAAAGGGGTAAGTCAGCATTTATTCTCTAGTGGCATGAATAAATGTTTATAAATTAATTTATGTTCTGGGCTGAACATAAGATAATTAATTTATTTGAGGCCCATCTTTATTCCTTGCATTTGATCCCTGGGCTGACCCATCCAGGCCCGTGAGCTCAAGAAAATCATCCACCATCATACTCTTATGGAAAGGATTTGATTCTCTTTATCCTATAAGGATATTATTATATTTATGGGATATGCATAGATCCTTTCCATATAGGATTATGGTAATAATCCTTTCCATATAGGATTATGGTAATTTCCATATGGGATTATGGTAATTTCCATAAAGGATTATGGTAATTTCCATATGGGATTATGGTAATTTCCTTATGGGATTAAGGTAGTGCATTATAAATATAAGGTAAGAGATAGATTCAAGGTGAATCCTCATAATTCATCATCAAATTTTCGTCCATCCCATAGTAATGTTGGGAGGATTTTTCGAGAATTTTAAGAGCATTGGGTGATTTTTCGAAGCATTCTCCATAGATCGTCCTCACTCGGCGTTGGAGATTGGACAACCGGGATACAGTCCAGAAGGTCAAAGCACGAGTCTCGATCCATTCCGCCTCGACAGATTCAAAGGTAAACACGAGAAAACCCCAATGTGTTGCAATTAATTATATAGGTGCATGCTAGGTATATAATCAATGTATGGTGAATTAAACATCCAAGATAGATCCTCGGGAGAGGGCTAAACATGGTTTTCCCTACAAGCAGAAGTAGAAGCCTCGGCCGCCGAACGAAGCACCCGTTCAAGAAAGGAATGACGAGCCACGACGATCTTGTACAAGCCGCCGACTTTCTTAAGTTCAGCATATTGCTCTCGATATTGCCAAGAATTTGAGCCGTACTCATTCCTATATCTCCAACAAAGGGTTGCGAGCTCTTCAACTTTTGCTTCAGCCTCGGAGATGGTCATCCTTCCACCTCGGCGTGCAATTTCTTCGTACTCTGCGTGTTCCTCAGCAACCCGCTTAGCCGTCCCCTCGATCTCGAGCTTATCCTCCGATTCTAAAAGCGAGCTTGAAGCTCGTCACGCCCTCTGGGCGACCTAAGCAACCGGCCTCCTCCTCGCACATGACCGAGCTTGACTTCCAAGCAAGGACTTGACCTCTTTAACCCGAGCCAGCGTCAAAGCTTCGATTTGACCCAACCAGGAAGCATCGGACATATCGGGAAGATCGAACACAAAGACAAGTTCCTTCAGATGAACGACGTATTTTATTAAAGCCTTTAAGGCAAATCAAAAGTGACGTCCTAATGATGACGTATTTACAAGTTGGTCCACAAAAAAAAAGGGGATCAACTGACCCCTCCTGCAGCTTCATTCTAGGCCTGGGCAGGATCTTTCACCTCCTGGACTTGAGAGGCTTCGGTTTCCTCCTCTGGAATTCCTGCAGCTCCGGCCTCCTTGCCAGTCCCGGAATGCTCCGCCTCAGCTGTTCCTGCGACCTCGGCAGCCGTCGTCGACCTCGTCCGCTTACCCAGATCGGCCATTATAGCCTCGAACACAGGGTCCCGGTCCACCGAGCAGGCACGAACTGACTCCGCAGTCAACAGTGTCGGCGAGGATGATAGATCCCCTAGCACGGGCAAGCTCCTTAGTCCGGCGGCAAGAACCTTGGCGTACTCCCGCAGCAGGTCTTCCGTCTTCACCTCCTCATACCCGTATTTGGACTTCTCCAACTGCCGGTAATCCTCGGTGACTTCATCAAGGGTTTCCGCGATAACGCGCTTATTCAAGACCTCGGCCATGTCACCGACTAATCCGGAGAATCCCCTTGACAGGAATAACTTCTCCGTAAAGACACGGAGCATCTCTCCCTGCGAGGCCGCAAGCTGAGCCTCCCGCCGTCGCGCCGCTTCCACTTCGGCCTCGGCCGCCCTCGCCTTGGCCGCCTCTGCCGCTTTCTGCTCGGCCACCACACCATGCGATCTCCTCTCGATCGCGGCCGAGCTTTTCCTCAGCCTCGGCGACATCACAAACCAGGAGATTTTTCTCCTCCTCCAACTCCCGGGCGAAGCGAGCCACCTCTTCAAACTGAGCGACGGCGCCCTTCAAGTAATCCGTCAAGTGGGCAGATGTAGCCGCCAGTTGGGTAGACACCTTGGCCAAGTCGGACGGAAAGTCCTCAACCCCCTGTACGGCACAAACCATGTCAAATAGATGCATACATATCCAACTATACGCACGTACGACAATAGGTTACCTCAGGAAAAGATCGGCGAGCAACCTGAGAACCGACGATAACGCACTCCGGGTCGTCGGCAACCGCGGCGTCAGAAATAGCACGCTTGAGCCTTTTTAAGCGCTGAAGAGGCTGAGGCGAAGGAGACTTAGGGATATCTTCAGTCCGCTCAGACGAGGCCTCAGGTACCCCTTTCAATGATAACGCAGCAGGCTCAGCGCCTGAGCTCGACCCCGCCTTCCTCTTTTTCTTGCCTCTAACGAAATCCACTGCAAAGGGAACGAGCTCGTTAAAGACAAAGAAAACAATAGAAACAGGGGGGGGAAGGTGGGGGTCCTCACCTTCACCGACTCCACCATGGTGGCGAGGATCACGAGGCTCGGACCACCGCAAGCTCGGCCTCGGAAAAGACTTCGTCCACCGTGCCGATCTGTCTCAGGATTGCTCCAAGCCGCCGAGTCGTAATCCCGCCATGTCCGCCACTTCTCACGGTTCAGCGAACTCAAGTGCCCGGAAAATGACAAAGAAAAATTTACGGTGCCGGTTGAAATTTTTGACTTGTCTTTAATTTAAAATTGCGACGGGTGTCAGTAATACCACCCCACCGGATTTGAATCGAAAGAACCTAAGGACGAGTCCTAAGGTCGAGGGAAATTATGGAGGTGAGCAAAGATGCTAGGCCGTCAAATGCCGGAAGGAGTTCGGCGTCAATTGATCATAATGGAATGGCAAACAATCACAGCGATTCAACGATATGGAAGGATAGGGAAGGCGAAGGCCATTTTTCGTGCTATCCTCGTGAAATCAGTGACGAAACCGTCCGGAGGAGCGCTAGCCCTATCCTCCGGACGGGGAGCAATGTACCCAAAAGATTTCGAGATATAAAAATTAGAAGCAAGCTCTAACCTAGCAGATGCTCCTAAAATCGAAGGAATAGAAGAAACCCTACCAAAATCCAAAAAAGACGGAAAACAAACTCTACGCAAAAAAGGAGGGAGGGCATCAAAGGTATATACTTCTACATCCACCGAATCATTCGATGGAGACACAGACACAATACGGCCTTCCTGGCCAGCAGAATCCTCAGAAAATGAAGGAGATGAAGAAGCCATAAAAACTTACTGGTTTTTGGTATCGAGATCGAGGAAGATACGATGAACTTCGACAAAGACAACAATGGCGACAGCTGAGCGCTTTTCAGTTACGTAGAAAGCTTTGAAATTTTTTGAAATCAGAAATGGCAAAAGTGATAGGCGAAAAGGCGTATCATGGAAGTTATTCCCCCAATATGCACTTTATCGGGAATCCAACCGCTGCCACATTAAATGAGCATTAAATGCTAAAAGGCATCCGTGTTCGGTCTCGGTTTAACACCTCGCCGATGAAGCCGGTCGAAAAGAGCTCGGTGTAATGCCTCATCGGGTGAGCGGTCGAAGACCTCGGCAAAACACCTCGTCAGGTGTAGCCGGTCAGAAGCCTTCGGCATAACGCCTCGTCAGGTGAAGCCGATCCAACGACCTCGGCATAACGCCTCGTCAGATGAAGCCGATCAAAAGACCTCGGCATAACGCCTCGCGAGGTGAAGCCAATCCAGAGACCTCGGCATAACGCCTCGACAGGTGAAGCCAGTCAAGAGACCTCGGCGTAGCGCCTCGAGAGGTGAAGCCAACCCGAAGACCTCGGCAAAACACCTCAACAGGTGAAGCCAGGCGACATACGAAGTCAAGATAGAAGGATAGCTACTAGATCGACCATACTCCACTCCGTCACAGACACATCTCTGGTAAATTACGATCCCCCAAATCCATCACGACCTCGACTCGCGCGGCTTTTTTTGGGGGATATGATAGGATACGGCCCAACTCCGAGGCCCAAGCATCATACCCAATATAAATAAGCCTGACATGAAGCTCGACCCAAACGAGTCCGGCCCAAGAAGGCTCCTGAACCAGTGGGAACGCAGAAGATTGGCCATATCTGGGAGAATCCAATTAGAGAGAGATAGGATTCAAACTTATCTTAGAATAGATCTCGGTTCGAGATCTTGGTCATTATAATCGTGTATAAATAGAGGCTAGATTAGACGGAAAAGATCATCTACACTCTTTGTAATCACTCCTCTCATTATCAATACACGAATACTTTCTCTCTCCCCATGGACGTAGATCTTATTCATAGATCGAACCACGTAAATCTTTCGTGTTCTTGCGTATTTAATTTCCCTACGAAATTTAGATCGATCAGAGATATTTACAAAAAATTGGCGATTGAAATTATAATTCCCCTCTTTCACGATTTGGATTCACAATTGCCATCACCTGCTGACTTGGCCATGGCTGCCATCTGCAGATTAGAACTAACCCTTATATTGACCGAATGGCAAGTTCGTAAAATTCGAGCAATGGGGGCAAATTTGGAATATACGTCTACGAAGCCCCTCCTCTTGCTCCTCAAATCTCTAATCTCTGCAGACGATTATAATTAAACCTCGCCAAATACCTAAGGCCTAAAATTCCTCTAAAACCCTACGTTTCTGTCATCTTATATTCTTCTCATACTCTCTCTCGCTCGCTCTCACCCATGTAAGTTTAACCCTCCAATTATTTCTGCGCCCTGGATAATTCTCTAAATCAATGTTATGTTAATTTGAAGAAGGAAAATTATGTTCTTCCGTTGGATCTTAACTTCAATTTCTTGTTTTCCTTTTCTTTCACTGAGTTCGTTCTGAATAAGTGCTTAATTACTTGAGCAATTTGTTTATTGGGTCTTTGAGGGCGTGCGAAATTGTGATGAATGGTATTTCATTTTGTGATAATGATGGATACCTCTTAGCCTATTTTAACTGTCTTTTGCTTTGAAATTGAGAGAATTTGTTCATAAGGGATATTTGAAAGATTGTTCTTTACTGTTCGTGTTTATGGATATTATATCTACTTATAGTCAAGTTGAATTTTGAAAACCTCGAGTGCCCAAACACCTCAGGCTCAGGTTGTTGTGAAATTAAATAAGTCTAGATTGCATAACAGATTCTGAAGTGATTCGTAACGATCATGCTAGAAGTTGAGTGGTTGCCTTTTCTATTTCCATTCCCCCTTTAGCTAGAACTGATATCAAGATAATGCGTTCTTAGTGCAGCCTCTTATTTCTGAGTTTCCTATCTAGTGGCGGTTGAAGAACCAATGTGATTAAGTCTCGTACCTTTTTCCTTTTATAGTAATATCTCATTTGTCTTTTTTCGTTAGTCTGGATGGTGATTATATGGCTCTTGCCCTTGCATTTAGTGACAAATTTGGGACTAAGGGATTTATATGCTAATTGTTATAAGCATAAAATCTTATAAGTGTATCATCCTTACCCTTTTTCTCCCTGGTTTGTAGGCAGTAGGCCCTTTTGTTTATTGTTTCTCATATAAGTAATCAATCTGTTGCAGTTGCAGCATATCTTTGGTGAAATAATGAGAGTCAGTTACTGTTAATCAAGTATCAAGAATCAGTTCAGTAAGATGAAATATTAGGTGGAAATCTTCTCCTTTCCATGTACTTCTTATATTAATAATATAAATTGGTTTCATTCATATCCAGAAAAAATGTGTATTTCAACAAAATCCAGCAATGACAGATATTTAGCCCATAAGTCATTCTTTATAGGGATCCGAAAAAATTCCATTGTCATTGTTTACTTGTGATGCTTCTTGAATAAATAAAATAGTGAAGAAAATAAACCATAAGACAAAACCCCAAAAGAAGAAAGTTTACCCGGACTGGCCCTAGTTTAGTCAAAATCACCATATATTGCTAGTGTTTACAGTAATCTATGAATTTAAGCAGGATATACTTGTATATTCTGTCATCCCCTTTCAAATGTTTGTGAAACATTTAGAGGCTCTTCAAAATTTGTATTTACCTACTGAGACATACTTAAAACAGATCAGATAGCATTTGCTGATCATGTTTCTTACTGTTTACATACTATACTGTACGTGGTTGTTCATGTTTCTTAATAATGTATACATTTCAATGCAGATCATGGCTGAACTTGATCAGAACCACGATGTTGAACAAGCTCATGAACAAGAATATGAACCTGAACAAGAAGTTGCGCATGAACATGAAAATGTAGTGAAACTTGAAAATGAAGTGAAACTTGAAAATGAAGTGAAACTTGAAAATGAAGTGGAACATGCACATGAAAATGAAAAAGAAATTGAGCCAGAAGATATGATATCAGAGAACTCACATCCCAACACAAAACAGGACCATGTAGATGAACCAGTTGCTGGAGGTGGTGAAAGATGGCCTGGTTGGCCTGGAGAGACTATATTCCGGATGTTGGTACCTGCACAGAAGGTTGGTAGTATAATTGGACGTAAAGGAGAGTATATAAAGAAAACATGTGAAGATACAAAAGCTCGGATAAAGATTCTTGATGGTCCTCCAGGAACAAGAGAAAGAGCTGTAAGCAAATTTCTTATGTGATTTATGATCTTGGTATCATATATTTATGTCAAAGCTATTTGAATGAATGAGATCTAACCATAACTTCTGAGTATGTTTTGTGATGTAATATGTTGGAAATATCTCTAGGAATTTAATGCTTTTATATCAGTATACTCGCATGCCTCTTGTTCACTCGTGTCCATTTGTTGCTTCTTGGATGCTATTCTGTTTCAAATATTTTGTTGATATAGGGTTTTGGTTATTAATGTAAATTATGTACTTATTAGTCACATGTTATCTGTCATTGAAACTTGATGTGCATGCCTATGGTTCTATGAAAAATGGACGTGATCATCATGCAAAATATGCACTGTTTCTATGCATATAAGATGTAGAGTATCTACTCAATATTGATAAATTGTAGTTTTTTTTTCAGTTGGTGAGCTATGTGTAGACTTTAGATGATGATATATAGCTGTTCTTGTAGGCTGGCATGATTTTGAAATATTATATGCCTACTTGAAAGTTTTACGAGATTATTCTAAGATATGATTCTGGTAGAGAGATTGAAGGTCACTTTCCAGAAAGAATTCTCCTGAAGCTTAGAAATTGGAATATTTTCAAGAGATGGTGGTATCCAGTTATCACTAAAGTTAGGGCACTTTTAGGAAACTAACCACTTGAATTGTGAAATCACGATCTATTAAAAGCTTAATTGTTGCTAAATGAGGATAAAATAATAGTTATATCTATACCTTGATTGTTTTAAACCTCTTTATTTGGGCGTAAGATTTATAATTCAATCATAATTTGAGATATTTAATTAGTACTTCTTTAGCTGTCCATTAAATTAACAAAGATGAGCCTAACAATCTGAAATGCTGTTTTGGAACTTCAAGATAGAAGATAGCCTGCCCAATCAATTTCATTAAGTTTTTATAGCTATTTCAATGCTTTTCTGAACTATATGATATGAAGGAAGTCAGTTTTATAGCGTTATGCTTGTAATAACTCGAACCTAATAAAAAAATACATAGGACCATGGAGAAATATTAATTGAAAGAACCGAATGCTAGAAAGTGGGAAGATCATTACAAGTTATAAGATTTTCTCTCCCTCATTTTGCTGCTTTTGGGACCTGGTAATTTAGTTCCTTGATAAGATTATCTATCTTGGCATATGGGGTAGGGATTGCCTGGAATTATGCCACTGTTATGGTTGTGTTCTTCTTTATATGTCAGTTAATTTAAAGGAAACTGCGTCCCTTAATATATCTCCACTTAGATTGGAGAAAGATATCACCGACCATTGGTAAATTGGCCTAGATAATAATGTACTGGTTTTATAAGCTACTATGAGAAACTGTTTGAATATCTTTTGTGAAGTTCCAGCCTTAACCTACTGAATGTCTTGGTTTACATAAACCAGCTCAGCAACTTGTGAAAATATCATATTGCTTCGAGTACATGTACTAGTGTCATATTTTATTCCTGCTGAACAGGGGCATGAATTATTAATTGAAGAATATAGTTAAGAGGCTGGGGGACAGAATGTCCTGAAGTTGAAAACTTAAGTTAATGGAATATTTGAGTGCTTTCACTCCTACTGCTGATTTGCTAAGGTTTGGCTTGTTGAAGAGCTTTGCTGCCTAAGCCAACTACTTGATGGAGTATAAACCTCTGGTGTTGGGAATAATTTCGAAGGTATCTTCTGTTCCATGAAAATAAATCAAGTGATGGCAGGCTCACCTCTCGGATTAAGTAAGCAGCCTGAAATTCTTGGAGGAAACGTGATAAGCTAGCATTTCGATCTTATTACCTCTTGTAAGTCTATTACTTTCAAGAATAGAAGGTTCAAGAAATCAATTCTGAATATGGCCACCTAAAATATCAGAGGACAAAGAACTTTTGAATGGTGAAAGAGGTTTCAAGAATAGAAGGTTCAGGAAATGAATTCTGAATATGCCCACCTAAATTATCAAAGGACGAAGAACTGTTGAATGGTGCAAGAGGTTACAGATAGATGAAAAATCGGGAGAGAGAATATGATCCATGAAAATCGATCAAGCAGTATGTCACTCGGAAAAATCTTATGATTGTATACCACCATAACCTCAAACTTGATGAAAGATTCTCCAATTTAATGCTAACTATGTTTCTAATATCAACTGGGGAAGAACTTATCTCATATCCCATTACAACCAATGCCTCAGGGATAGATAATGGCAGCTAAATAGATTTTATGAGAAAACAAATATTTTACATTATTTGGGAGTAAAAGGTTTTCTTCTTTTGAATTTACTGGGCATTACAAATTTTATCCAAACTAGGTACCATGAGATCACTTACAAAGCAACAGAACCATTCAGGAATCTGAAGTTTATTGTTTAATATTTTAGAACTTTAGGGAAGTTGCTGATTTGCACATTTCTGGTTAGGTAATGGTATCTGCCAAGGAAGAGCCTGATGCTCCCCTTCCTCCTGCTGTAGATGGTCTGCTCAGGGTTCTTAGACGTGTTGTGGATGGACTGGAGAATGATTCCTCTGAACCACCATCAGGTGCAGGAGGAAAGGTCTCAACAAGACTGCTCGTACCAGCCCCTCAAGCAGGAAGTTTGATTGGGAAACAAGGCGCAACTGTCAAAGCCATTCAAGAAGAGTCTAACTGCATTGTTAGAGTTCTTGGATCAGGTTCTTTGTCTTTGTGACTCTATGACCTATCTATTTAGGGATCTGAACTTGATCTGTATAGCTCTTTTTTTTTTTTCTCTTGCTGATTATACATCCTTTTCTGTCTGTAAGTGCCAAATCGGTCTCTTCAGAAGAAGTTTCCCAGTCATGTTTCCCAGTTTTCTACTTGTTGAGTCTGGCTATTCTGGTTGCAAACTTTATTATTTTTCGTCTATGTGTTTAGAGTTTTTTGCATCTTCATGAATTTGGAAAGAATCAGATCTGTTGTGTATATTGTTTACTTTATCTGATTTAACTGCTCTTGAATAGTTGAATTCAATACATCATTGCTAACTTTCTCTCTTTACTGGCTTTATTATTTGTCAAAGATATGCTTTGTGGAATGTTCAGGTTGTTTAGATGATATCTTAATGTGTATCTGTTACTATGTGCACCATTATGTGGCACACTATCAGTATTGATGCCGAGCATAATTCAAAGTAATAGTTACCTCTTTGAGAGAATACAGTTGCAGATGGAGTGGGATAGCCACTTGTTTTTTTTTACAAGATATGCAAAATATGAATATAAATGATTGAACTTTTCAAAATGTCTTTATGACATATGTTGAGCTGTTATTGTAAAATCCAATGTGTGTCAGCTATAAATTTCCTCATGTATTCAATTGTTGGCTTATTCATTCCAGAAGACCTACCTGTTTTTGCCCTTCAAGATGATAGAGTAGTAGAGGTGGTAGGGGAGCCTGCAGCAACACAAAAGGCTATTGAATTAATTGCTTCTCATTTAAGAAAATTTTTAGTTGATCGGACCATAGTATCAATAATCGAAATGCAAGTAAGATTTCTTTTCTTGTAAGTACATTGACCTGATTCCTTTTTAATTTGGTTATCTTCTCTCTTAGAGCTTATCTATTCTGTGGTTAGATGCAAACGCCAAATCCGCAGATGCATCATATGCCTCCTTCACAGCACTGGGGTCCACCTCCCCAATCTTATCCTCAACATGGACATGGAACTAGTGCTCATTTTATGCCTCCTCCTCAGCAGTTTGACAATTATTATCCCCCTACTGACATGCCACGTCCAACAGAAAAACAATCTCATCAAGGTATATCTGCCTTTGGTAGAGAAGCTCCAGGACAAATGCATTTATCGTCCAGTCAGGCAGCTCCATCTGTAATCACTCAGGTTAAACTCTTCTTCCTAACATCAGTTCTATCTTGTGAATCAGATTGAGGAATCAATCATGGTTTACTCAGGTGCCTTGAGTTCTGAAGTTGTTTAAAGCCTATGTGCAGTTCCTCATTCGTCATTGATTCAGCATATCATTATTATTTTTTATATTGGCACTCAAGGCCGACTCCTTTTCTCTACTTGATTAAATTATCAGTTTATTATTGCGAGATCAGTAGAACTTAGGATATCTGCATGACCTCTTTATTGCATCGATGCCTGTTTTAGTTTTCACAGTTTGCCATATACTACATATCTGTTAATATCTTGCATTTTGCTCGTGATGGTTAGAGTACGGTTCTCAGTTTTTCAGTTTCCTTATGCTGGCAGGCTTAATAATATTTCTTGTTTCTTATAAAAAAAAGGTTTAAGAATTAATGGACGAATACTCATTTGACCTTTTTAACTGATATTTGGGTTCTACTTGGGAAAAACTTGCATCAAATTGATTGTGGTCAAAGTCACAATGAAAGTATATTAAGTGCTTCTTTATTTTATAATGAGGTGTGATTAATTTTCAGGTAACACAGCAAATGCAAATTCCTCTCTCTTATGCTGATGCTGTAATCGGTACTCAAGGTGCCAGTATAAGTTACATTCGGCGGGTCAGTGGTGCTACAGTTGCCATTCAAGAAACGAGGGGTCTTCCAGGGGAGATGACAGTTGAGATTAGTGGTACTGCTTCTCAAGTCCAAACTGCTCAGCAACTGATTCAGGTAACTGTGCAGCACACTCAATAACAGGTTACCTAAATTTTCATTTTTATCCCCGCGATCTTTTTATAAGACATGTTATAGCGAAATTATAAGACATTTTATAGCCAAACGTGTCAGATCTTTGCACCTCTAATTATCATTTTCAGTTTTTTTATGCATTGGTTCTTTGTTAAATGAGGCTGATTGTATTGATTTGATGTTGGGGCAGAATTTCATGGCTGAAGCTGCAGGCGCGGCGGCTCAAACTCAACACGCTCCTTCGACAGAGCAGCACGCATACAACTCTTATGGAGGTCATGGCTCCTCATTGTACGCATCAAATGCTTCAAATCCTAGTCACGGTGGGCAATCAGGCGGGTACGGCCCGGTTTATGGCAATAACTATGGTTATTGAGTTACAGAAGCTTAATTGTTTTTCCATGTAAGAAAAATTAGGAAAGATGGCGTCTAGTAAGTGGCAGTAGGGGTAGGTAGACCTAACTGTTGATTTCTCATTATCAAGCCGTCTCGTTTCCACAGACTGCTTTCTGTTACATATATTGCTTTTGTTTCGGCCATTTATACTAATTTATTTGGAAATCTTGCTCTAATTTGAAGTCTCCAATTTGCAAATTTAAAAGTTATTTCTTAGATAATATATTGAGAATCCATAAATTTTTTCTTTGTTTTCCATTAAGAGGTAAGGGGATTAATCCTTTTGAGGAACAAAGTTTCAGTGGGACTACAGGGTTCTTCATACAGCTGGATGCACTTTAAACGTCACGATATGATTGATATACAAGTGCACTTTTTTTTTAGATTTATTTAAGTGTACTTTCTTTTGTGATGAAAAAACCTACTGTTTTCTATGTGCGTCAATTTCAATTTAAAGTATATCTATAGTATAGCTGTCAAAAGGTTTTGGCCGAGCTGACCATAATTTTTTTCTAAGTTGCAATCTCTATCACTTCAGAAAATGCTTTCGTACCAATAATATGGGATGGGGCGACCTGAAAGTTTTTTGAGTCAAAAACTCGGTAGCCAGCCCAGCCCAATATTGGACTGGCCTATAGATCTGGATAATTTTTGATAGCTCTATTTTTTATTGCTCCAGTCAATAAAAATTATTCCATTCGTCTTAAAAAAATATTCCTGAAATTTTTTGTAAGAGTTTTAATAAAAATTATTGAGTATTTTATGAATTGAATAAGGATCTCACATTAGTATAGTGTTAAATTAACTAATAGTGGACCATGAGTTGCAACATATGTAAATAATTGGTGGTGTTGAGAATAATAAATATAGATAGTACTAGATCATGAGTTGTAAAAGTGTAAAATAAAGGGTATTGAGGATAATTAATAAAGTATTTTATGAGGTAGTTTTTATAAATGAAAAAGAACAATTTGGAATGAAAAAAGAAAATTTGGAGGACGTATAAAAAAAAAGGGATAAATTTTTGAGATGGAGGAAATATATTGTATAAGCTTGTGAGTCAAATTTGACCTATAAAACAAAATAATTTGAACATGACGAGGGTGATCCGTCGATTCATCTAAATAAAAATAATGAAACGTTGCAAGGAGAGACAGGGGTCCAGTGAGATTTGTTTGCTCCTTTTCTTTTGTTTTTTCACAATTCACATGAAGGGATGGTCTCGTGTGCGCGCGAGCGCACAGTGAGACCACCCTATTAATTAATTAATCTTAACTAATTAATTATTAATTAATTAATCTTAATTAATTAATTATTTAATTCTAATTAAAATTAATTAGTTTAATAAAATTTATTGTAAATTAATAAATAATAATTTTAAATTAATATATCTTAATTTTGAATTAATAAACTCTAATTGTGAAATAATAAACTCCAATTGTGAATTAATAAACTCTAATTTTGAATTAATAAACTCTACTTGAAAATAATAAACCATAATTTTGAATTAATAAACCCTATTTGGAATTAATAAACCCTAATTGAAAATAATAAACCCTAATTTTGAATAATAAACCCTAATTGTGAACTAATAAACCCTAACTTTGAATTAATATGAATTAATAAACCCTACTTGTGAATTAATAAACCCTAATTATGAATTAATAAACCTCAATTATGAATTAATAAACCATAATTATGAATTAATAAATTCTAATTTTAAATTAAAAATTATAATTAAAAATTAATAAATTTAATTATACATTAATAAAATCTAATTATCCTTACTCACCATAATTAATATATAATCATTTTAACAAAAAAACAAGGGTGAGCTCACGGTGAGACGGAGCTCACCCAAGTTTTTGTCTCACATGAATCATTCAACCATTGATCAAAGCTATCTTCATATCATCTCATACAAAATGCTGCAACAGATTGATTCTTCTGAATTTCATATAAAGATAGGTCTGGTTGGTTGCGTTTGGTGTCTCAAGAAGCATCTCTCCGCCCCCCTTATCGGCTCAGCCACCAACGGGATTACGACAGACAACTCTATTGCAGGAAGAAACCAAATAAAGCAACATTGTGATAGTTACAGTAACATTAAAATAAAAAATAAAAACTACAATATAGATCATTTCAAACCTAACAAGAAAAAAAAGAAAGAGGCTGTTTTCTTCTATAAAATGGTACTAGAAATCAAACCATTTAGTAGGATAAATAATAAAACTAGTCATCTAATTATTAGGACAACATTCTTGCACCCCAACTTACAGTAAAACTAGTCATCTAATTATCTAAAAACGTTAAGAAAAATTACTGCACAGGTAAGAGCATAGCTTAGCTTAACTTTATTGCATGGATACAGAATGAGCACTCATATCGGCGCTGCACACGTTGTCCTAAAATGGCCCGTCTGATTGCAGCGGCTACAATGTACAACTCTCTTCACACGGCCACGATCCTCTGCTCTAACACGCTTCTTCCTCGGTCGCCCAGGAGGGCGCAGAGATTTAGGTGGATTAATAATCATTTCTGCAGCTTTACTGCCCGTCGGATCTCCTTCAGATAACTCCATCCACAGTGTTTTATCTGGAATCGGATGTATAGTTTGTGAGTACGTCTTGCGATAGGTAGCAACCGTGAAACAGCTCTCAGTGAATCGATGGACATTCTGTCTGCAAGAGAGTAGTGCAGCAACAGCATGGGCACAGGGTAGGCCATACAGTTGCCAACCCCGACAGAGACAGCAGCGGTTTCGAATGTCAACAATGTTTGTCCCCTCGTGAGATATCACCTCGAATTCAGCTTCGTTAGCACGAAGAACCTGATAAGTGCGTGCACGCTCAAGAGCCTCCGCAACTCGCCTCTCTGCACTCGGCACGAGAATGGATGTCCACTGCATACTAGTCTCTCGACGTTCATTAAACCAAGTCATTAGCTGCCTTCGGATGCATTCCATCATCTGAATTATTGGAAGACCCGAGGCTTCCAAGATCCAAGTGTTTAGAGATTCCACTATATTAGCTGTCAAATGTCCAAACCTTGTCCCCTCGAAATATGCTGTAGCCCATAATCGAGGAGGAATCCGGCGAATCCAGTATGCTGCATCTTGAGATATCTCTTCAATCTCTAGAATTTTGGCTTCAAATTCAATAACAGTAAGAGCATGGGCAGCATCCCACAGAAGGTTAACAAGCAGTGTATTGTTGAATTCTTTACGGAAGCTTTCACTCAAGTGACGCATACAAAACCCATGGAACGCAGTGGGGAAATTGGCTTCAACTCCGTCAACAATGCCTTTTTGCCTATCTGACAATATTGTAAGCCTTGGCATGTTCTCAGTATTCACCTCAAGAAGGTTATGAAGCTCGGAGAGAAACCACATCCAGCTATCATCATTCTCCTCATCAACAATGCCAAAAGCCAAAGGGAAAAGGGCACCATCCCCATCAAAACCAGTAGCTAGAAGCAATGTACCCAAGTATTTACTCTTAAGAAATGTTCGGTCAAGCCCAAGAAGTGGACGGCAAGCATTTAGAAAACCATATATGGATGCCTGAAATGAGATGAAGAGGCGCTGGAAGCAGTTGTCAGTAGGATTTGCATAAACTGATGCAATGCTTCCCGGGTTAGTCCGTTTAACTTGCTCACAGTATTGAGGGAGGAGACGGTATCCTTCCTCAAAGGATCCCCGCATAGCAGCCATAATCCTTTCCTTTCCACGCCAGGCTTGCTTGTAAGATAGAGTGATACCGTGAACTCTATGGATTTCTTCCAAGATCTCTTTTGGCTTGCAATTTGGGTTCTCTCTTAGACGTTGCTCCACAGAATTGGCAACCCACTGAACTGAGGCCTGCTGATGCCCCAGATGGGAAATCCCTCCACACGTATGGCTATCGTTGATGGTCCTGATTGTGAAAATGGGCACACCAGGAAGCTTTGCAGCGTGAATGCGCCACGGGCATTCCTCATTGGCACATCTGGCAGTAAAACGAGTTTTATCCGACTTTATGGTCTGCATTTCAAAATGCAGGGCAATAGCCGTGTCCCTCAAAGCCCTTCGACAAGCTTTGACATCAGCAAATTCTTGCCCCACATGAAGTTCGTAGCTAGGGCTTATAGCAAGGGTTCTCTGCTGCAGAATATGGGCAGGAGTAACTACAAGAGACTGGTGAAGACCCATATCGTGCATAGAGTCCATGCCCATGTCGTGCTGGATCACTGCTAATTCCATATTCTCGTCTAGATCTTGGTTCTCAGAGATGGCTAGTTCATTATGATCAGACATATCTAACTCACTGCTGCCTCCATGTAGATGCATGTCTTGGATATCGTGATCAGGCTTCTCCTCCATCGACAAGCCATTCTCTTGCTCATCATATTCATGCTCATCACCCTGACTTTCATGACCCTGCCCCAACCTGGCGTCTTGCTCGTGAGCCTGCCCAATCTCCAAGCCGTGGTTTTGAGCAATGACTATGTTGTGATTGCGGTTTAGCACCACCGGCTGGTTATGACCAAGAGCTGCAGCATTATTTTGTCCCAGGAGCACGTCGTGGTTCACCATTTTCTCCTTATGCCTGCAAGAATTACTTCTATCTAAGGCATAAGACCACTGTGTTACAATAATAATAATATTAAAAAAGAAAAGAGAAAGCTACATATCAAGCAATTTAAGTCAGACAGTGAAGTCAATACACATTTCATCAAATTCGAGCGAGCAATCTAACAAATTCAACTGTAGAAACTCAATATTCAAGAATTGCAATCGAATTTCTTGAAAATCCAGAACCAAGTTACCAAATCAGAAGTAATTCTGACCTCATCACAAGCTAAAGGCCGATATTCCACAATAAGCAGCAAAATTCACACCCCATACCATACTGACTCACTCAGCATAATTCTCTATCACAAACTCCAAATAAATAGAGGTAAGTATATCCTCTCAACCAAACAAATCGTTCAATCAATAAACCATAGCCGAAACACGCACACACACACAGAATCGCAAACAGAGCTCCATCCACAAACAAACAACACAACAAAACGAAAGGATCCAAATTCTCCAGCACAAAAAGGAAAAGAGAAGATACAAAGAAAACTGAACAGTGATCACCTGCGTATAACAAACGAAATTCAAGCAAAAAGTGAAATCCCTATCACATCAAGTTGAAGTCTTTAACAGAGGAGAGGGGCAACCCAGCTGCGACAACACTCTCAGTGAAGAATCATAAAGTCCCAAACATGGATCTGCGCGAATTGGGCATCAAAATTGGAGGGCGTGGGAATTGAAAGGACAGTTAATTGGTTGGAGAAATTTGAAAGTGGCGGGGAAAAGGAAGGAGGAGGAGAAGGAGAGAAATGGGAAATCGGAGAAAAGAGAGAAAGGAGAAGCGAGGGCAGAAGAGGGCGATGAAAGGGTTGAGAGCTGTGAGAGATGGGTATTTAGGTCAAAACTTCTCACCCTTTTTCCCTTCCTATTTTGTACTTTACCCTATTACCCCTTTTCTATTTTATCACCAATATTTTATTATACATATTTGTGTGTGTGTGTGTGTGTTTTGTGAGGTCCGTTGATAGGGTACGAGGAATAAGGCCATGCGATTTATAATGTGATTTGATTTTTAGGGTTCTGTGCCCCTTCGAATTATTTATTCCAATTTAGACCATTAATTTATGCATAATATGCGATTGTCATCAAAAGGATGTTGTAATATATAAAATGCCTTGTCACATAAATTGAGTTTTACATACTGTAAAAGAGAAAGTTTTTATTCGATCCTCTACCTATATATATATATATGTTTATATATGTATTTGTTTATATATATGTTAATTTTGCCATGGAAAAAAATATGCCTTTAGTTGATCAATGATATTATTAGGTGCAAAAAATTAAATTTTTTTTGTGTGTATGTGTTGGCCTAGTGGTAGAGTGGTTAATGCCTGAGGCCAAAGGTCTCGGGTTCGAGTCCACCGTGACGTGGCCTTTAAAATTTCTATATTTAATGACAAAAAAAAAAAATTAATTTTTTTACACGTGAACAAGATATAAATATAAAATAATAGTTACTCAACTATTTATTATTCAAATGAGTTTGACACAACATTATTGTAATGAATTTATTTTTGCTGTCAATGATACTTGCATTGCATGGTAATTTGTATATTAGGTATGTATTTTTGAAAGTGAAGTAGGAGTTTGAGTTTAATATCAAAATATAATATCAGGACTGAAGTTATGAATACTGAATCTGTGACGTGGTTTTTTTTTATAGAATTCATAATAGTTATTAAAGCAGCTCACATCATGAATATATATTAGATTTAATGCCAAAGTTATGCCTTACAAATATGTGGACAAGTGACAACCATGCCTTTCCAAAATATTTATCTAGTAAAAAGATTAATTTGAGATTTAGGAGTGGGCTTCGACATCATCTGAGTGGACCAAAACCGGATAAGACAACATTGGGCTATTTTAAAGTCAGAATAATAAATAAGGTAATTCTACATATAGCCCCCACTTTTCTTACTATAGCTCTTTAATTAAAAATACTCCAATACTCTTTCCATCCATCAAAATTGTTTATTGATTTTAATGATAAATATTTAAATAAATTATAATGAGTATAAAGTAACTGAGTATGTTACTCAGGCATGCGCCATCTTCTTCAACACTTAGGCGAAAGAATATCGAATTCTCGTAGCAGGGGAAGAGACCAAAATTGGTACAAGTACCAAAAGTAATCATTCAAAACTGGGGGCCATACAAAGGTATTTTTTTTAAAGTTCAATTTGTTATTGTTTTATTAGAATTTAAAATAAAGTTATGAGGGTATAGTGGTATATTTATTTTTATTTTATTATTTTTAAAATAAGAGATTACAATAAGAAAATTAGTGATCATGTTTAGAATCACCCAAATAGATAAACCGATCATAATCCTCACATCATTGATCGAGAACCAATGTTTTCAAGATATACTTTAGGAAAAATACATCGGTTTAGGCAGATAACATGATTTATTAAAACATTATTCAAGTTTGATGAATCGGAAAAGTACAGTTGTCAATCCGAGATAACGTGCGGTTGCCAACGTGGAGAATAATTCCGTTTCGCATTTGAGGTGAAATAAACCGATTTAGCATGATAATATGGTTTGTGGTGATTTTACCCCGATAAATCGTTAGTACATTTTTTTATTCTTTTTTAGTCAAATTTATCTACTTCAAATCTAGAACGATGTCATTTCGTCCATATTAGCAATTTTATGTCACTTCTGGATACCATTGTATTTTTCAATGTTGAAATTACTTCAACACTATATCCGACACAGATTTGATTTATTAGACTTGAATAATATTAAATATTATTGTCATTTATTATTGTTAGTAAATAGTTTGTTAGAGTGTTAACGTTTCGTTGTTTGTTAGAGCATGCAAAAGCATGCACCCCAAAAGAGTGCCAATCAGACGCTCATCAGACGTTGTTCTTATCTCTAAAAGTAGAGATACCATAAATGAAATCGATAATCTTTTCTCATATTTCAACATGGTATCGAGCTTTGTCTCTAGATCCAATTTTTTTCCGCTATGGAGTCATCTCGCTACATCTCTTCCTCGCAATGCATCCTATATCTCTAAAGTCGGATCGATCGAATTATAATTTCGGAAGATCCGTGTTCTTGCCATCGCCAGAGCTTACGGTTTCAAGATATCCTTCTTCATGAACCTCCTCGCAATTTCGGCATCGACTTCCACCATCGAATCGGGCAAATCCAAGCTACATCTCCGGCTTCGTCGCGATCGCCATGCTAAGTGGATCCTTGCTTCGATTACACCTCAAATGATGGGGTATATCGGCGTTGCACCACCGCATTTCAAATTTGGGGATCCTTTGAGAAGTTATTCCACCTCAATCCAAAGCACGGGTTATGCGCTATTCTCATCTCTACAAGGGTCAAGAAAGGTGCTTCATCCATTGATGATTATATTCAAGTTTCGTGAAATTTCGATCAAATGTTCAATATCGACAACCGATCTCGAATCGGATCTGGTTTCTTATGTTCTACAAGGATTGGTGTGAATTTGAAACCATCGTTGTCTTGTTGGCTTCAAGGTGTGATGATATTTCTCTCATGATGTTCAATTTGCTTACAGAAACTCACGAGTTGCGCTTGCGTAATCAAGTCGCTACTACAAATGTTGTGCACACGTTGTTCTCCCCACAAGTAAATGCTTTTCAACAACATTTTGGTCGGTCTCGAGGTCGTGGTTACAAACCCGACGGGGAGTCGAGAACCGTGGAAGAGGGAGGCGTTCTATCATGGTCCAAAGCTTGTTTGTCACCGTGGTAAACCGAATCACGTAGCTCTCAAATGCTACAAACGCTTTGATGTGAGCTTCACAGTGTTCGAACCGAGTTATATTTCTCCTCCTTCTCATCAACCCCTGTGCCAACTTTGCAATACCGACCTCTATTCTTCATCGGCATCTACAAATTCGCTTATCGTATAAATCATCTTCTCGGATATCTCAACCACCTCCTTCACCCTTGGTGAACTACTCAGCTTCCTCTCACATGACTCCACCTTTTACGGCATCTGAATGGTATCTGGATTCAGGCGCATCTGCCCATGTCACCGCCGACCCCAGCTCTCTCCAAAATCACTCTCCATACACTGGTAATGATACTCTCATCGTAGGTAATGGTTCTCATCTCCCAATCACTCACATCGCTCTACTTTCATTCCTTGCTCATCTCTCACTTCACCTCTTCAATTAAGCAACATAATTGTTTGTTCCACATATCACAAAAAGCCTACTTAGCATATCTAAATTCACAACCGATAATGATGTGTTTCGAGTTTCATTCGATTTTGTTTTGTTAAGACAAACAAACTCACAAGGTCCTTCCGGAGGCAAGCTTCATGATGGTCTCTATCACCTAGACCTCTCAAGATCGACCATCTCCTCGTCCACCAAGTCCGTGTTCTGCAGCTTCACACAAAATCACAGAGACTCTTGCTTTGTAGCTCGAAATAAGGATAGTGTTCGTCTTTGGCATGCTAGACTAGGTCACCCTTGTAATAGCATTCTCAATACCACACTCAAGGTCATGAATAAGTCTACAAATTTATCCACACAAAATTTCGTGATGCGTGTGCTTTAGGAAAAATTCATTCCATTAGTTTTCCATCCGTTGAAATACAAAGTTCGCCTTTTCAACTTGTTCATAGTGATGTATGGGGACCGAGTCCCACCGCCTCCAATGAGGGATATAGGTACTATGTTCACTTCATTGATGACTATACTAGATTTACTTGGATTTTCCTCTCACTTTAAAAACGAGGTTGCATCGGTTTTCCAAAATTTCATTAAGTATGTTGAGAGCGCCCCAAACTCGCATCAAATCTGCTTCAAACAGATCGGGGTGAGTATAGGCCACTCAAACCAATCCTTGAATCATTAGGAATCGTGTTTAGCACCCTTGTCCTCACACTCATCAACAAAATGGAAAATCAGAACGCAAACACAGGCACATCACTGAACTTGGCCTCACTCTAATGGCTACTGCATCTCTTTCCCAAACTTTCTGGTGGGATGCCTTCTCCACAGCTGTCCATCTCATCAACCGATTACCAACGCCCTCTCTCCAAAACACTTCTCCTTACTTCACCTTGTTTCACAAAATCCCAGACTACAACATTCTCAAAGTTTTTGGGTGTAGTTGCTTCCCCTACCTCAGACCATATAATACCTCTAAGCTTCAATATAGGTCGTCCAAATGCTTGTTTCTAGGCTATAGCTCGGGTCATAAAGGTTACAAATGTTTACATCCTTCGTAGAATATATGTAGCTCGATCATCCTATTTAATGAAACCGAATTTCCATACATCGAGCTTTTCTCTCCACTTCAAAGACTCTCGATCTGTTCCTCCCTCGCCTACACCTTCGCTTCCCGCTCTTCCTGCTCGTGGAAACCGCTCATCCATCCGCTCTCTATACGTAACCACACCCCTCTCCCTCGTTGCATGACCACCATACAAATGCCAACTCACACTCCAGTTCTCACTCAGATTCTTCATATCCACTCTCCTCTTCTTCTGTTTCTCAGCCTGCTCTTGCATTGCCTCTCTCATCTCCTTCACCTCAGCTTTCCATATCTTCCCTTTCAGCTGAAAATCCAGCTCCTAATACCCACTCTATGATAACAAGATCGAAGAATGGGGTGTTCAAACCCAAAGTATACTGGGTCGTTTCTCGACACCTCCATCAACTCTCTTCACATCTCATGGCTCTCAAGACATTCATACCTCCACTACATTCACTGAACCTGTCTCCCTCTCTGATGCGCTTGCAAACCCTCTCTGGTATGACGCCATGGCTGCTGAAATTGAAGCCATTACTTTGAAAGACACATGGGATATTGTTCCTCCTACTGATGAGATTAATCCAATCGACTGCAAATGGGTTTATAGGGTCAAGTTATGTGCTGATGATACCCTTGATAAACTCAAAGCTCGTCTAGTTGCCAGGATTTCAAAGAACTCGTGTCTCGATTTCCTTGAGACTTTCAAATCTGTTGTAAAGCTTTGTTTACGTCCTATCGTTATTCTCATTGGCTGCCTCTTACAAGTGGGATATTCAACATATAGACATCAATAATGCCTTTCTCAATGGGCACCTTGACAAACCCGTCTATATGAAACAGCCTCCCGGCTTTGAGGACAAATCTCATCCAGATTGGGTATGTAGATTGAAGAAATCCTTATATGGCTTGAAACAAGCACCTCGGGTGTGGTATGATCGTCTTAAAAATCATTTGATCTCCTATGGATTCCAGCATTCCAATTCGATCATTCATTTTTCTATATGCGCATATCTGGAAAATTATTGTTAGTTTTGGTCTATGTGGATGACATATTGATCATGGGATGATTCTCTACTTGTTCGTAATTTTATTCGGACTTTGTCCTCTCGAGTTTGCTCAAAGACTCTTGGCAACAGAAATTTTTCTTGGCATTGAGGTTGCCAGTGCGATGGTACCTACAGATCGCCTCAATCCAAGTACATCGAGATATTCTTGCTAAAACTGGTCTTCGAGAGTAAGGCTCACTTTCTCCGTATGATACGGGTGTCAAACTTCATAAATCGGATAGTCCTATGTTTGGTGACCCAACCCTTTTTCGTAGTACTATTGGTGCCCTTCAGTATCTCACGATTACTCGCCCGGATATATCTTACATGGTCAACAAGCTTAGTCAGTTTCTGCGGCACCCTACTGAACTCCAATGGAAAGCTTGCAAACGGCTACTTCGTTATCTAAAGGGCACTATCTCATTTGCCCTTCGGTTCTCATCGTCGAAGTATCTCTCTCTGATTGCTTTTGGATGCCGATTGACCGGTTCGTGGATGATCGAAAGTCGATCGAGGATACTTTGTTTTTGGGATCCAACCCACCGCCTTGGAGTTCAGAAGCGATCTATTGTTTCTCGACTCCACCGAGGTGAATACCGCTCTTCTCTATGGAACTTGTTTGGATCAAATCCTTGCTTCAAGAAATTGGTTATCATCTTCCTCACTGGTGTGATAATCGATTGCACGCATTATCGAAATCGACGTGCATTTTGTTCATGACAAGGTTATCAAAAGAAGTTAGACGTGTGCCATATCTCCTCCATGGATCGCTTACCAAGCTTACCGTTTGATACATCAAAATAGTTTTTGTGGTTGTATTAAATATTACTGAAAAGCATGCACCCCAGAGTGCCAATTGTACGGTAGAGATACCATAAATGAAATCAGTAATCTTTTCTCATATTTCAACAAATAATAATATATCAAAAGTCATATTTTTTTTAATTTAATTTTTTGATCAATTACAGAAATTTTAAAGGCCACGTCACGGTGGACTCGATTTTGGTCATGGGTTCCTATTCTCTACACACATTACTGAACGATTTTGAGTGAGCTTACCTACTGAAGGAGCGGGTAATTGGCGAAGACGACCAACGTTAATCTTCCTCATCCAAGGAGCTTTCCGAGCTCTGTTAATCAAATCCCAGTAAAACCAGTTCTATCACTCCCCAAGACATGATCCAATCTTGAGCACAACAAACATGGTATTCGCAATTGGTAATGGCGGGCGAATCTTGTAACCAAGTAGGCAAAACCAGCGTCAACAAAAATCATAAACATCAGCATCCATTCAAGAACTGCTGAAACTAACTAAAGCTGAAGTGATATTGAGAGAAACTGTGTCCGGATTCATTGCCTGAACTTCGCCTCAAGTCTATTTCTTCAAATCTCTAATAAAACAGGAACCTATATCACCAAATTGATGATCCAAACAGTTTAATAGAGTACTGTAGCAACAAACAGAAAATTCAAGTTAGAAATAGTGATTACCAGATCTCTTCATCAGCAAAAAACATGGGAAAGATGATCAAGTCAATACAACAACAATGTTTTTCACCATATAATGACAAATTTGCATAAATAAGAAGTCATACAATGTCCATAAATAAGACAACAAACTAACACTTCATATGGAAAGAGGGAAAAACGAAAGAAAGTCAACCTTGTAACCGAAGTCGATGGCATCACACAACTTTACATTCAGATCAGTAACACTTATGTGTGTGGGTGTAAGGGGGTGTTTGGCTAAACTTATTTTAGAGAGCTTATAAGAAGATATTTCAAGAGCTTATAAGAGGTAATGTCTCAAGTGCTTATAAGTTGTTAAAGTGTTTAGATAATAGATCTTATAAGCTAGAGAAAGAATGGTGAGTTAGAGAGAGAAAATCATAATTATAGAAATAAAATTTACGAGAGGTGAAATTGATAGTGTATATATAGGAAATAACGAACTATAATAAGGTTATTTTGGTAAATTTATGGTTGATTATAAGTTTATGAAAAATAAGTTAGGGTTGACCAACTTATTTTTAGGGAGCTTATAATTTGTTGAGCTTATTTTCACGACTTATAAGTCGTTTATGAGCTTATTTTGACAAACACTTTGCAACAGCTTATAAGCTCCTAAACAGCTTATAAGCTCAGCCAAACACGCTCTAAGTGTGTGCAGACATTTATGAACGATAATTCACTGTTTCAAGCAGCGGAAACATACCTGATCGCAAGAAACGCAGCAGTTTTTTCGCCAAGAAAGGGAATTGTGAGAAGAAAACAAAGCAATATAGAGACACCCAAATGAGAACGTGGTGGGCCTGGTAGCGATGTAACAGTATAGTGTTCGAAAAATTCTAATAGGAAGATGTGCACGAAGTTTAGAGATGAGAATTCCTCAAAAAGTAATGATTTTGATAACGAAGGAAAGACAGTAAGCCGGCAATATGACTCAAAGACTCGGCTGACTGATGACTGTGGTGGAGTTGTGACAACTCGGCATTATGGAACCGAAAGCTAGCCACTCCACCCCGTTCAAAAATGAAAGCTTTCAGCAAATCAGACCATATATAGATTCCATGGATTTCTTCCTTTTTTACCTTTGATGTTTGGATGGATACACCAAGAAAGCCACCTTTGACTACGAAATTTCTCGGAAGAGGGAGAATGTGTTGGAAGTAGTAATTCTTTTTACTTCAAACTTAGGCCATTGAGTTTGCCCAAGCCCAAAGTTGAATGTAAGAAATAGGATTAATTTTATCACCGTAGTTAATCGTGCTAGAGTAAGTTTCTAATTTAGAATCTAAAGAGATCTTCAATGGCGAAAACAATATATTACTCTAGGATTCTATGTCTCCGAGTGCCCTTCGCCGGAATCGTATTTCTTACTTGGAAATTTGTCTGTCTCTAGGTACGTTTTTGCCTCATATCTCTTTCAAAGAGCCAGGGGTCACACTGCTCCCTGTTTCTTCTTCGATACCAGAAGTTTGTGTTGCTTTTATCACAAAGTAAGGTTGAGTTGGTAGCGGTAATTGCCCTAATCATCGAGGGCGGTAAGATCCTGTCCATTTGGCTATTCTCGTCTCTTTCAGGTATAATTAACGGCACAGGACGGGGGCTAGGGGTGAGCAAAATACCCGAAAACCGAATAACCGACCGAACAATCAAATTTGGTTCAATCAAATTTGGTTATTTCAAGTTAATTCGTTAAAACCGAATTAAAATTGGTAATTCGATTTTTGGTCGGTTCGGAATATTTTTAACCGAATAACCGAAAACCAAATTATATATATAATATTACTTATTTATTTATTTAATATTATAATTTTAGTATATCAATATCTTTAATCCTATTCATTTCTCTCTCTTCCTATTATATCAATATATATTATTTGTAAAATATAATATTATTTATTTATTATATAATACTATCAATTATTTTTTTGCAAAATATTTTGTATATATATAATATATAAAAATGTATTTTATGTATATAATATCAATATATATATATATATTATTTATATATTCATTTGAAAAAAATATTTTTTTTCCTAAAACTAAACCATTTTTTATATATATAATATTATTTATTTATTCTTTTGAAAAAAATATTTTTTTTGCTGAAAATTTGGTTTAACCGAAATAACCGAAATATATTTCGGTTATTTCGGTTCGGTTACCGAATAAAATTTGGTTCGGTTCGGTTAATTCGGTTCGGTTATTTTTTCGTCCGAAACCGACCGAATAACCGAATACTCACCCCTACGTGGGGCGGCGTTTGGAAAATCAGGGTTCAACCATTCTTTTGTATCATGTTGTGTAACTTGCCTGGGACTAAGACAAGTTCTCATAGGTGCTGATCCATACGTGTCATATGTATACTTGAGCCGGCTGACAAATCCCGGTAAATCTGCAAAAACCTTGGAATTTTCTACATGGAGAATATACTCTCTTGATACCTCTTTTGCAAAATCCTGCCAGTCTGTTGGCAAACGACGGATAAGTCGTTGAATACCATCCTCATTCGTCACTCCATAGTTACGAGCATCCATCCAAAGGTGCAAAAATTCCACCAAGAATTGTCCTAAATCCATGCCTAGTTTATAATAAAAGAGCTGATACTCCCGTGTGAGCTCTAGGCTTGTAGGCCTTGTGGTTAACCTTTTACCCGTAATACTTCCTTTTCCTGCCATCCGTAAACAGATAGTTCTAGATAAGCTAGACTTAACTAAAGCAATAGAGGAAAATTAAACAGGAAGAATTCTATAAAGAACTAAACACTTTAAGCCATAAACTTGTAAACAACTTGCAACATAACTCAGAGACACTTATCTTATTCCTCATTTAACGTTTTACACCTTCATTCGTATATCGCTCTTAATTAATTCATGTAAGCAATAGTGGATCCTAAAATCCCGTTGCGTCGAATCTCAAATGAAGAGATTATGCTCATGTCACTAATCACGTGAGTGACATCCATTTCCGAAGCTTCTCTTTCTATAATTATATCTACGTTCCACATAGGTGTTATGATCCAAATCATTGGATAGAACTTTAAGCGATTTTAGGTCTAATTCTAAGTTTGAGTAACACCTGCGATGGCCATAATTTTTCCTATAGGTGAAGAGATTTTCATCTCTTGATTTGTTTGTCCTGATTTTCGGGGTGGATTTCAAGTTCTAGCCTGCGGTGTTCTCGTTTGTTCAAGTAAACATTTATTACATTTATCCCTGTACTTGCCCTTGTGGCATCATGTTTCCTTGCTATGGCTTCTTGTTACCTTGATAGTCTAATCTTGTCGTAGAGATTGTAACGTATCTGTCACTATCATTCGTTCTTAATCCAGTATGAATGATTCAGTTTCTTTTTTCTCTTTATCGATCTTAGGGATATATCTCTCATATATCCTTACTTTAAACTCCTTTCAGGAGAAATCCTTATACTGACATTTAGCGCCATCGTTTGTAATATCCTTTTAGGATATATGTCATTTGCCTTTATCTTCCTTGATTGATTAAATGTTTTCGTATAGGATAAAATCCTTTGTCCACTAGGGACGTATTATACTTTTGCATTGACATCATATATCTTTACTATCTTTTCGACATTCTATGATTACTTCATTCCAATGTCGGAGATACTTAATATTCGGCTTTATTGATCGTCACAAAAGTATGAGGGATAAACTTTCCAATTGGATTCACCTTAAAGTCCCTTAATGTGAATCTCTTCCTTTGTTCTCTTGAAAGTATTTTCTTTGCAAAAGTCTATAGAAGCTATCTTGCTTGTTAATTACTAAGACACACAAACCAAGCGTTTTGTGTCTATATAACTTAGAGTACTAAGGTTCATTTCAACTAATAAATCTACTTCTTAATTCGCTCATTTACTTCAAAGGAATTACCTTACTTATCGAAGTCATACTGTTTCTGAAACTTATATCATATTGTGGGATATCTCATAATTGTATAGCTCATAGTTTCTTCAGCTATTCTTGACTTTTGTCCCTTTTTCTTGAGCATGGTATCTGAAAGTCATATTACTTTCATTAAACTTAGGTTCTCACTTTCATGACTAGAACCGTCATTGTGGGCATATTGCTTGGTAAGGTAGTACATTTGTACACCATAACTTAAGTTCCAAGCATAAGCGTCTCATTACCATGTCTTGATTTTGGAGATATTTCATCCATACTTGATTTAAATGCTAGGGTTATCCTAGTTGTTCACACATCTCAATGATTATGATTCCTCAATCTCATTATCATTGGTTTAACCAAGTCTCAATTACTTGGAATCGATTATGTTCAAGCATAATCTCATTGATTGAGGTATAAAGCGAGAGATTTGTTAACTGAGATGCTATTATTTCTTTACATATATATCATTTGAAAAGAATATTGTGCATCTCCATTCTTTAAACATGTCCAACCTACTAATGAGGTCTTAAGGACAAACAACTATCTTAAAGATAAGTTGTAATCTCTCTTGTTATAACATAATAAGGGAAAATTATATCCCATGGATATCATATACTTTTCTTTACTTTTACTCTTGCATTCAATGCTAAAGAGTATCTCGTTCATAGCTTCATTATCATAACAGTCACATGGAGATATAACTTTACTATCATTAGTATTTGAAAAGCCCATCAAGGGTTATTGCATCGATGTGCATCATAGGGGACAATATATCTCGTTTCATCGAGATCTTGTTTACATCATAACTTCTTGACGTCTATCGCTTTACTGACCTGAACCTTTAGGTGACCAAAATAAGTCAACCTACATCATATCTGATGTTTATCACTTTACTAATTCGAAACTTAGATGACAAGATGAGTCAACCTTCATCATGCTTATTGGTTTCAAGGATTGAAGAGAATTCATCATGACAACTTACAAGAGGTATGGATTCGCAATTCAAGATGACAAATTTTACAATTTGAATCCATATGTTCTTTAAACTGAATAATTGGGATTTAGGGTCCGAAGACCAGAATGACGACTATTGAGATTTCTTTGGTCATATGGGCTGGCCAGACCCGTCACAAATACTTTCTCAGTCACACAAGGGCTTGGTTTCAAGGTCAAATTATAAACTTTCAGGTTAAAAATTTCTTTCTGAAAAAGTGAGAAACTCAAGTGATTTCTCAATTTGAACTAGGTCATAGAGTTAAGCTCAATGACAGAAATTAGGAAATGAATTGAATTTGAAACCTTATATACTCGTAATAGGTTATCAACAAAGGTTCTCATGTACGTCATAGCTCTACTTGTACTAGTGGGAATCTTACATTCTAGTAACATTCTAAGATTCTTGTTATACCGTAGAGTTCTCATTTTACTCAATCATAAGACTAATATCAACTGTTTCTTTGATCAGATCTCTATTTCGTTTTCTAACGAAAAAGTCATAGTCGATTTGGAGTTCCGTCGCGCGTGAAAATCCAACGAAAAAGACTATACTCATGTCACTTATCACATAGTGACATTCATCATCTTGACATCATTTCCATTTCTGCTCTTTAATTTCCTTCTCGTCTTTCAATTCGAGATTCTCATTTCGATCTCGCTTTTGTTCTCAGGATGGAATAACATTCTCATAATTCATCTTTCTATGTTCTTTCGCAAAAGGGATCATGAGTCTTAAACAATCTACGTTCTTTTGGGATAAGATGCTCATCATCATACTCAACTTTGAGATTTGAAATAAAATTTTGAATATTCATAACGTAGCTCGTTTGTACGCATGCATTTATTTGAATTTCAAGAATTAAACATATCATCTTCGACATATCAATGTCCATTTTCAAACATTAATAACATAACTCTTTATTGAATTGCATGAATTTAGACATTTCACTTTTTGACATATCTTTGTCAACACTTTCTCATATCTCATTTCTTTTCATAACTTGAAACATCATATCAATCATCTTTCATAACTTTCATTCTCAACCTTTTTCATAACTTTCATTTCCTTTGAAACATCATTTCAATCTTTTTTTTTACTTTGAAACTTTTCATTTCAAAACTTTTGAGAAGAAATCATTTACCTCATTCCGGTTGAGCTTGATGTGATGAAGTTAGGGGTGGCTACTCGAGTCGGTCTGCACCCTACCCGAAAAATAAGCACCGACCCGGTTTAGAAGAGAAAGGGCCACCCGACCCCGACCCGAAAATTTTACTCGGGTACCCGAGTCGGGTATTCGGGTACCCGACTTACCGATTATAAATATAATTTTCGCATGTCAATATTTAATGTGGTTGCGCAGCCTAGTGGTTACAGTGTATGACTCGCCCCTTTAAATTATGTAGGTCATGTGTTCGATTCCTTAGGGCTTAGCTTGTTTCGATTTTTTTGTAGTTCTTGTAGGTTTCTTTTTTCGCGCTAAGCGCTAAGTGCTAAATATTGCTATAATTATGCTAATTCAAACGTGAATTTATTTCTTCCGCAAATAATGCCACTAAAACCCAAAACTTGATTCTCGCAATCACGCAAACATCGACATATAGACAAGCTTTTCTCGCTCAATATATCTTCTTTAATTATGAATTTGTCATTTATTATTATTTATTTATGTGGTGAAAATTATAGTTGTGTTACCCGTGTGTAACAAAAGTCATTTATGTTGACCACAAAACTTTATTGGTTAATCAAATTATTTATCATTAAAGAATATCTCTATAAAATAATAATTTTCTGACTATAAGAATGCATCACAAAAAGAATATTAATCTCTAGACGCTTTCCTTCACATAATAATTCATTCTTGCAAAATGATGCACAAAAGAAAATAAATCATATCACAAACACCACGCTGCAAGCATAATATTTTATTTAATTTGCACACACAAAAAAAAAAAAAAACAATCAACTAAAACTAGCAAATACATAACAATCCCAAGTCCCAACTGCTAGTCTGCTACAAATGAACACAACAAAACTTACACCACAAATTACATGCTGTCCCTTGCTCAATTTCGAATCATGCTGCTAAAATCCAAGACTAAACGCTTGTCTTCAATTAAGAAAGGGAAACCTAAATTGAATGCTTTGAAGGACAAAGTATCTGAGGATGTGGATAACTTAAGTGCAGAACTGCACAAATCCAAAAAGTTGCCAAAAATTTCTTTAAGCCATCATCTTGAAGCAGGTATGCAGAGTTTTAGCAGACAATGTATTATGCTAAATCATTCCTGATTTTAAGTTAACAAGTCATGTAACCGCTTGCGATGAAGGGACACCGAACGAACTACTTGACCTCGAAGGAGGAATAAGCAAGCGAAAAGTAAGTTCTTCCTCCGTTCCTCTTGTACTTGGACTTCTCTTGTAATTTTGTTGTTTTATTTTGAGGATCGATACATTTTCTTTGAGTCAACACCTTGACTTTTATATCGAAATTTTAAGAAATTCACTCGCTTCAATGTGTACAAAACAAACAAGAACTTGATCGAAATTCTTAAAGAAATTCACTTGATTTTTATATACACGGCGTGAGAGATGATGGAGATGGCGACTTATGGGATCGCGACGGTCGCACAGCGACGGAGCTAGGCGAGGCGGCGGCGACGACGAGGAGAGAGAGAGATGGGAGGCGTGCCGAGAGAGAGAGAGAGGACTATCAATGGAGTGGTGTAACGACCGCTTTCTTCGTAGAATATTATTAAAATATTCGTTAGATTTTTCGTGAAGTTTGGAAAAGTTGGACTTTGTTTGGACCTAGAACGGATCGGACGTCTCATTAAATCCGTTTTCATATGCATTATATTCACATGATTTCCAAAATTTGCAAATGAATAGTCATTGTGAAGGATTTTTAAATGCGAGCACTGTAGGCTCTTAAATTTTGAAAACGTTTCAAACGATCAAGTTATGATTTTTAAAGTGTTTTTCTACTAACGCCAGGTCGTCGATTGCGCAAGCACACTCTTAATTGCGTTAGCGTTATGCATGCGCTATGCAAGCGAGCTTCAAAATCTATAAATAGGGCCTAGGGCCTTCATTTTCAAACGTTCATTTCAAGCGTCTCTGTGTTTACGGAAGAGCCGAGCAGCTCCAGTGCACGCTGAGCTGCTGGAGGAGTGGAGATCGAGCCGAGGGCTCGGCGGTGCCATTCCATTCTTGCGCCGCCTACCTACCACACCGATCGCCTCCCGGTGCCTTCGTTTTTTAAATTTTGTCCTTTTCTTGTTTCGATTCCGTCTTTTCGTAGATAGCATAGCGTAGAACTTGGGTCTCTAAAGGAACGAGGCGAGGAAACGGCCGGAGGCCGGCCAAAACCGCCGCCGTCCCATTCACGCCGCCGTGAGCCGGTTGGCCGCCGATTGGTGGCCGACGGGCCACTTTTTGGCTATGGACCCATTAGGTTTTGAGTTCCGGGCTATGTGTTCTACTAGCGTACCGATTCCTTTTTCTCGTTTTTCGTGTTTTTACATACCGGGATGTTTTCCGTCATTTTGAGTTTCTAAAGGAAGTGCATGCCCGGGTTATCCATTTTCGACATGGCTTGTCATTCTATGTTCCTAAAATTGCATATTGCTTATGTTTCCATTTTCATGCATCGGTTTTGGATGGTTTATCCTAGATTTGAGGATAAGCATCAAGTTTTGAAGCTTCTTCGTAGCTAAGTTTTGTATCAACTTGCATGCATGCATATTTTGAAAGTACCCTATTATAAGTCTCGATGCCCTGAATATATTTCCCTTCTGCATCGAGTTGATTTGAAAACCCGAGAGTGCCAAATGTGGGTTCAGAAAGTCGAAAACCCCAGTTTTGATTCGATCTCCGTTTTGATCGCATTATTGCCTTGCTTCGTGGAATGTGACCCCAAAAGTTGTTCCGTATTGTTACAGTGCTTGCCAAGATGATCGGTATAGTTGTTGGATCCAGTAGATCTCTCGATGAGACATTTTTGTCGGTATAGGTGGGTTATATTTTGAGTACTTATCTTGAGTTATTAAGCTCTGATATTTCAAAAGAAAATGCTGAATGTCCATGAAAATATTTTGGCACATCTCTATATGTTTAATGCTCTCTGTAAAACAATTGTGGCTCTTAGTGAGTCTAACACACTTACTAAGAGTTGTGTACACGAGTCCGTCATCACCGTGGATTGATCCCACCGCGCATCTGACATATGATGTGGCTTCTGGGTTCTGCCTGTTGCCAGCCCGGTGATTGATCTCGAAGTGTGGTTCGTCCCGGAGTCTCACCTGGGTTATGTTAATGTGATCTCGAAGTGTGGTTCGTCCCGGAGATCAGAAGCTTAGAGTAACAATGGAATGCGCTAATGGGCCCCAAGTAAAAGGTTTTTGGTTTCATGGAAGTGGATTTATGTTTTAAAACCTTCTATGTTAACCGTATGACATGGACTTTCTTCGTTTTGTTTATATGAAATGTTTGCGAAAATGCATGACCCACTGAGTGCACTAGTACTCAGCCCAAAAATCTTTTCAAATGTTTTCAGGTTAATAAATGGACGGACGTGATAAGCGGCTGAGGCGGGTTGGCTGTTCTCTATTTTTTTTTTAAGTATATTACGTTCCGCTGTACGCTCTTAAGTGTGTATGTTTTGTTGCTATCGTCTAGAAACTCAGTTGAGTTCTATGACTATTATATTTGAAGTATTTTAAGTTCGATTAGTTCTGTTGTGATTTCCTACCGTTTTCTTTATTACTTTTGATGGAGAGTGCGGTAGTCGGCCCTCTTGACGCCGCCAAAGCCCTCATGTAGTAGTCGAGGCAAGAACGACCTCATGAGCGAGCTGGTCGGCCAACTCCTTTTGGCGAGCTAGGCTCTCTGATACCCCATCCTTTTCTTGACTTGAGGTGTAGTAGGATGCTCCTACCCCAATAATTGTTATTGGTTGTCCAATTGTTCAGCCCCCGTGATTGTAGTCGGTTGTATACGACCAACGTGGCGTGCCGAGCTTTCCGACACCAATGTTGTAAAGATGTGTTTGTTTGCTTATTTTTAGTTTCTGTTTCTTTTTGGATTTATCCTTTTATAGAAGAGATGCTGCCCAATTTTTGGCATGTAAGTGAACCTCATATGTATGTATATGGTTTCTCCCTTTCTTCCCCGCTTCTTATTTCCAACCCCTAGTCATACCCCGCATCCGTGCCTTCCCTCGGGAATTGGGGCGTGACAAGTGGTGTTGTTGCCGTGTTAACTATTGAGAAATGCACAGAGAGAGAACGAAGACAGAATTGCTCATGGAATAAATTAGAAAATTTAGGGTTTAATTACAAAATGCTCGGGTATTCGGGTATACCCGATTACCCGACGGGTATACCCGATACCCGAGAATACATGTTGAGGAATACCGAACCCGACCCCTATACCCGATTTTCGGGTAATCGGGTACCCTATACCCGATAATTTTCGGGTCGAGTATCGGCACCGACTACCCGACACCCGTTTAGCCATCCCTAGATGGAGTGTTGAGCATAGTCAGCTGATCTCTAAAAGTCTAGTGACTCAATCTAGACTTTACTTTTGAAAAGAGGTTTTGGACTCAAAGAGCGAAATGCTCTGATACCACTTTGTAACAGCCTCCTAATCCTAAGTACGGATTAGTAGGGACTATTACTTTAAATAGGAATTTATAAATGGAAAGACCAATGGACATTTAATTATGATACATATATCAAGATTTACTTTTGGACTTCAATACATAATTTAAGTTCTTGCAGCGGAAAACATGTGAAATGTACATATGACGATGTACAATCAATGTATTAACTTTCAGCGACAAAAATCCCTATTGCTTAACACTGCTCCATCCCATCACCAGCTCAACCTGCACATTTAAAAATAAATATGCAGGGCTGAGTACAAGAATGCACTCAGTGGACTCATGCCAAAAACATTTTATCATCTTTAAATTACACTGCCCCATCATGGTAAGACACAAGGGTTTTATTTGAAAGACCTTGTGCTTACTAAAACATTTCATCATTTTTATAAAACGTCGCATGGCCAGGCATTTTCCTTGTATGTATGATCCGTATCCTTTCTCATAACATCATCATAGTATCCTCATAACATCATTATCACGCCGTAGAAGTAGGCCTCCTTCTACGTCGCTGTGACCGGCCGTGCATTGTCCTTACGGCCCCCAGTCACCATTAAGTGTACACTTTAACCCTAGCCAGGTATTGTCCTTCCGGTATAGGATCCTATATCGATTTTCATTCATACGTTGGGAGCGACCCAACAACATTCATCAACATTAATGGATAGGATACATACATAAAAACATAAACATTTGGGCAGGTAATTAAATAAAATATTTCATCAACATTTCTTGTAAGAAAGCATCGTAAGTAAAACATTTCATAAGCATTTTATCTTTGATGAGTATAGTAAAGCCCACCTGGTACGTATGCTTCTTATACTGATTTTCCTTAATGTCAACGATCGAAATGCGTCCCACCTTAACGTAAGAAACTAATTTAGTACGTCGGTCACGTTTTTCGAGAACGTCAAAGTCTAATAAGCTTTGATAACCTTCTAAAACAATTACTTTGCATCTTTTAACTACTTAGTACGTCTTTTCATCAAACATCTTAACTTATAACGTTTCGTACTTCGATAGAGACGAAATATGATTTATGACCTCATATCAATCATTTAGGTCAAACGTCGAATTTTATACTAACGTCTTTCGATAAAATGATTTCAATTATGAAATCGTCTCTTATAAAAGAGATATTCTTATATTTCTAATATGTCTTACACGTATTAGTGTATTTATCCAACGTATACCATATTTCTATTAGACGTACAACATAATATAGTTCACGTACTAACGTATTTCATACGTTTTAGACCAAAGTCAACAATTTTGACTTTTTATAACATATAATTTGAAATTATTCACATATATGTCTGTTAATTACATATAAATCGATTTTTAATCGATTTCTATTCATAATCTCATAAGTCTCGATTTTTCACGTTACTCAACAATCATACTCAAATTTATCCCTAGTATGTCTTAACTTGTACCATACATATCATTTTTCACATCATACGTCACATAACACAACTTTTCAACATACACATAGTATACCTTATTTTAAAAATCCCATAAATTCATAATATGTCTAAAACATATTTTTAGAACATAATATGTGATTATACATGATAAAATAAATTTAAAACCTTCAACCTTATAATCTATAGTTTTCGGCCCTTTTCATATAATTCACAAGACTTTTCCAAAAATTCTTATAAATTCACCTAACATACTATATTAACATAGTATTAATAATATGTAATAACATTGATCATAAAAAATTGTACATCACATTATTGTACAACATGATTTTCGGTCATTTTGAAACTCATACCAAACATTTTTCAAAAATTCCAATTAATTCACATAACACATAATCAACATCATATATAATTACTATAACATAATTTCCATCAAATACAATTCATACTTCAACTTACCCTAGAACCATATTTTCGAAAATTTAGACTTAGGAACAAATAATTTTCTAAAATTCCAATAAATTCATACAACACTATATTATGAATCTACATCACTTATATGCTATAGTATCATTTAAACATGAATCATAGATCAACAATATATACCTTCATTATTTTTGGTAATTTCCAAAATATATATACATGATTTCCAAAAATTCTACATAAAATCATACAAGCTTATTTAATATCATAGATCACTAATCCAAGTTCAAATCAACAATTAAAAATCATTCTCAACATCATTTGTTCATCATGAACATTCGGTCACTACACAACATTTTCTTACATGCTTAACTTTGTGCTAAATTCATAATATAAGCTCATAATCATCATATAAACATATTTAATAAACATCTTAACATTATATCATAATTTTCAAAATTTTCAACATAAATGACATAAGTTCATAACATAAGATCTAATGGTTGGATTTCAAAAATTTAAGCATGTACGTAAAGCTTGAACGATTCTTAACCTTTTGATCGGTGTCGATTTTCGACGACGAACGTTTTCTAGCTAAGATTTGAAGAAAAATTTAAGAACTCTCTCTCTCATATTTTTCCTAAAACTCTCGCACGCCTAAATGAAATGAGAGAGTTTTTTGAGCTTTTGATAATATAGTACCTTTAATTTATTTCATATCCTTATCAATCTTTTAGGAAAATATTCCCTTGTCTTTTTCTTTACACCTCACGGTGCTATACAAGTTGCAAAGAGAAAAATTGTTAATTGCTTTGTTGACAATATAGGAATCTTATCCTACCATTAATTCATTTCCTATCATTTTCAACTTTTCACTATCAAACTTTAATTGAAGAAAAATCTTCCTTTCACTTGCACAAGTTTTCGCCACTTTACACATCATAGGAAGATGATTTTTTTATTTTATTTGATAATATAATACTTTAATATAATAACTTATCACATACATCACTTTCAAAATTTGAAGAAATTTCCACACTTTAATCACCTATGTGCGTCGGCCATGCTTAAAGAATAGAGATGAATTTTTGTCTTATTCTACCATTCATTAAATACATATCATTATCACCAATCCTTATCAAAAAATGAGAAAATCCTTCTCTCTTTTTCCTCTCATGGTTCACGGCCCTTCATGGAGTTGGAGGTGATTTTTATTATTTTTGATGACATACACATAAATTATACCTTTAGCAAAAATATCTAGTTTGAAGTCAACAATTGCAACTCCTTAATTTACTAAAATATCATACCATCACTAACAAACAAAACAATACATTATCACTTCATTAAATATCACATTATCTTGTAATCAATTTAAACACCTATCACTTTCAATTAATTAATACATCATTATCTTAGAATTTAAATTTTTCTTATTTCTTCACATTGTGAAGCTCACGGCTATTTCATTGGATGAGAGGTGATTTCTATTTTTCTCACACTAGTGTACAAGAATTAATATGTCATAATCAAAGTCATACCTATCATTTTCAATAGCTTTGAATTTTCTTATTCTTTCTCCAAAAATGGTCAAATGTTTCGGCCATCTCAAGACAAACAAGCATCCCACTTGTTTAATTCATTATTACTCCTTATCTTACACCTTGATAATATATCACTATCATACTTATTGCATACAATATCAAGAGAATGAGATTTGTCTTCATTTCAAACTTCCACTTGAAAACTTTCGTCCATCATACTTATAATATACTAAATATTTTATTTTCTTCCAATTAATAGATATGTGATATAATATAAGTCCTAGATGATAAATTAAATCATAGGAAAAATTAGTAAAATAATTATATGTCACAAAATGGAATTTTCGAACATTGAATTCGAAAATAGGAATATATTTTCTAATATTTATTCCATAATTCCTCTAGTATTATTTTAATGATAAATAATGCTCTTATTATATAAAATAATCATAGGAATTTAATTAATATAATTCCTCAATCGTTTGACCTAGTTTTCGAATCGTCTCTAAACGTTGACGTTTGAAATGTCTCAAAACGTTAATAATCGAATCATCTCAAAATGTTCATAATGAGGTCGTAATCACTTTATTCATTCCTTTCATTAATAAGGAAATTTAATTCTAAGCTTCTTCGCTTAGAAAATATCGTATGACTAACTATCGACATTTAATCGACGTTAGAATAATACTTTCGAATGAATAATATAAATTATATTCCTTAATTCACTAATCATAGTGAATATGATATGAGGATCTTCGTATCATAGATAGTCGAAATCGATATTCGAAAAATTACTATTTTAATTATCGAGATGAAACCCTAATTTACGATTGTTATTATCGTAATTAAGCTTTAAAACTTCGGGGTATTACACTTATATTGATCCATATCGTTAAATAAGTGAATAAAAATGGTCGTGATGTATCTATATATTTTTTTTCTCCAAATATGGATTTAAATGGTCGGGTATTACATTAAAATTTTAGATTTTTAAGGAGACTTGTGCATAGAACCGTACGGTTCTATATTATAATTTATAGAAACGTGCAATTCATCATTTCACGTATAATTTGTATAATCATTACATTGTGAGACTTACATTGTGAGATTTTTAAGGAGACTTATGCATAGAACCGCACGGTTCTATCTATTGAAGTATCTCCAATGATACTTCCTCATCTTCATATTTCTGCTGACATCATCACAGATGTATCACCATATTCTCATTATCATATTTTCACCCCAATAATACCTCATCAAACTCATATTTTTGTTGACATCATTATGAGCCTCATTTTTAACTCACTCAATATTTATTCATATTTTATTTAAGCTTTATATTTATTATTTTTAAAGTAATATGATAGTTGTTTTCAATTAATAAAAAATAAATTAATTATTCTGTAAATATTATATAATAAAATGGCCAAAAATTTAAAATATCTATTATCATGATATATTCACTATTTTTACTCATGTCAAGATAATTTCTTATATTTTCCTTACAATTTTTTACATGTTTCAGTGAAATGATCGATCGCATACCAATAAATTCATCTAACTAAATTATTAATATTTCTCCATTTTGACTAACTTGCACAACGGCTAACCAATTTAGACCATGTTTATCAACAACCACCTAAAAATCCAACCATCAAACCACTTTAATATTTTATTAATTTTTCTCTCCTACTTTTACTTTAATTTTCATTCAACCACACCACATCCATTTTTTATGGTTTATCAATGACCATCCGACCATCCAACCACTTAATTTTAAATTTATATTTTTATTATTTTTAATTATACATAATATAATTGACTGTACTTTAAATAAATTACATAAACTATTTTGTTGAAAAAATATTGAAAATACAAAACGATAAATTGATATAAAATAAAAAAACTTGGCAAAATACAAAATAAGCAAAGTAAGTCCCTAAGTTACAATAATCTAAATACGAAACTGATAAACGTTACATAATAAATATAAGAAAATTACGCAATAAATTTTGATCGCCGAATTTTTGCCATATATGCTCGATCAAGTCGTAAAGAAGAAGCGATGTGAGCTTCTATTGAGAAGTTGATTCCTAGTTTTCATATAGCACGATAGCTTGCAATCCTATTCGTAGAGTATATGAAATTATTATTTTCTTCTCCATCTTCACTTCGCTATTATTCGCATCCAAGTCGATCTTCTATAAATTATGTCGGATCATCATAGTTTAGATAAGTGCTTTTTCATCTTCCACTATCATATTGTGCATGATAATGCAAGCCATCATTATTTTTCCCATAATATCACGATCCCAAATAAGACATGGGCGCTTAATAAAGGTAAACGAGCTTGTAAACGCCAAATGCTCGCTCAACATCTTTTCGGCACCTCTTGATGTTGAGCAAACAATTGGTGCTTCTAAAGTTTTGAGCGAGAATAGATTTGACAAATGCTGCCCATTGAGGATATATGCCATCGGTGAGATAATATCCCATATTATTCATTTTTTTCATGGCCATTTACTTACATAATTGACCTTTGGTGCTCGACCTTCCAAAATATCATCAAAAGCAGAGATTGATCAAGAACATTGATATCATTTTTCGAACCTCGGTGTTCCAAAAATGCATGCCAAATCCAGAGGTCTTCATGACGCAACCGCTTCTGAATGATTGTTGGTGTACCGCTTCTTCCCGCATATTGTCCCGCCCATGAAGTAGGACAATTTTTCCATTCCCAATGCATGCAATCAATACGCCCAACATGCCCGTAGAAGCGCGTCGTTCTCGTGATCCAAGTAGAGTTGCCATATCTTCTTCATGGGCTTCCGAGGTACTCCGCACCGAAATTGGATATTACACCTTCAACAAATTTGATGATCGATTTACGAATGAGTTGTGCACTCATTCGTAAGTATTCGCCATGCATATCTCAAGTTCCATATGCCAACACCCGCATAGTCAGTAGTGCATTTTGAATCGCAGACATACCTAGACGACCAAAAGATCGGGTTGTTCTTTGAAAAAATTTATCAATGGCAACGAGCTTGTTCATTATACGCTCAAACAAAGGTTTTCGTGATACGATACCTTGTTCGAAAATATTCGAGGATAGATCGGCTCTTCACAAAGTCTTGCTCAAACACACTTTCATGACCCTTCTCGCGTTTGCGATCAATATACCTCTGTGTAGCTCTAACAGTATTGTTGGTAGGTTGTAAAGTTAGAGTTGCTACATGAATGAAAACATTCTCGACGACATCGTCAAGAAGTCGATTTTGTGCGGCAATGCTTTCTTCCCATTCGTCATCATTGAATGGATTAGAAGCATCAAAACTAGAACTTGATGCCATTTTCTAAGGGATGGTGGTGGATACAAAGTTTGAGCAAGGAATTATGAATGAATATAGAAAGAAAAATCCTTAGGCTGAGATTTAAAAGTACGTTTGATAATTCATGTATTGATGTATATATACAAGTAGTGGCTCTTCGTGAATCAAAAGAGTCAATTGGCCCACATATTTTACACAGAGCTCTTGAATTATTTTTTCAAAAGAACGTTATACAGTGCTCTTGAATTGACAACACATCTGTTAAAGGACCATTATATGTTATATAGTGCTCTTCAATTATTTTGGCAGGAGCGCATTATATGTTAAAGGGCCCACGATAATTTGTCTATTATTTGCCAGAAGCACTAGCTATAGGCTCTTCAATTACTTTGGCAGGAGCACGTTATATAGTGCTGTTGAAATGACAACATATCAAATTTTTGCCAGGAGCACGTTATCAAATTTTGAAATGACAACACAATTGTTATTGAAAATATATTGAAATTACACAAACCACACAAATTTGAAATTACACAAACAATACTAATTGAAAGTACACAAATTGAAAGGTACTGGCTCACAACAATTTAAACACGCAAACACTCAAATTACAATAATAAAGTACGATCACATCCCATATAATTCTTGCATTAGCTTAAGCTTCAAAGCTTCTTCTACAAGAGATAATTGGCCTTTAGCCAACAACGTGTTAAGCGTAAACGTTTTCAGCTTCTCTCTCTGCATATCAGTTTCAGTTTGACGTGTGATCCTCATTTGACGAAGTTCTTCAGTCCATTCATCTGGGATTAGAGAAGACTGTGATGCTGATGTTGCTTCTTTTCCTTTTCGTTTAGCCTTGGCTTTAGCTTTGTCTCTACCAATAGGACGACGAAGTCTCGAAGCCTCGCTTGCATTAGATTCTGGTGTGGAGTCGGTTGGAGGGTCTCCATCCTCATCGGTCCTTGATCTTTTTGAGCTGCCACGACTTTCTTCAAGACTATCTCCACCGTCTGCCTGGGAACGTGTATAACCAGTACTATCCAAATTCAATTCCCATTTGGGGTGGCGACTCATAACTCTTTCAAACACCTCAACGTGAGCAAACTTCGGTTTCCCATATAGCTCATGTGCAGCATCCTCAATGTCTTGCCTCGACTGACCGCTCGTTTTTCGATCATAGGCTTTCTTGTAAGAAAAAACCCACTTGCTTACATTTTTATTGAGGCGTCGGAAATCAATGATTCCAGGGACCTTGCATCACCAAGATCTGGGTTTTCCTTTCGCCCTTCCTCGTACATATACAAGATACTTTTCCAAAATGAAGAAATATTTTGATTTTTACCAATAATTGGATTAGTACTTACCATATACCAGGCAGACATTAGTGTTATATCTTCTTAATCTGTCCAACTTTTTGCAGTGTTGGAAGAATTTGTGTGTGTTTTTTTCTCAACATTTTCATGTGAGTCATCTGAGATGTTTTGAGGGGTTTGGTGATTTTTTGAAATTTGAGAATGAGGAGGATTTTGTGAGAATGAAGGGTTTGCATCATAATTTAACTTTGAAAATTCTTCAGAGTTCAGAATATTTTCAAGGCTGGGATGATAATCATCAGAAAAATCAAAATCTTGAGAATTGTAATGAGGGTTATTACCTTGATCCATAGAAAATATAGAACAAGATAATAAGGATATAAGTTAAGAAAAAAGAAATTTTAGGTGTGTTAAAATATATCAAGACCGGTCTCTATTTATAGAGAATGAAAAATATAAATTTTGGTATATTTTTAATTTTTTTAATATATATTATACAAAAATTATTTCAATTTTATTCATATATACCATTCTAATTTAAACAACAAATAGGATGAAGACAAGTGTCTCCACCCCATTGGTTGAAAAAGGAAGAGAGAGAGAGTCCAAGTGTGGTCTGATTTTTCATCTGTTCGAACACCCCTTCAGACCACCATTTCAATTGTTTTTTTCTTTTAATGCATTTACTTATGTGGCATTCAACCACCTTGTTAATTTTGTCACCGATAAACATGGTCTTAAGGTGTTTTGGAGGTGGGGTGGGGACGGTTAGCTAACTGTTTGGGGGTAGGTATACTAGCTAACCCAAATTTAAGTAATTTGGGGATGAGGTGCGGGATAACTAATTGTTGGGGGTAGCAACAATAGTTAACCAATTATTGGAAGTAATGGGGATCTACAGCGGCTAATCATTTTAGAATAGGGGTTGGCGCGGCTAACCAATTAAGTGTAATACCTGTGAAATTAAAACTTTATTTATTATTTTGTTAAGCTAAATCGAGATTTGAGTTTAGGGTGTTTATTAAAAAATATAATCGTCGACGTTTCAAATTTATTTCGAACGAGAAAATTTAAACGAATGCCGGAGAACGAATACGGTTACGAACCGAGCCAGTGGATAAATTATCACATCACCCCACATCATTTCGAATCCCCCAAATCCCTCAACTTTTTCATAAATCACTCAACCTTTTTCAACCCTTACCATCACGACTCATACCCTATTCATTCTAGATTAAAGGCTTTTACATACATATAGCCATCAACTCAACAAAAAGGAAAAACCTACAACATAATATCTTTATTCCTTCAACATTCCACATCCTAGACTATTCGAAGAACTTGAGAAGGAAAGACGAATGAGAGTGTTCTAGCTACTTCAAGGGACGTGACCTCTTGCTTCAAACTTCGACAAACCAAGGTAAAATAACGAACAAATTTCTCATCAAGGTTCTATTTTATCCAACTACTCCATTTACATAAATTGCTCAAGTCTAGAATTGATAAGCTTGTTAGCCAACATAGAGTAATTTATCAACATTTATATATACATATATATATATATATATATATATATATATATATATATATCAACCAATCCAAATAGATGAAATAAAGAATATAAGATTATTTTAAACTGCTTAATGTTTACAACATAGAAATCCAAATAAATTTAAGAATCTGACGGTAGAACTTAGGCTGACGAACGGTGTCAACAACGACCATCGGGGACGATGCTCTGCCGAGATGAAGGTTACACAGCCCAACGAGGACGACGATGACAGAGAGATGATAACTCTTGTAAAAGAGTTACTATGTAACCTTTTTGATGATAATAACCTTGAGTATTGTGTGTTCTGTTCGTGTGTTTGTGTTGTTTGGTGTGTTTATGTTGTGTTTTCGTGTGTGTGCGTGTAGGATTGAGTCGGGTGCTTTTAAGGGGTTTTATGTTCTTTTTAAGCTTTATTTAATCAATCTATGGCATGTAGCAGGAAGAACGGCAGTGAAGACGATGCTGAAGTCCGCTGAGTCGAAGCCAAGCTCTAGGTCGAACGCGCAAACAAAGCCGAACTTGTGAGCGAGCTTAACTTTGAAATACGAGGAATGATAGAACGAACAAGGCTGGAGTAATGCGGGAGCAAGGTCGAACTCGAAAGACAAAGTCAAAGCTCAAAGGAAAAGTGAAAACTGAGGATGTTGGAGCAAAGTCTTGAAGCCGAGCTCCAGAAGAGAGAACTGACCACACTCAAGATCGTCGCAGAAGCCGAGCTCTAGAATGACGAGCTCATAAACAAAGGCCGAGCTCAAGACTGACGAACTCGTAATCAAAAGCCGAGCTCGAGACGGACGAGCTCGCAACCAAAGTCTAGCTCGTAAGCGAAACCAGACTCCATGAAAGAAAGAGAACAGACAAGGTTGAGTTCGTGACTGAAGCCGAGCTCGTGAATTAAGTCGAGCTAGTAACCGAAGTCAAAATCTGGAGTGAAGTCAGGTCGTAAACGGAGAAGAGCCTGTGATGATGGATGATCAACGATGAAGTATGAAAGGTTTTGGCTGAAGACTGAGGAGATCTGCAGGATCACATCCACGTGGCATCCGCCACGACAAAGATAAAAGGGACGCTGGGGTTGTTATCCGTCGAGCCAGCGAGAAAAGACCGAAAATCGAGGTTGAAGGGCTAGCAGGTGCGCCGTCTGTACCCCTAAAAAGAGCTAGAGGTGGTTATTAAAAGGGGGACAGACAACAGAAGAGGGTATGATTCATTTTGGGGAAGAACACAATCATTGAAAGAAGGAGGAATCAGAATAGCGACAACTTGGAGAAGAAGCCATCAGAAGAGGCGACAATCCAAGAATGAGCACGTGATTCCGGCGATGAGTTTCACTTTCTTTTCTCGAATTCTTTTAGCTTGTTATGGCATTCGTTTATCTGGATATTGTTGAACAGCTCGCTATGAGCTAAATTTGTAGAACTTGATCTTTTGATGAAACCCATGCTCGTGTGACGAGCTCATTTCTATGCTTATCTTGTTAAATTGCTATTGTTCTCTTGGAGATTATTCATCTTGCTTGTGATTGATCACCATGGGTGGGATTTTAGCTCTATAATTTCTAGGAAGTTCTTATAGAGTGGAAAACAAGATAGTGACGCAAGAATATGATTTAAATATTATGTGTGTGAATAGCATATGAATAAGTGTTTACCTTGTGTGACATAAATGAATGGATTGGTAAAGATATTCTAAAGAGCTGTTTGGTATAGGAATATATCGAATGACTTATAGAATATAATCTTAGATTTGGAAAAATACTAAGAATCGGAGAAGTTCATGTCATGGTAATGAGGCAATGATAATGTTGTAGCATATTTAATACAGAGCATGGGTGGAATAGAGAGGTCAAGTCTATTTCTCTTCTTTTTATCAGTTGTTTTATCATATTTTTGTCTGAAATTTCACCTCGCTTCGTAGTAACATTATCATAGTTTGGGTTTCCATCTGTTTTTATTAAGTTGTTACTTCCTGTTTAATTTCCCTTGTGTTATTTTCTTAAACAAAAATTGATTGTCGGCGTGATTTAAAAAGTGTGATCCATGTGGATTCGATCTCGGAATATTTCCATGTATTACTTGTTGACTACGTGCACTTGCGTATATTTCATTGTGTTGCAACATATTATCACACAACAAGTTTTTGGCGCCGTTGCCGGGGATCGCCAATTTTAAATTACGTTGATATTGCAATTTTGTGTTTATTTGTTATTAGTGGTTAACTCTGATTGTTTTCTTTTGCGTGAAACAGGGCTCCTGGATTGTGGTATATGCGCAAAGCCAAAGCGCAGGTATTATACCCGTTAGATCCAGAGATTGAACGCACTTTTCGTAGAGGCGCGCGTCAAACGTCCGTAGAGCACAAGCGAAATGGCCGCACTGTGAGGTAACGAGAAATGCTATAGTTATTGCTGATGACCGGAAAGGGGTATACGTGACAATCTAACCCCGATTTAATGAGTTAAACCCGGAATTACCCGACCGAGTGCAAGCAAACCGATTCGAATGAAGTCGGTCATGTTTCAAATGCTCCAAACAGTGGGGCAGTTCAGTGGGCAAGCCACAGAGGATCCACATCTTCATCTTCGGTCTTTCTTGGAGTCGGTGACTCGTTCTGTTACACAGTGTCTCGGCCAAGCGTTGAGACTTCGATTGTTTCCTTTTACGCTACGAGATCATGCAAAGGCATGGCTGAATGGTCTTCCATCAGATTCTATCACTTCGTGGAACGAGCTAGGAGAAATTTTTTTAATGAAGTACTTCCCACCTACAAAGAATGCAAGATTCCGAAACGACATCATGTCGTTCCAGCAGAATGATGATGAGTTAGTGTGCGAGGCATGGGAACGTTATAAGGAAATACTACGGAAATGTCCTCACCACGGCATTCCGCATTGCATTCAACTTGAGACCTTCTACAATGGGTTAAACGCGTCCACACGCTTGGTGCTCGATGCCTCCGAAAATGGAGCTATTCTCTCTAAATCCTACAATGAAGCATATGAGATCTTGGAAAGGATTGCAAATAACAACTGCCAATGGTCCAATTCTCGTGCTCCAATGGGGAAGAAATCTGTTGCTGGTGTTTTGGAGGTTGATGCCTTGACGGCATTAACTGCTCAAGTAGCGTCCATGAGCAACATGTTGAAAGGCTTGCAAGTAACCAATCCAGTTGTTCAACCGACAAGTGTTCCTGTGGTAGCACCCACAATGCAAGTAAACGAGGTATCATGCGTTTATTGTGGGGAAGGGCATACTTTTGATAGTTGCCCATCAAACCAAGCTTCGGTGTGTTACATGGGAAATCAGAATGGCCAAAGGAATAATCCTTACTCACAAACATACAATCCAAGGTGGAGATAACATCCTAATTTCTCGTGGGGAGGCCAAGGATCAGGAACAAGTGGTGGTGGAAATTTTGAGAAAAATACGTATCAGCAAAATTTCCAACCGAAGCAGCAACATGCCACTACACAGCCCAAAACTATGAAACCTTGATGAAGGAGTATATGGCCAAGACAGACGCAGTAATACAAGGACAATCCACTTCGCTCAGAAATTTGGAGGTTCAGATCGGACAATTAGCTAACGAGATGAGGAATCGACCACTTGGCAATCTTCTAAGTGACACGGAAAATCCTCGGAAAGATAAAGAACATGTCAAGGTCATCACTCGAGAAGTGGGAGCGGATCTGAAAGCGAGTTGCCAAACCAAGAAGAGAGGCGGAGTCCTCAAACACAAAAGCAAAGTGGAAGCACCAAGCAATCCTTTAATGTTGAGAAGCTCGCGAAGTGAATCCTTGCCAAGAAACTGGACGAGGTGGTTTATCGTCACCACCACCTTTCCCGAAGGTTGAAAAAGAAACAACAAGATACTCGGTTTGAGATTTCTAGATGTCTTAAAGCAACGCACATTAATATCCCATTGGTGGAAGCTTTAGAGCGGATGCCGACTATGTGAAGTTCTTAAAGACATCGACAAAGAAGAGACGTATGGGTGAGTTCGTGTAGGAAAATCTGATTTTAACCCTCTCCCGAGGATCTATCTTTGATGTTTAATTCACCATACATTGATTATATGCCTAGCATGCACCTATATAATTAATTGCAACACGTAGGAGTTTTTCTTATGTTTACCTGTGAATCTGTCGGGGATGAACGGATCAAGACTCATGCTTTGATCTTCTGGACTGTATCCCGGTTGCCCAAACTCCAATATCGAGTGAGGATAATCTATGGAGAATGCTACAGAAAATCACCCTCTTTTTCTCTCTACAAATTTTCGAAAATTATCTCCCAATAGCTATGGAATTCTCGAAAATTGTGGGATAAGCATTAGCTTTGATTTTCTCTCTCACCTTATATTTATAATGCACTCCCCAATCCTATCTAGATAGGATCTATGCATATCTAATAAATATAATAATATCATTTAGGATAGAGAGGATCAAATCAGAGTCCCAGTAGGACTGGGAGAGAGGTGGGCGATTTTCACCCTAGCTACATGCCTTGATAGGCCAGCCCAGGGATCAAATGCAAGGAATAAAGATGGGCCTCAAATAAATTAATTATCTTATGTTCACCCGAACATAAATTAATTCATAAACATTTATTCATGCCACTAGAGAATAAATCTTGACTTACCCTTTATTATCGAAGTTGAATCGGGCTTGCACTTAGACTTTCTGAATCCCCATATTTAAGATATCAGACGTCCATTAATTATTTACGCTGATTACATTGCTTAAAATAATTAATATCTTTAACTCCTTAAGTAGTACCACTCAACCTTATTATTGTACTTGAGATAACTCGAACTGCGGGTTTAGTACAATAAACCTTTGAGCTCCTTAAGGGGCGTCATCATCCTAAACGGATACGGTGACTCGACACGGGTAACTAGCATGACATACAAGATCGCCACCACCCAAGATGCAGAGAATCTTGGGTTATCTCATCTAACCCTCACCCATAGCAAGTCAAAGTGATGGTCAACCTTTCATACTCACCTAATACCTTATCGAGGTTTAGATCAACGTAAGTCTCAGGATCTAGGTTCTTCACGACGGTCGGATAGAAGAACTCATCTCACCGTGATCCATCAATACGTCGAGGCGTGCCAAAGATAGATAAGCAACCAAGTCAAGTCACTTCTTATCTACACCGCAGACTATACCGACAACTCGTCCTCAAGTTGTCTCACCAGTGATACTATTTATATCTCATTAAGCTTGACCAATCATACGGACTTCGCGATCTTCTACACCTTGTATGATCTAACTTATATATGAGATAAGGGACATAGATATATGCAATCAAGTAAACAATTCGAGACGAGATTGTAATAGTGGTAACAGGAAACATTGTATACAAGCTCAACCAAACTGCTTTTAGTATACAAATCCAACAGTTCGAAACAGTGGCACTGACCGAGAGCAGTAGTACCATGTTAAAGAGCAAAATTCCACCCAAATTGAAAGATCTAGGGAGCTTTACAATTCCATGCTCAATTGGAGGACGTGACGTCGGTCGTGCTCTATGTGATTTGGGAGCAAGTATAAATTTAATGCCGCTCTCAATATTCAGGAAGCTAGGGATAGGAGAAGCTAGACCTAAGACAGTGATCTTACAGTTGGCAGATAGATCGATGGCTCATCCTGAAGGAAAAATTGAAGATGTGCTAGTAAATGTGGATACATTCATCTTTCCCACAGATTTCATCATTCTGGATTATGAAGCAGATCACGAGATGCCTATTATCTTGGGACGTCCTTTCCTTGCAACTGGAAGGACTTTGATTGATGTCCAAAAAGGCGAACTCACAATGAGGGTAAATGATCAGAAGGTTACTTTTAATGTATTCAATGCTATGAAGTACCCTGACAAAGTGGAGGAATGCTCGGTAATTCAAGTATTAGAGCAGGTCGTCACGGATAAAATGCTGGAACACTCGTCTCAGTTCGAAGACAGTGATAATGAATATGCCGATCTCGTGGGTTAGAAGCGAGGAAGGGCTCTCTCTGCATCCCTCTAACGAGAGATCTGCCGAAGTGCCACTCGTATCGGCCGAGGTCCGGGTCACTAGGACTCGCAGATCGGTCCGTCTCGGTATCCAAACCTTCAATAGACGAACCTCCAGTACTTAGTCTAAAACATTGCCCGACCACCTGAAATATGCTTATCTGGGCGAGGGAAAAACTCTTCTGGTAATCATTTCAGCTACTCTCGAGCACGAGAAGGAAGAATCCCTGTTACAAGTGTTGCGCAAGTACAAGAGAGCTATTGGTTGGTCAATTGCCGATATCAAAGGGATCAGTCCTTCTCTGTGTATGCACAAGATATTGTTGGAAGATTGCCATACCACTTCCGTAGAGCACCAGCGCCGTCTTAATCCAGTAATGAAAGAGATGTTGAAGAAGGAAGTTATTAAATGGCTGGATGCTGGAATCATTTATCCGATCTCGGATAGTTCTTGGGTGAGCCCGGTGCAGTGCGTTCCTAAAAAATGAGGAGTTACGGTGATTTCTAATGATCGGCAGGAGCTGATTCCAACTCGGGTGATAAAGGGATGGCGTGTTTGTGTGGATTACAGGAAATTGAACACAGCTACTAGGAAAGACCATTTTCCTCTGCCATTCATGGATCAAATGCTTGACAAACTCGCTGGTAAGGAGTTTTTCTGTTTCCTAGATGGGTATTCTGGTTACCATCAGATTGCCATTGCACCCGATGATCAACACAAAACCACATTCACCTGTCCCTATGGCACTTTTGCTTTTAGAAGGATGCCTTTTGGACTCTGTAATGCCCCTACAACGTTCCAGCGTTGCATGATGGCCATATTTTCGGATATGGTGGAGAAGTCAGTAGAAATCTTCATGGATGATTTCTCCGTATTTGGGGATACTTTTGGAGTATGCCTAAATAACTTGGGAAGGTCTAGGCGTTGCGAGGTGACACACTTGGTCTTAAATTGGGAAAATGTCACTTCATGGTGCGAGAGGCATCGTGCTAGGCCATCACATATCGAGGAAGGGATCGAAGTAGACAGAGCCAAGATCGAAGTGATAGATAAACTTTCACCCCCCACAACTGTTAAGGGTGTGCGTAGTTTCTTGGGACATGCATGATTTTACAGAAGGTTTATAAAGGATTTTTCAAAAATTTCTAAGCCACTGTGTGCCTTGCTGGAGAAAAATAGCCACTTCGAGTTCACTCCGAATTTCCGCGTTTGGCGTTTGAAACGAGCTCTAGTGACAGACTCCGGTGATCATTGGTCGAACGGTCATCACCTTCGGTGATGTGCGGCGTAAGTGACTTCGCCGTGGGGGCCGTCTTTGGGTCAACGAAGGAGAAGATATTCCACCCATCTATTATGCTAGCAAAGCGTTGGTGGAAGCTCAAATCAATTACACCACTACGGAGAAGGAGCGCTAGCGATGGTATTCGCATGTGAAAAGTTTAGAGCCTACCTAGTAGGTTCGAGGTGATTATTACACGGATCACGCGGCCATCGTGTATCTTGTCGCCAAGAAAGATGCGAGCCACGGTTAATTCGATGGATCTTGCTTCTACAAGAATTTGATTTGGAGATTAAAGGCAGGAATGGGCCGAGAATCAAGTGGCTGATCATTTATCTCGATTGCCAACGGTGAGGGTGAAGAAACTCATGTCCAAATTCGGGATGCATTTCACGATGAACAATTGATGAGCATGCACCACCATAGCACTTTGTTATGCAGATTTTGTCAACTTCTTGGTCGGTGGAGTGTTGCCTCGACTTCTCATACCAACAGAGGAAAAATTCTTTTAGAGGTCAACCATTACTTTGGGATGAACCATTCTTATATAAGCATTGTCTTGACGGGTTGATGAGGCGCCGCGTTCGCATGAGAAATGGAATCAATTCTAGAAGGATGTCATACCACCCCATATGGTGGTCACTTTGCGGACAAAGAACAATGCTAAGGTACTCCAATCGGGTTATTTTTGGCCGTCCTTGTTTAAAGATGCCCATGCCTTTGGCATAAATGTGATCGATGTCAAAGAGTTGGAAATATATCTTCGCGGAATGAGATGCCAACGAACTTTATCTTAGAAATTGAGCTCTTTGATGTTTGGGGCCTCGATTTTATGGGTCCTTTTCCGCCCTCATTCGGCAACCTCTACATCCTTGTGGCGGTTGATTACGTATCTAAATGGGTGGAGGCCGTGGCAAGTTCGACTAATGATGCGAAGGTTGTAATTAAATTCTTGTAAAAGAACATATTTACACGATTCGGCACTCCTCGTGCGATCATTAGTGACAAATGAACTCATTTTGTCAACAAGGCAGTGAGTGTTGTCCTAGCCAAGTATAACGTTCGCCACAAGATTGCTACGGCATATCATCCTCAAACAAATGGCCAAGCGGAACTCTCCAATAGAGAAATAAAAGGTATACTGGAGAAGGTGGTGAACCCAGGTCGAAAGGATTGGTCCATACGCTTGGATGATGCAGTGTGGGCCTACAGAACAACTTTCAAAACACCTTTAGGGATGTCACCTTATCGGTTGGTGTATGGCTAAGCTTGTCATCTCCCACTGGAACTTGAGCATCGAGCTTATTGGGCGATAAAGAAACTAAATTTTGAGCATAAGGCTGCTGGAGAGGCTCGTTTGTTGCAACTAAGTGAAATGGATGAATTCCGGTGGTTTGCTTATGAGAATGCAAAATTGTACAAAGAAAAAACCAAGAGATGGCATGATAACAACATCTTGCGCCGTGAGTTCTTGCCGGGTCAGCAGGTGTTGCTGTTCAATTCAAGGCTGAGGCTATTCCCTGGCAAACTGAAATCACGATGGTCTGGTCCTTTCACCATTCTTCGGGTAGCGCCTCATGGTGCTATCACATTACAAGAAGGGACGTCAGGTCGTGAATTCATGGTTAATGGACAGCGTGTCAAGCACTACTGTGGTGGCGAGGTCTTCCGTGAGAAGACCTCAACATCTCTGAAGGACGCCTGACCGGTGGTATCATGGGTTGCCATGGCGATCAGGCGCCTGGCAGCCCTATTGTTCTGTTTGTACATATTTGTTTTATTCTCGTTTGTCTCGTTGTTTTTGGTGTTAATAATAAATTGTCTTAGCATTGTTAAGAATGAGGAGGGGTTTATGTGAAAATGATGTGTGGAATTTTGGATTGCAGGTGTGGTACATGCGTACCTCTGGACAAAAATTCTGAGCATTATGCTAGTTTTTGTTCCAGTATTGGATTTGCAGAGAATGGAGAAAAAGTGAAATATCAGTTTGCTATCTTGGGAAAAAGAGCGGGAAAAATTGGGTTGACTTTTTGTTTAAAAGACCGTGCCCATTTTTCTTTCCCACCCCACGATCAGCCGTTTCTCCCATTTCTCTCATTTTGCTGCGATTTTGCTCTTACTTCCCACGTCCACCTGCTATTCTCTCAAGATTTTATTTTGGTTCTGAAATTTAATTGTCTCCTTCATTTTGTTCCTCCGACAAATTTAATTATCATGCGGAGATTCAGCAGCAGGGTCAGGAAGCAGGTGGTACCATTGTCTATCCCTAGCAATGACGCTGACACGCCACTCATCATATCAGACGCTGAGTTGTCACCGGAAGCTTCACCGGTTTCTCCGCAGGTTGTTGAGCATTCTTCATCTAAGAGGAAAGATCGTCAGAGTGATAAGGGTAAAGCCAAGTTGTCGGAAGAAGCCGAGCCTGAGGCCATTCAAGTCAAGAGGGCGAGGGTGGACAAACCCCCATCGAAAAAGACAAGATGGTCAATCGAAGCCATTCCGAAATTCCGAGCCCATGGTGGGTTTGAGAGATTTAAGCGCCTGAAATCAAGGCAGCTATGGATGGAGAAGGGCTTCCAGAGATCTAAAGTAACTCCTATTTTTGTGGTGGAATTGATATCCCTAAATGGTTGGGCGTCTTTTGCAGCAATTCCACCCCCACCCATTACGCCCCTTGTCAAAGAATTCTATGCAAACATCACTCCTCTGCCGAATAAGGAGGGTTTATCGGCAGTGGTGAGGGGGAAGTTGGTGATTTTGTCTCTGGAAACCATTAATGATTTTTATAACTTGGAGAATGATATGGATGATGCCTTCTCCGCCATGAAGAGGGCTCCTTCGGTTGATGATTTAGAAGAGGCGCTAAGACTAACGGCCGTCGAAGGCACGAAGTGGGCTTTTTCCACACAGGGGTGTCGCTCCATAAAGGCCGCATCATTAAGATCGGAGGCCCATGTGTGGCTTCATTTCATTAAGATCCGTATTCTGCCTACCACCCATGACACCACTGTCTCGGAGGAGCGGATGCTGCTGCTCTTGTGCATTTTCACTGGAAGGAAAGTCAATGTGGGCGCCCAAATTTTGCACGAGGTGGATGAGTGTCGTAAAAGGAAGAAAGGTCGTTTGTTCTTTCCCTCTTTGATTACTCAGTTGTGCATACAGGTCGGAGTGCCTTTTGGAGATGATGAAGATCGCCTCGCGGAGAAAGCTTTTATTGATATAAAGACCTTGACTCATCGTCATGGTTCGGCTGAAGACCCATCTTTGCACGCCGCGCAGGCTGGTCCATCCCCTCCAATGCCGACCTCCTCTGAGCCCACTGTTCTAGATATGCAGAAGTGCCTCTGCTTGCAGGTCAAAGCCCTCATGCTTCGATCTGCTGCGCTAGAAGACGCTCTTAAGCATTATTGGGTGTATTGCCGTAAACGTGATCGTATATTAGAGGATAGTCTCAGATCATTATCTACGGTAAATCTGCCAGCCTTCCCTGAATTCCTACACCGGGTATTCCAGGCTTGGCCTTTACCTTCGGATTATGATTCTGTCACCGGGGCTGAGAAGAAGAAAGACGCGAGGCCGAACCGAGCTCAGTTTGCAACGAATCTTGGCCCAGTCGGCTCGACCAATCGAGTCGACCTGTTGCTAACCGAGACCAGGCACCATTTGCCCCATCTGCCGAAGTGCGTACCTCGACCGAGGCCGAACTGGCTGTGTCTCCTGCAACCGAAGCTGTTTCTCATGCCACCGCCGAGGCCCAGGCTCCGCCTGCCGTAGTTCCAATTGAGGGCGCGTCTCCAGCGTCGGATGCTACCGAAGTTCTCTCGAAAGAGGATGCAGCGAAAGAAGGCCAAGAGGATGTTGTTCCGCCTGCTGCTGCCCCATCTACCCCTGCCTCTCCTACTCCCTCGGGTCCGCCCGATGAGTAGGCCAGGGGCGTTTTCCTGAACTCAATCCTTTGTTGGTGTTTTGTTGTTGTGTGTATGTCTCGTCTGCTGTTGGGTTGTTGTTTTGCTTGTTCCTTCTTATAGCTTTTGTTAGTTTGTTTGTGTGGTTCCTTTTCATGTTCTGGTTTTGTTTGTGAAGGAGCATGTCATTTTTGTTTTCATTGACTGATGATGATGATGCCCGATTGGCAATGGATGGCTTTATGATGGTAGTATCTTTTTGTTTTATATTGTATTTGTTGGTCCTTCTCATTGCGTGTCTGGAATTGACCCTTATGTTTTGGGGATGTGCCTCTAATATTTAGGGTGTTAGCATATTAGTCTCTATAAGGATTGACCATTGAATTGGTAAACCTTAATTGACTTACATTTTTGTACGAGTGTCTGTCTTTCCTATTTGGTTGGTAATTCCCCTTGAGACAATATACTTGAGTGTTTTAATTTGGATAGGACGTAGGCCATTTTTGGATCGATTGTGCCTTTCTAAGCCTACCCTGATATCTTAATTTCCTCAGGGTCCCCTTTTGAGCTTACAGCCTTTTCTTTTTGTGCAGCCGCTAAATAATCTTCTTTATACCTCACGTATATAATTTTATCTCTTCTTACCCTTCACCTTGGGCATGTTCACTTATGACTCAACCTTTCTCTTATCCATAACCGTTGGCCATGTTTTATCTCCGCATTGAAATATCAGTGTTCCACCCCCATTTTTGTTATAAATTCCAACATTGAGGACAATGTTGTGTTCTAAGTTTGGGGGTGGCGAGGTAAAGTAACCTCTGGAGTTAAAGGTGAAGTTGTTGCAAAAATATGGGTTAATTGTGGGCTATACGCTAACAAAAAAAATTTAAAAAATAAAAAATTTGAGCCTACTGTATATGAAAAAGGAGAGGAAACAATGAAGAAGAAGGGTTCAGCCTGCTGTAGAAAAGAGGAAAGTTATTTATAAGGCAAGTTTGAAACCAAGAATGAGTAAAGGTGCCCGGGTGTTTTGAGCTACATTATCCCAAACAATCCTACATTCACCCAAGCCCAACATCATAAGCTTTTAAAGACCTACTGATCCAATATTGATGACACTCATGTTAGTGGAGAGGGGGCTGACCGAACTGAATTTGTGGAGACATTTGTGCACTTGATAATCAAAATATGGTCATATTAAGGAGAACTAAGTTATGGGAAGATTCAAGTAGTTGCTAATGTGTTATATACCTGTCGATATATGTAGCGCAACATTCTTGCAATATGAGGTGATTAACTAGACTTGCAACGAGAAAGACTGAATGATTCATCTTTGAAAATTTTGACTGAAAACAACATCCTTAGTTGATTAAGCCATCATCTCAGCTGTCACGAAGCATTATGAACATCGCTTCTGTGTTTTGTGTGCTTTTGTGTGTTCTGGGCAGAGCATCACTCGAGGACGAGTAATGAGCTAAGTTTGGGGGTGTGATAACTCTTGTAAAAGAGTTATTATGTAACCTTTTTGATGATAATAACCATGAGTATTGTGTGTTCTGTTCGTGTGTTTGTGTTGTTTGGTGTGTTTATGTTGTGTTTTCGTGTGTGTGCGTGTAGGATTGAGTCGGGTGCTTTTAAGGGGTTTTATGTTCTTTTTAAGCTTTATTTAATCAATCTATGGCATGTAGCAGGAAGAACGGCAGTGAAGACGATGCTGAAGTCCGCTGAGTCGAAGCCAAGCTCCAGGTCGAACGCACAAACAAGGCCGAACTCGTGAGCGAGCTTGACTTCGAAATATGAGGAAGGATAGAACGAACAAGGCTGGAGTAATGCGGGAGTCGAACTCGAAGACGCAAGTCAAAGCTCAAAGGAAAAGTGGCGGGGATCTTTGGAGCAAAGTCTTGAAGCCGAGCTCCAGAAGAGAGAACTGACCACACTCAAGCTCGCCGCAGAAGCCGAGCTCAAGAATGACGAGCTCATAAACAAAGGCCGAGCTCAAGACTGACGAGTTCGTAATCAAAAGCCGAGCTCGAGACGGACGAGCTCGCAACCAAAGTCTAGCTCGTAAGCGAAACCAGACTCCAGGAAAGAAAGAGAACAGACAAGGTTGAGTTCGTGGCTGAATCCGAGCTCGTGAATTAAGTCGAGCTAGTAACCGAAGTCGAAATCAGGAGCGAAGTCAGGTCGTAAACGGAGAAGAGCTGTGTCGATGGATGATCAACGATGAAGTATGAAAGGTTTGGTGACCGAGGAGATCTGCAGACCACGACCACGTGGCATCCGCCACGACAAAATAAAAGGCCTGCGGGTTGTTATCTGCCGAGCCAATGAAAAAAGACTAAAAATCGAGGTTGAATGGCTAGGCGGTGCCGTCTGCATGCCAAAAAGAGCCGGATGTGGTTATTAAAGGGGGACGGACAATGAAGAGGTATGATTCATTCTGGGGAAGAACACAATCATTGAAAGAATGAGGAATCAGAAGAGCGACAACTTGGAGAAGAAGCCATCGGAAGAGGCAACAATCCAAGAAGGAGCACGTGATTCCGACGACGAGTTTCACTTTCTTTTCTCGAATTCTTTTAGCTTGTTATGGCATTCGTTTATCTGGATATTGTTGAACAGCTCGCTATGAGCTAAATTTGTAGAACTTGATCATTTGATGAAACCCATGCTCGTGTGACGATCTCATTTCTATGCTTATCTTGTTAAATTGCTATTGTTCTCTTGGAGATTATTCATCTTGCTTGTGATTGATCACCATGGGTGGGATTTTAGCTCTATAATTTCTGGAAAGTTCTTATAGAGTGGAAAACAAAGAGTGACGCAAGAACATGATTTAAATATTATGTGTGTGAATAGCATAGGAATATGTGTTTACCTTGTGTGACATAAATGAATGGATTGGTAAAGATATTCTAAAGAGCTATTTGGTATAGGAATATATCGAATGACTTATAGAATATAATCTTAGATTTGGAAAAATACTAAGAATCGGAGAAGTTCATGTCATGGTAATGAGGCAATGATAATGTTGTAGCATATTTAATACAGAGCATGGGTGGAATCGAGAGGTCAAGTCTATTTCTCTTCTTATTATCAGTTGTTTTATCATATTTTTGTCTCAAATTTCACCTCGCTTCGTAGTAACATTATCATAGTTTGGGTTTTCGTCTATTTTTATTAAGTTGTTACTTCCTGTTTAATTTCCCTTGTGTTGTTTTCTTAAACAAAAATTGATTGTCGTGATGTTTTAAAAGTGCGATCCCTGTGGATTCGATCTCGGAATATTTCCGTGTATTACTTGTTGACTACGTGCACTTGCGTATATTTCATTGTGTTGCAACATATTATCACACAACAAGAGATATGAGGGCAGTAGCTGAGTAGAGACGGTGAGGGCTTCGGGCTGGAGCACGATGGCTTTGCATGCAACAACGATGCAGCGACAACAATGGTAGCTGAAGCAAGGGCTACAGTGCGACGATGTCTGGAACAGGGGGCTCGAGGGCTTTGGGTGGAGCTATGCACGCAGCGTCATCGGTGGATGTGTTGGACATTGTGATGCGGCATAAGAAGGGACATGAGAGAAGATGTGTCAACGGTAGCAGCACAGAGTCGGCGTGCCCATTCGGAGACGACGGCGATAATAATTTGCTTGTGAGAAAACAGAGAGAGGTGCACGGTGGATGGGTGTGCGGCGTGTGTGTGTGTCTGTGATCGCTACCTTTTTCACACGTAAAATGCGTATATAGAAGGTAAGTCGAGTATCGTATCCACATGGATTATGTCTGAAAACACGAAGCTAGCTCAGCGATAATTCATCATTATTCAAGCACGTAAAATTGGGTGAAAGGTTTTAAGGGCTTGAATTTAATCAAAGCGGCGTAACCATGCGTAAAATAAAACAAAGCAATAAACACGGAAGATAAAGCAGATAAGAGCTAACCACAGGGATGCATTAATCCTATCCACAACGTATGTTTATCCTGCTCCTATTAGCCAATTTTAATCCAGATAAGATGGAAGATCACAAATATAACCAACAACTTCAATTACGACAATTGCGGCGGTAGATTACGAGTTTTCCTACCATTCTAGGTGAAAACAAGTAACTCCAAAAGGATCACTAAGAATATGCTTCCTCTGAATATCCTATCTCACCACGACTCGAGGCTTATTCAGTATCATGCATTCAAGATCGATTGACAATTAATACAATTACGTAATTAACCGACAACTAGATATGCATCAAGATTGATCAGAAATCAACACATATAAATAAGCACCAAGAATCATGAATCAATGCCTGGAAGGTAAATAGCGATAACAGAAATCACAACATATAGGATCGAATCATGCAAACCCTAGGATCAGTACGGAATTTTAGCTACGCATAATTAAATTACCAAAGCAATAAATAATTAAATAAAACATAAATTAAGATAGATATATAGATAAAACCGTAAGAATCCACGAAGAACAATTGTAGCGACTTGAATCCGGAAGAAAATCTGAATTCTAATACTAAACTATGAAATTGGAATGAAAATACTTAAAGAAAAAGCTAAACTAAATTAAACGGGAAAAGAACTTGCAAAAGAAAATAAAGAAGACTTTGTGTTCTGCTCTGTAATGGTGTTTTTAACTCACGCATCTAACTCCTATTTATAATAAAGCCTAAGCTCTCCTTACTCCTTAATTCTCTCGTTCCTATTACGACTGGACTCGACATACGCACATTAGGAGTCTCTTCGAATCCTCCTCCAATTCAAAGTGTGCATCCAATATGTATCTTACGCAATCTAGGGCCTCATGAGCGTGCAAGCAAAGCTTCCGCGAAGACATGTCGAGGCATTCAAAATGCTGAAATTTCGGCCTTCCTCGCGACCCGACATCGCGACCAACGGTCGCGAGCACGGATCGCGAGGCGTACTTCCTGCGCGCGAATCACATTTTGGAATGAGAGAACGAGAAATATGTGAGGGGTCAAAGCGATGGTCAACATGGTGATGTCATTGGATCTGGTGCAGATCGACGATGACGTGCCGATCGGACATGGAGGCGGCGACATTCCGCGTGTGTGTGTGGGTATGTACCTATTTTGAGAAAGATAAAACAGAGATGAGAGGGAGAGGAGGTCGCGACGGCGATTATGACAAAGAGGAGGTCGCGACGGTCGAAAAATGACTGCTGCGGTGATAGTGAGTGCATGGGCGTGTGTGCATCGGTTCGTGAGATGACCGAGAGAGAATGAAGATTGGGCCAGAGTGTAATATCCCGAAGATTTAAAGCTTAATTACGATAATAAAAATCGTAAATTAGGGTTTCCTCTCAATAATCGAATTTGAAATAGTAACTTATCGAATATTGATTTCGATTATTTATGATATAATGAATTCTTATATCATATTCACTAATGATTGTGAATTAAGGGATATAGTATATATAAATTCTTTCGGTAGTAATATTTTAACGTCGATTGGATATCGATAGTTAATATTACGTAAATTTTTCTAAGTAATGAAGCTTAGAATTAAATTCTCTTATTAATGAAATGAATTAATAAAGTCATTACAACTTTGTTACGAACTTTTTGAGATGGTTCGTTTGTAAACATTTTGAGACGTTTTGAACGTCCACGTTTAGAGACGATTAGAAAAGTTAGTCTAATGATCAAGGAATTATAATATTTAAATTCCTATGATTATTTTATGTAATAAGAGTATTATTTAGCATTAAAAAAATGCTAGAGGATTAAGGAATAATTATTGAATAAAGTAGTAATTTTTGAAAACCCTAATTTTGAAAATTAGGGTTTTGACACATGAAATAATTCTAATAATTTTTCCTATGATTTAATTTATCATCTAAGACATATATTATGTTATATATCTATAAATTGCAAGAGGATAAAAATTTTGACACTTAAAATCCAAAAGTGCCGTGAACTTTGGTTATAAGGATTCCATGTTTTGAATTTTCTATCTTTAGGCTTTGCTAAGTATATAAATGTATTAGTAGGATATATTTGCACATAAAACAAGAAATTAATTAAAGAAATCAAGTTGGGATGAAATGGTTGTGTCATAGCCGTGTATTGTGGACTTTTGAGGTTAGAAGAAAGATTGAAACTCTTTGGGGATGTCTTGTATGTTGTGATTGTCGTGGGTTAACAAAAGCAAGGGAAAGAAGGATTTTTAGGACTCTTGGATTGGATGTTTACATATGGCATTGTGTAGGATATTATTATGTAGAATAAGACAAAAATTTAAACTCATTCCTTTGTTCACTTGAGAGATGGCCGACGCATGCAATGACTAAAGTGGAGGACATTTTGTTTCATGTATTAAGTTGAAGTGATGGTCATGCTAGAGCATAGGATGATGTATTGTTGATGAGTCACAAAGTAATAACTTTTGTATTGCTTTGTATGTGAGTGAGAGAACCGAGAGGTATAGTAATTGGGTACTAAGTGTATTAGTTGATTATTCCTTTAGTTTGTGTTTTAAATGATAGGTTTTAAAAATCAAAACATCACTTCTTCTTCATTCACCACCTTTACCGTGAGCATCTTGAGGAAAAGAAAGTGAGTGTTCTTCAATTTTTAAATCTCAAACCTTGATACTAAAACCTTGACACAAAAAAATCGACGCCGATAAAGAGGTTAGGAATCATCTAATATTTTTAGCTATGTAAGAAAAATAAAATTTCATCAAGTTTTGTGATGTATACATGTTTCGAATGTCTTGAAGAATTTTTGAAAATTTGTTTCAATATATTAAATTTATGTATTAATTATGCTTATATGATGATGTTGAGTTTAGAATTCAAGTTTGATGGAAAGTCAAGGATGTTTAGAATTTCTCCTATTATGATCGAATTGTTCGATAACTATATAAGCATGATTTTGAATTTTGATAGTTGAATTGAGTATATATATGCTGTTAATTATTGTTTAAGTATATAAAGAAATTATAAAAAAAAAGGAAACTATTTGAGAAGATTTTGGATAATTACCGAGAGCAATATGTAGTAGGTTTGTGATGTATGCTTGTTTTATGCTAAATGTAAAAGCATATTATGGATCTATGATAACTTTGAAGCATGTGATTAATTTATTAGATTTTTAGAAAATATATTGTTCATTTTGGAAATTACCGAAAATAGTGAAGGTATATATGGTTGATCTATGATTCATGTTTAAATGATATTATAGCATATAAGTGATGTGGATTCATAAAAATGTGTTGTATAAATTTATTGGAATTTAGAAAAAATTATTGCACCTAAGTCCAAAAATTTCGAAACTTATGTCCTAAGGCATGTTAGTGTACAAGTTGATAATGTTGGATATTATGACATAGTGATGATACATGATGATAATTATGGGTTGTATGAATTAATAAGAATTTTAGAAAAATATTTGCTATATTTAGTGTAAATGGCCGAGAGCTAAAAGTGTAGCAAAATGATGTACAATTTTTCTATAATCAATGTTAATACGTATTATTGATACTATATTGATATAGTATGTTCTATGAATTTATAAGAAATTTTGGAGAAGTTTTGAAAATTGTTTGAAGAAGGTCGAGAGTTATTGAGTATGAAGACTAAGGTTTTAAATCCATTATGTCAAGAAAATCACATATTATGTGCTTAGAATATGTTTTAGACCTATTGAGAATTTATGGGATTTTAGAAACATAGTATACTATTTTTACGGCGAAACGTTATGTCAAATAACGTTAGATGTGAAAAATCGAGATTTATGATTATATGATAAAAATCGATTGAAATTCGATTTAGATGGAAGTTTGTTAACATATATGTGAATAATTCAAAATGTGTTAAGAAAAGTCAAAAACGTTGACCTAAAGTCTAAACGTATGAAATACGTTGAATAAATACACTAATACGTGTAAAACATATTAATATATAAGAATATCTCATTTGTGAGAAATGATTTCATAATTGAAATCATTTTTATCAAAAGACGTTAGTATACGTTCAAAGTTTAACCTAAATGGTTAATATGAGACCGTAGATCATATTACATCTCTATCGAAGTACGAGAAGTTATTAGTTAAGATATACGATGAAAAGACGTATTAAATTAGTTAAGGGATGCGAATTATTACTTTATAAGTTATCAAAGTTTATTAAACTTTGATGTTCTCGAAAAATGTGACCGACGTACTAAAATAATTTTTACGTAAAGGTTGGACGCGGACGTGATCATTGGCGTAGAAAGAAAATGAATTAAGAAAGCTTACGTATCAGGTGGGCTTTACTATACTCAAAAAGATAAAATGCTTACCAAATGATTTATTTACGATGCTTATTTGCAAGAAATGATGATGAAATGATTTATTTAATTACTTGCCCAAAATATTTATGTTTTATGTATGTATCCTATCCATGATCGAATGATGAATGTTGTTGGGTCGCTCCCAAATTATGAAATGTTGAATTCGTATCCTTGTTAGTACCCGCAAGGATGATTGAGAATTCGTATCCTGTGCCGGAGTGGCAAGGATTTTGTGCACTATTTTGTGACTATGTGCTGAAAGGGTGCTCGGCCGGTCACGGCGTCCGTGGGAGGAGGCCTCCTCTCCGGCGCGGGATGATTTATGAGATGATTTATGAGATGATTCATGAGATGAGATATGAGAAATGAAAGGAAATGGATATGGATCATACATACAAGGAAAATGCTTGGCCAAGCGACGTTTATGAAAATGATGAAAATATTTTAGTAAGCAGAAGACCTTTCAAATAAAACTCTTGTGTCTTACCATGATGGAGCAGTGTAATTTAAAATTGATAAAATGTTTTGGCATAAGTCCATTGAGTGCATTCTTGTACTCAGCCCTGCATGTTTGTTTTTAAATGTGCAGGTTGAGCAGATGATGGATGGAGGCGTGTTGAGTAGTCGGAACCCCTTTTGATAATGATATGTTAGAAACCTTGACTACACATCGTCATATGTGTATTCACACGTCTTTCCGCTGCAATAGAACTAAGTTAGCTTTTGGATGTTGACAGTTGATTACCTTCAGATCATTTGAATTCTCGTGTTAAGATTTTGTAGATCTCTCTCCATATGTAAATTATGTATATCTTGTATATAATGGTTGAAGCTTCTTAGTTTACTTGAATTTAGTCCCACAATTCTATGATTAATTATCTTTCATGTTCCATAATTACTGTTCCAAGTATTAGTCATCGTTAATCCGTCCTTAGGATTAGAGGGCTGTTACACTGAGTCATGATGACAATCGACGACGGTGACCGTCCACCAAAGATGGGAGAGGCGGTGGCGGCACAGCGGGTGCAATGAGTGAGAGAGAGAGAGAGAGAGAGAGATGTGTGTGTGTGTGTGTGTCTGTATGTGTGTGAGGTCGAGAGAGATGTGAGTATGGGGGGGGCTAGGGATTTATTTTATTTTTATGTTTGGGCCTTATATGATATATGGTTGAAATTAAAATGGTGTTGGGCCTAATGTTAGATGGACCGCGAAAAAAAGGATAGGCCTCTGGTATAAGTGATAAATGGGCCGAAAATAATAGAATGGGCCATGGACCTCAATTAAATTGAAGATGGGCCCTGGAATTAAATTGATACGGGCTTTTAATTAAATTGAAGATGGACTTATATTATTTTAAATGTTGGGCTAAGAATTTAATTGATGATGAGCTGGAATTATTTATTTCTATGATCCATTAAATTAAATTAATGATTGAACAAATTCTATTTTGATTAAATATGAGGTTTATTCTAATAATTAAAATTTGAGATTAATTCTTAATTAATTAAATGATAATCTTAATACCAATTGTTTAGATTGGGTTATTTAAATTCATTAGATTGAATTGATAATTACTAGTTGGACTAATTGAGTTCTTATAATTAAATCGAGAGATGGAACTAATTTTAATAATTAAATAAAGTCTAATTTTAGAAATCGAATAACATAAAAAAAAATTGCTAATGGACGATTTGAGAATTTTCTTTTAAATGATTTATTTATATAATAAGATGTACCTTGAGCTAATTGCTAAATAGGTATTATTGGAAATAAATGTTAATTTGTGAATGATAGGATGAATTAAATAAATTTGATTAATTAATCAAATGTTATTGGGCTTTCTAATTTGATCCATTTAATTATGGATTTACTTAATTAGATTATAGATTTAATTAATTGATGATTTGATTATGCCAAGTAGATGCTTGAGAAATATTATTTAAGTTACTTTAATTTGTAAAACGTTTGTTAGAAGATGATTAAATTATGAGAAATATTTATTGATTGTGTAGTATAAATATGGGTTTCTCTGTTAGAATATGTGGGATGTGTGAGGCGAGAAACACGGCGAGGAAATGATAGTAATGAATGAGGTATTGGAACTCGAAATCATTGATATGCGTTAACAAACGACGAAGAGTAGTTATGAACTTAGGATCATAAACTGTACGAAACGACGTGGAGAAACATCGATGGAAGAGAAGAATGCAACGACGAAGTGTCATCTATCGTCATGGCGAGACGAACCTAATAGACGAAATATAGATTTATAACTGAGTTGTATCGATAACAAAAATTCTAAAACCCAGAAACTCTAAGACTTAAAAGTTATCGAGTTCGTTGAATCTTAGCGATGCTTCTCGAACGAAGTGAATGACGTACTAAATTATATTACTTACGTTGACAAGGTCCAACGTTGACGTAACCGAAAACAACAAATGATTGCTAACATGTACTTCAAGAAGGACAATTCTTGAGGTGTGCATTCTTATCTAAACAAAATATGGTTTTTATGAGAATCGTTTACTGCTTATGTTTTATTGCTTTCCTAAACTGCAAATATTTAAATGCGATATTATCTGCCAAAATATTTATTATTTTGTATATATTCATTCGGGTTGGTTGGGCCAACAAGAGATATCACGAATTTGGGTCCTACTGGAGAAATGTCAGTTTGGACTGTGTACATTTAGCCTCTGAACCGTTCGCGGTCAGTCGTGCATTCGGGTAAACGGAGGCCTCCATCCCGATGCGTTTCATAGCCGACTTGGATTATTGTTGTAAGAAAACGATCGACCGATCAACATTGTGAAAATGATAAAATGTTTAGTAAGTACAAGGCCTTTCAAACCAAAACCTGTGTGTCTTACTGTGGTAAAGACAGTACAATTTCGTGAAGAAAATATAAAATATTTCGGCATGTGCCCACTGAGTACTTTGTCCTTAGCCCTGCATATTCGTTTTTGATGTCCAGGTTGAGCTGGTGATGAAACGGAGTGGAGTTGAGCGAGATTTCTTTTGTCGATGGAAATGGAACATCTTTTGGTTCACCTTGAGAATGCATCTTCATATACATATCTCACACGTTTATTCCGCTGCAACCTCTTTAAACTCTTTTGAATTTTAGATATATGTTGAACTCTTGAATATCCTAGTAATGATTTCATAATCAACTACTGTTTGGTCAGACTCTCTGAATCGACCTTATATTTAAATTATTCATTTTTGACATTGATATCACATATGCTTCTGCATTTACTCATGTGTCCTTACCAATGATATGCTTAGAAACCAACACTCATCTTTCTTTCCCGCTTCTTTAATCCAACCCCAAGTCGCGGCCTGACAATGCAGTCCTTCGCGATTAGCCAAGTCGGGCTATGACATTAATGGGGACAACAATGGCTAACCATCTATAAAAAACAAAAACAAATAGTCGTCATTGTATTCTCACGGCAGATAACCAGCGGCCAACGGTGGAATATGGCCAATAACGACGGCTAATGTCCCACAATGACGGACAATGATTTTTATTATCCAAATATAAAGTTTTATATTTCTGGCATTAAATTACTGTTTTGAAATTATTTTTACGTTAAATAATTTTACCTAAATGACTTATTAATTAAATTAACATTATTTTTTATTTTAAATGGATCTTATACACATTGACACATTCATTCAGTGGGGCCAAAAAAATGCACGTTAGTCAATGTGCAAAAAACAATGCAAGATGAAAGTATAGGGAGAGTATTTTTGTCACTTCACATATTAATTAGTAGTTTCAATGGCAAACTTAATATTATAGATATATTGAGTATGCATTTTATGATTTGGGTTATTTTTGCCTATTAACAATATAAAATTGACAGATAACATAGATACTTTTTAGAGAAAATTAAAAAAAAGGAAAATGAAGAACTGGAATGACATGAACTTTTTTTCTTTTTTCCAAAATGATGAACGTGAACTTCTTAGAGAATCTCCAATAGCAACTCTTCAACTCTAGGTTTTTGTTAACATCATCGCAGACACATTATCATATTTTCTTCCTCCTTTTTCATCTCTAATAATACCTCCTCAAACTCATATTTTTACTGACATCATTATACACATCACTTTCTACTCACTTTCAACTCATTAAATACTTAATCATATTTTTATTTAAATTTCACATTTGTTATTTTTAATTTAATATAAATTAATTTGATAATTACTTTTAATTAATATAAAATAAATTAATTATTGTACAAATATTATATAATATAAAATTGATAAATAATAGAAATATTAAATTATTAATCTAAGAAAAAGAATAGAAAAAAAAAAGGAAATCAAGAAAATAGAAAGAAAGAAGAAGAAAATAAAAGAGAAAAAATGAGAAACACATGCAAGCAAAGTGCATAAAAGGAAAAAAAATATTAATGTCGCTTAAGAAGCAATACTACCTCACATCTCTCTTCTCCTCTCCTTACCACCTCCCCCTCCCCCTCCCTTTCCTCTCCATAATGGTACATTTTAAAAATGCATCCTTAGAGCATCTCTTATTGGGGATGCTCTTAGGATGGATTGATTCATGTTTTTACGATCGGAATGCATTTGTTAATTATATGATATATTTTGCTAGGGTAATATATATTATCATAGTATACTAAATTTTTTATTTATGGTAATGAGATAAATTACTAATAATTTATCTATAATGGAGAATTATTTTAATCGAAGTTAAATTTGATTGTCTTTCTTGTTTTCAAGGCATTGCCACATCAACATGGGTAAGTTAACTCGTGTCCACTGCAAGTAGGGGAACGGTTATGAATAAATACAGTTCATATAATTTATAAAAAAAATCTATAAATTGACTCGTGTTAATTTTTCATTATTTTTAACTAAAATTTGTAAAATTTTGGTGATAAATTTACATGGCAAACAAAAAATCATAGTAGCAAATAATAAAATTTTCTTAATACTAAAAGCTAAGAACTATATATCGATGAAATAAATAATAAATTTAATTAAAAAATGAAATAACACAAACTAAATAAAATATTGTCAAGAAATACAGATAAATTGTGGGAATGGGCTGCCATTTTTCACTGCCACTAATTGAAATATTATTAGAAAATTAATATCTTTGTTATACGTTCTATAGCAAAGAAAAATATTGAAATAACACAAACTAAATAAATTATTCTCAAGAAATACAGAGAAATTGGGGGAATGGCTATCATTTTTACTGCTCCTAATAAAATCTTTATTAGAAAATTAATCTCTTTGTTTTACTTTTTATTAGGAATATCGATTGGGCTGATCATATCAGGTTGTCAGGCTACTAAGTTACATGTCATTCAATGTCACGACCAGACTTTGCTAAGGATAGCCAAGCTGGGAAAACCGCGACTAGGGAAGAAAAATTAGAAGAGGGGATAGAAAGGGGATCGATGTTGCTAGAATGAACCGATTTGAACGAGAATTATCCAAAATAAAAAAATAGACAAAAGGGGGTCAGTCACAAGGATCAGAACGCAATAAGTTCATAACATAGCTCAATTATGAAGGATCGAGCATTAGATTGACTACAAAAACGAGTGTACGCAGCGGAATATGAAATTAAGATACATGTATGAGGACATGCATCTTCCCCAATAGTTTATCTAATATGTCCGACAAAAGCCCGCTCGACACTCCACCTTCACCCATCACTGCTCAACCTGCACATTTAGAAATACATACAGGGATGAGTACAAAGCACTCAGTGGTCACAATGCCGAAAGATATATATATAATTGTCAAGTCATCCCAACAGTAATGCAAGGGATTTTATCGTAAAAGGCTCAAGCTTACTAAATTCTTTTGTGAATCTTAAAATTCGACTGATCAGTCTAAGTTCTTTTGTAATCTCCGTATCTGTAACAATTATTATGTCTCGGGAATGAGGCCTCCTTTCAAGGTCACCGAACCGGTCACCCCTTTAGGATGACTCTCGGTCACTTGTGTACACAAATCCTGCCTAGGGATCCCTAGCACAAGACTCGAATTCGATTCTCGGGTTTTTGGCATAGCCAAACACGATATAGTATCATACACAAATCTCAAAACATTTATGGTAAGACAATACTTGAAAATTTTTCAGTTCAAAGATTTTGAAAATAAAATAATTACTTGAATGAATCATTTGATTTTGTTTATATAAGAAAGTCCACATGTCAGCACTATTGCTCACAAGTTCACAATCCCTTCTGTTGCGGTCATGTCACCCCGTCATCCGACCTTTATTACAAGAAAATAAATAAGAAGTCCGTAACGAATGACCATTCTTATCAAAAGAATTCCTAAATCTTATTCGATAAGATTTTATTAGAAATTTTATGTTCTTATTAAGTTTTCCGTTAATCAATATTAATAATATCGATAATTCTAGCTCACCCTTTAGTGTCTAGAAATTAAAGGACACGTCGTTCGCAAGATTGATTAAGATAAAATCGATCGCTAATTAATAATGGATATTAGAGGGATCTTAATTAATTATTCCATAATTAAAGGCTAACCCAATAGCTTAATTTATGAGTCTAAACTAACTCCTTTTAAGCCAAATTTTATTGCTCAATAGGATATGGAAATCAAATTTAATTAAATGAATTTCGAATATTCATCCCAAATATTCTTCAATTAAAGGTCTTCTAAATATTTTAAGAACCACAAACCAAAATAATTTAATTAATAGCAACCCATATTTATTTATATAAATTAATGGACCCAGATTTAAAAGGATTTCAGCCCATCATCACTTTATTTTCGGCCCACAACAAAACATACACAAGCCCATCCCCTTTCTATCCCCTCTTCTAATTTCCCCTCCCTAATCGCGGTTTTCCCAACTTGGCTATCATTAGCAAAGTCTGGTCATGACATTCAAGCTTTTTTTAAGCTAGAAATTCTCGACCCTAATTCTAAACTTGTTGGTTCCGGTCTGACTTGTAGGCTAGAAAGTTTAACCTATGTATTTATTCTTTTGATGACCCTACATATTTAACAAACGAATACACACGCAAAAATATTTCATTTCAATCTCGACTTACATAATAATTGTAATAACTATTATTATATTTTTATTATTTTCACGTCAAATTTTTTTAATTATAAAAGCTATTAATATTGTAAATGATATCATCATCATCATCATCATCATCATCATCATCATCATTATTATTATTATTATTATTATTATTATTATTATTATTATAAGATCTTAAGTCTTATATATTTTATCCCGCAAAGATAACCTCACAGGAGAATTACTAAAAGTTTAAAAGTAGACCATATTTAATATGGAGCCATTTAAGTAGGAAATTATCCAGCAAAAGAAAATAAATTGAATTTCTGAAATATGGAAGAAGGTACAACAAAACAAAATGGATTAATATCATATTATAGACCAAAATTTGCTATCAATGTCGAAAATATGGTCTACATCTGAAAAAATAAGTTAACTTTGGTCTAATTTGTGATATTAACCCCAAAAAATATGTGCAAATTTGAATTTAACTAACTTGTTTTATACAGTATGAGATGTAAATACTACATGGCCCCAGTATTTGCTTTACTTGACTTAGAAACTTATATAGTGGCAACTACTAAAATATAAATTAAATAAAAATATTTTTGAAATTGAGATACAATACAAGAATTGCAATATTAAATATTAAATAGACTACAAAAACAGGGCTCTCCATCTCCTTAGTGTCACTGCTTGTTTTCGACTTTTCCATTTGCATTCGCATTTTGTGACGCGCTCATTAGGCTGTCGAATTTCTCAGACTTCTCCAGCACAATTTCGATCTGTACCATAAAATTATCATTATTGTTATCATTTGAAACGAATTCAAATATGTTTACCACATAATTAAAATAATTAATTCTAATATGTACCACATAATCAAAATAAATAATTTATCTAATGATTTATTTATTATAGTTGGATTCCATATAGTAATTATTATTATTATTTAGATGAATTCTAATATGTACCACACCATTCGATTTAATAATTATTTATCAACAATCTTTAGATATAATAAAATTTTGTTATATCCATTTTACTTTTCAAGTACATTAATTATTTTGTGTTAATAGATATGAGAAAAGAATGTAACTATTTGTATGGGACAAAAAGAGAGTATTATTTTAAAATAGTGTAATTCAAAAGTATTAATTGAACATTTCCATGAGACAAATTCTAGAGCATAAAATAGTCTCACAAGCAATCGACCTATAAATGAATACTTACCCTAGCTTTCTGAACGGTACGGCCCTTGGCTACATCCTTTGTTCCAACCGTGGAGGTCAAGATACCTATATATTAAAACAACATCAATCATCATTTGAGTGCAACTCTTTATTTTGTGGCATTTCATAAAATAAGTTACTTACTCTTCTCGTTAACAAACCCATTATTTTTTAGAATCTCAGCTATCGTCACAACTGTAGTTATGGCTGTAAGAGAAAAATGTGAACTCATTATCAGCATGACTAAATTAATTATATTTGTCAAATATTTGAGCGAAATAATGAAAAAATATATCTTCTTGTTAAGAGAGGTTGCTTCTTATGAAGCATTATTGTGGATAACGTTTAGATAGTTACCCATGCCCAAAGCTGAAAGCTCAATCTCTTTATGTTGTTGTAGGTACCTCTACATAACAACAAGAAGAAGAAAATTAAAGAACAAGAAAAAACACGCACACACACAGACACTCTTTTACATTTAATTCTATTAAATTTTCTTATAGACGAACTACTACATTTGAAATTACTTCACAAATCTCATCATTAGTTTCTTCTCATTAATGTACCACACCATCAAATATAAGTCGATATGCATTTTAAATTAATTAGGACACACACAAATATATATATATAACATAGAGATAGAGGAGAGGCATAAATGACCTTAGCAAGATTGACATAGAAGAAGAGTGGTTTTTTGGAGTTGGACACCTGAATTCTATTTTTCTTGAGATTTTCATTGACATTGCTTGCTTGTTTGATAACAACAGTTTCTTCTTCTATAGTCATTTTTCTTCGATTCAAAATTCCAATCTTTCCTCTCTGCTCCTATTTTTTGCACTTTCCAAATATTTCCTCTTTTTTCCACATAAATCTGGTAAACTATGTATAGAGGACAATTTGTTTGAATAACTGGTGGAGCTGCTATTTAGCATATTGACCCAATCAAACATCTTGACTATGTAAACACCAATTCAAATTCATACCTTCTATATATGTATGTGGATATTAATTATGGGAAATGCAAATTAAATATTGAATCTCCACATTGTCAGGACATCAATTTCATAATCATCTACGTATTCGATTTTACTAAAAAAATTAAGGATGGAGAGGAAGTCTATCGAGTATTTTTTGGATAGTGTAAGGCAAAGTGAATCTCTAGTAGTTACGAGAAAAATAAAGTGAGAAAAGACTGTATTGATGACCAATAATACGACATTTTTTATTATTATATTCATATTTTAGCCAAGAATGTAAACCGTATTTTCTTTTTGTTGGAACAATATGGATAACAACCAGAAGAAGCAGTTCAAATAACTATTACATTCGGAATTAATTCAAGTGACAGAGTATGCGTCAGGTTATTGAATATTAGTAGGGCGTACAAGGAATTTTCTGCTGAGATTTCTTTAGACTCAATTCGTGTGCTGTGTGTTCTTTAGTCTCAATTCGAGAGAGAGAGAGAGAGAGAGAGAGAGAATTAAACACTATCAAGAATAATTTCTGCGACTCGATATCAGACTGATCACACAACAAATGCACATTACATGCAAAAGGTATTTCTCTCAAGAACCAAACATCATCGCATCAAATTTCTTTCAGTCATAAATACAATTTAACAAAATGGCATCTTAGTAACTAGTTAATAAGTAAAAACTCGCAAAAAAGAATTACAAATCCTGATCTGTTGAAGAATAAATCAATTTTGATGGTAACTTATACCAACTGATATAGCACTTGCAGGAGATGCACAATCTACAATTCTAAACATATCAGAATTACCAAATACAAGGCAAAATTTAACCATGCGTCGACCCAATTTCTCAAGACACAAGTTGTGTACAAAAAAACAGCCACATTGTCCATTGGAGACGATCTCCAGACTTGGCACTGAATGGCAGCCTTTGGGATATTTCCCTTAAAAATAGATGCATTTCCACCTAATGCTGCTTCTGACTGCTCAAATTTGTCACTTCTTTTACTTGTCATTCGCCATAATCTGCTTTCTGCTCAATAGTTTAATGCCCATGAATAAGATTGATCCAAGAATCGGAGTTGCTGAAGATTATTGCTCCATGAACTCTTTTTTTCCTGCCAACGAGAACCAATCAGCTCATTTTCACAGTACTAACCATGAAACAATGGCCAATATCCAGAGTGAAATACATTTGAACGATCTCTCTTAAACTCCAAATTATGGTTCCACGCGGGATCACTTAGATTACTGCATTATCAGAAGATGCACGCAAGGATGGAAACGTTAACCTACTATCATAATGTATCAGCCGTACCAAAATAGCATTAGATAGTGATCTCTGTTGTCTTATACCTGCTATCATTCAGGATCAGCAACATTCACAGATTGGTCCTCAATGATGGCCTCTGCAGGATCTTCATTAATTCCATCATTCTGATGATCCAAGTATGCTTGCGAGCTAACTACTTGTCCCATCAAGTCCTTATGCTTCAGATTGCCTGAAATTTTCCAAAACCACGATTAAATAATCAAATAATTGACACTCAGACACATGGTTCAATCACACACAAGAAGCTCAATGCATTACCCATCCAGAACGAGCACCCACTTGTTGTTGTGCAAAGAAGGGCTTTGACATGAAATAAAAATCGTTCCATAGCTCTCTTTGTCAAAGGAACTTTGCCAGTTATAGCAGTTTGTTTTGATCCCTTTATGAAGGAATAATTTCATGTTAAGGGTCCTCAATTGTACGACTATGGGTGAAAAGAAACAAAGGCAATCCTCAATATGTGAATTTATGAAATAACCTTCGCTTCAGAGCATAGTGCCTGTATGGTTCTGGTTGCTTTCTGAAGCTCTTTAATCTGGAGAATGCCAGAAACTTGTCAGAATAGACATTTCAAAACTGTTCTGATTAATAAGTTTATTCAAAGTTTCAGACCAGGTGAAGTATGAGGTCCTTGTGCATCTGAAACTGAGCCTGTAAGAAGTCGAAAACTGGAGAGAGCTCGATTTAGCAATACAAGAAAACAATGACAGTGACAACTACAAAAATCTCCCTCTAGATGTAATTGAGGGAAAGAAAATATCCAGTATCACTAGTATCTAGTTGAAAGGTTACTATGACCCAAACATGAACTACTGACGCCAATAGTTCAAACAAAATTTGAAGAATAAAAAAGATTGAAACTGTCTTATGCAGTTCTATTCCCTCTTTTACGTAATGGCATTTATAAAATTGATTATACGGAATGAGTTGAACCTCATGTCCCTTTACAAACACCTTATTTTGGGAAATTCCTTTGTTGCCATTCAGAATCTCGAAGATTCAAGCTTATATATTGGTATTAGTTCATTCTGACCGATAAACTATGATGCTTTTAGCGTCTTTCAGATGTTTATTAGTTCGAAAGGCTGCAACTTACATTATCATAATTTGGGGTTTGTAGGATTTTCCCTCAATTTATGATGGCTTAGCCTGGCAGAGAAAATCCTGGGTGATTACTTTGGTCAGAAGAGGAAACACTTAAGTTGCCTCCTCTTTTTTTCCCAATAGATACATGGATTCAATTTACATAATTGATCTCTTGTGCTTCACTTGAGCTCTAACAAGGCATATAAGCTCAGAAGAGATGATAAAGTAACAGAAATTAGGACAAATAGGAAATGGTAGAAATGTAAAGAAAGAGCTCACAACCACCCCTAAGCAAGAACAAAATGGCATGTATGCAGGAACTAACTTCATTCATTCTCAAGATTGAGTGGAGCACATAACTATTCATCCATGTTCCATTGGTCTGTAATCTGCCAAGGTAGAGACCACATCTAATGACAAATTCCACATACCTTTCAGAAAGGTGTCTATGAACTTCCCTCCATACTTGACAGCCATTGCATGAATGCTCACCTTATTATCAAAGTAAAATGTAATTATTCAATTGCTCAATAGTTCAAAAGTATTACTAAAATGATTTGGGAGAATACCTTGTCATTATTCCTGCACATGTTAACCAGGGATACAACCACATTAACAGACTGCACCATTTTGTTCAGAAGCCTCTGCGTGTCTTCCACTTTAGCACCACCTCTTGGTTTCTCTAACAGAGTGATTTCCTTAACCTAAGCAGCAAACACATAAATAACAATTTGTTTCCCAATCCATATTCACTCTTTACTGAGTAACACAGAACCACCAGCTACTCACCAAATTGTTGAGTGCAGATATGTTCTCTTCATGCTGCAAAATAATGACTTACCATCAGTATCTCAATTATTTGATATAAATTCTCAGTCATACAAAGGTAGGGCTCAGCTCACCAGTACTCGGTACCAGACAATCATTGTCGCAGGGCAAAGGCTAGGAAAAGTACTGCCACCCTCAATTGCATTTCCGGAGGACAAAACCTAATACAATTAAGATTAAATTAAGCTGAGGCTAATATAGCCATTTGGATTAATGAATAATTCTGCCTTTCAATTGAAAGCTCAAGAACTATATGAAAGAAGATCATAAATAAGTTGACTAAAGCTTTCAACGGATCCTAAAGAAAGTAATAAAAAGAAACAGCTTGAAAAGCAGGCTAGTAGAAAGCAAGTACATTAGGAAGTAGTAATGATTTGCATGTGTTGGAAACTTGGAAGTTCTTGGAGGAGAATGAAGCAAATGTTTACCCTTCTTGGTTACTTCAATAGAAACTTCATCACATGGTTCCAATTGCCAGTACTGCATTTCACTTCTCTCATCTAATTCACTGGAGAACATCTACTTATAATGTGTTTATGTCTATCAGAATACTTTGGTCAAAGTATTGGTCTATTATACCTTTTACAACATTCTGATGACATTGTTACTTAACTAGATACTAGATTGTTGCATTTTGGGGTAGAGTATTGATCATTTAATTTGTTTTTGACCCACAGGAAATTTGTGAATAAGTATCTAAAAATGAACAGGGAATACCTTGAACCACAAAAATCCTTCGGTCAGAATTAGATTTTGTGAAACAGCAATAATAGAGCCTTTTAGGAGAAAGGAATGAATTGTATATTGATAACAAAAGAGACTCATATATATAGGAGGTAGAAACCTAGGGTTACAACCTAATGGACCTAACTAGTATTGGACTAACTAGTATTTGGCCTAGATAATATTCTCTAACACTCCCCCTCAAGCTGGAGCATATATATCGATCTATATCTAGCTTGGTGCAATGTTTTGAGAATCAATTCCTCTTCAAGGCTTAGACAAGACATCAGCAACAGTAGTAACAGCAGAACGGAAGAAATTGTAGTAGTAACCGAGCAAAGTCATTACAGTTGGCAGCAGAACAGGACTGTGGTGGCAGCAATAGGTAGAAACCGAACAAAATCGGCATGGCAATTAGTAGTAGTAACCGAACAAAGTCGGTAAGGTAGTTGGTAGTAGTAACTAAGCAAAGTTGGTACAACAGTTGACAGTATCGACAACAGAACAAGACTGCATGGCGACGATAGGCAGAACCAAATAAAGTCGGCAGGACAGTTGGGAGAAGGTCCCAAAAAATTAGTTTGAGTCTGTATTCGACATTAAAGGGGGAATTCAAAGTAGTATCAAAAAATCACACTAAGTCTGCTTTGAACAGAATAGCAGAATCAGAACAGATTAAAGAAGAGTGGCAGTGGTGGAGCAAATTAGGGCAGAGTGGCTCCGGTGGCAGCAACATTGCAAATTAAGTCGAGAGGATTAGGATTCATCCCTCTCCCATATATAATAGCAATAATAGAGTCATTTAGGATAAATGAATGAATTGTATATTGATAACAAAAGAGACTCCAATATATATAGGGAGTAGAAACATAAGGTTACAACCTAATGGTAATGGGCCTAATTAGTATTGGGCTAACTAGTATTTGGCCTCAATAATATTCTCTAACAGATTTCAACTGAGAACATTTTTCCATGCAAAAACCAAGCAAACAATTAACATAAGTAAATGAAAATTCTAAAGCTTCCACAAATAGAGACACCCCAATACATTGAAACACATTGATTATGGATTTATCAAAACTGCTATTGCTGATAATGTAACCATTTAGAATCTTAAACATCATCCCTTTATTTGAGTGTGTTTGCAATGTGGCATACGATGTTACAGAGTTATTTCCAAATAAAAATTTATCAGTATAAAGTTCTCATTTAGATTATAAATATTAGGCTATTTCAACATTGATAATAAATATTTTTGAGATATATACGCACTGCAGACTGTAAAGCCTTGCTAGAGAATCAGTGCACCTGAGGCAAAATGGAGCAAGCAAGATCATTTAGTGAATCAGAAGTTGACTGGCAGCTACCCAAATAAAGGCGGAGTATCTTTTGGATCATTTCCCCCTGCAATGATAAGTAGAATTATCATCATTTCTTGAAACTTCTGACTTAGTGAGCTTGCAGTAGTTAAAACTCACTTTGGTTTTCAAACTACCGCCAACATCGTCCCTATCACACTTGTGCACCAGGAGTTTATGCGCATAATTCCTCAGTTTGTTGCGAAGAAAAGGAATGATTTCCTTGCTAAATCTTGTGCGATGATCCTTTCCATTTTCACACAGAGATCTATTAAGGAATGTGTGGATGGATGTAACCATGAACTCTAGAGTCAGCAAGACTTCTGAAGCCAGTGTAAATGAAAAGTTTATTGCTGCAAAAGGAACAGTTGAGCAAACAAATTTCATTTCTTTTTTCTTTGTTTCGGTTTATTATTGAAGACAAGTAGAAACTAAAAAACATACCCACATCAAAGACACTTCCTAGGAATATATAAGCACCAGAATATAAATAGTCCATACTCCCCGGTGAAGGAATCAGCTGCATTCCTTGGAAAAAACAGTCAGATATTTTTGTTGGCTGGAAGGCCTTGAGAAGATCTGATAGGATATTATTTTCCTTCAGAAGATCTGGCAGATTGAGCATCTGTATATAAAGGAAACAGCAAACAAAAATGTCATTGATAGTTGCGATTTGGAAAACCAGATACAGCTCAGAAATAATAGCACAACACAATCAAAGAGCAAAACAATCTCTACTTAAATGGATCAAAGATCATGGGCCACCTTGCCAAAGCAGAGAAGCGTCTCTTTAAAAACTGAAACGGAAGTCAGAATAGGTGATGCAGAAACACATGTATTTATTATCTCCGGATTTGCAGCCAAACTAGACTGAGTTATCCAGTGTTCTTGACATATTTCAGCACCTACAATTATATTATGTCAGACATGATAACTCCAAAGTTGTCAGACTAACCAAAAAAAATTTGTTGCTAACCTCCTCCAAGAATGCGTACTGCCCGATCAAAGTTTCTCCTAAGGTACAGAAACAAAGACCGTATCCTGCTGAAGAATTCAGTCAATTTCATTCCCATAAACCCGGATGGAGCATTGAAGCATCTTGCTGAAGTTTGTTTTCTTGTGGGACTTAAGAGATCCAGCTTTGTGTGAAGATCACGCAGGAGATAGAGATGTAGTGGCAGCTAGTAATAAGCAAGAGTTAAGTCACAGATTTTACCAACACATTTTAGAACCACAATAGCTAGAATCAGGATCTCAAGTTGCAAACTGAAATGATGCATTTCTTCACAGCCAAAAGTTAATCTTCTTGTATGCTTGCATATTTATCGGTTGTAGAATAAGTATCCCACATCGGTTATGTTTCCTAGTCAGGCTTAGTCTCTTGTAATATATATAGGTGCTTTGTGCAAGTGATGAATATACAACTACTTTTCTCCAATAAGTTTCTATACTTTCCTACATGTGTCTATATTTTATTGTTCTACATGGTATCAGAGCAGATTCGAATCCACTCTCTGACTTAGTCTTTCAAAAATAAAATGAAATTAGGGTTTTGGTTTATGCCGCTGCCTCTGTTCTGCTGCTTTGCCCGTTCTACGACTCCGTCTGCTGCTCTGCATAGGGTTTTGCTCTCTGCCCTATTGGCCGCGAAATGTTTCTCAAATTTTTGTATCAAGCTGGACATGATCGATATATATGCTCCAGCTTGAGGTTTGGCAAACCGATGTTGTAAAATAAGTATCCCACATCGGTTATGTTTCCTAGTCAGGCTTAGTCTCTTTTAATATATATAGGTCCTTTGTGCAGTGATGAATATCACTATTGGTGTTGTCACCCACTACTCATATCACTCTTTATGATGTTTTGTTTGCCCCAAATCGATTATTATCCATTAGTCACTAAGCGCCTCGAGGGATCTGCAGGCCAATTGAAACATGAGTTGCCTCTACTGGACGACCGCCTCTCTCTCAGTTGTGTTCCATATCTGAATCGCCACCACCGACACCATCCTCGGACCGCCTCGATGTGCAAAGGTGTCTAAGGAGGGGTTTCAAGTACTTTTTATTTTATCTAGCTCAATTTTAGGTTTTGAGCCCAATTTAAGGAAGCCCAAATGCGAAATAAACACAAAGCCCATTTAATTAAACCCATAATCTTATAATCACAAAAAAGATCGTCATAAAAATGCATGAAATTGAAGAAAGAAATTCATGCTTACTCTATGACAAGTTGTCTCTGTGTTTTGGTTATTCTAGGACCAAAAGGGATACCATCTCTCCAACTAAACTCTTCCTCCTACCCTTTACCTCACAACCGCTATCCACCACCACCGACGCCATCGACCAATCGCCTCGAGCCACTTGCCGAAATATCCCCATACACAACCCAAGAAATAGCCCCAAAACAAGACCAGCACACGCCTCATGTCCACCGCCACGCCATCTTCACCTCCAACGAAAGTCCACCTACCACGGATCCCATAGCTCTTCAGGTCATGTACTTGTACCACTAAACACCCCATGTTTCTTCTTTTCTTCATCTTTTCAATTTTAGATGTATCTTATTTCTCTCTACTATATTATATTATTATTATCAATGTACATGCATGTTATTTGTTATTTTATATAATGTATGTATATTTGTTGTAAATACAGTGGCATGATTTATAAGATTAAGTTGTAGATGTAGTACATTTTTTTAAATACATAATTGTATATAGTTTGTTGTTTACAGTTTACATCATTTAAATCATTTTTTTCATTATTTCACATCAAATAAGATAATTATATTGTATGTAATTTAGGTAACTTTTTATTAACCATGAAGAAGAGGAAGAGGATGTTGAAGAGATTACAAGAGATAATGAGGACAAGGATGATGATGAATGAAATGATTTAAATATTTAAATTTTTGATAAATTGCTTTTTAATGAACACTTTATGTCTTTATTTTTATATTTTTAAGACTTAAAATCCATTTAATTTAATGTTTGACTTGTTATCTATTATTTTATATTTTATTTGTAAGTTTTTGGATCTTTTTGTTCTTTATTGTTTTGAATCCGCCGCCTCAAAACCGAGGTAAACAAAACCGCCTCACTCCATATGCTCCACTTTACGCTTTACACAACATTGATGAATATACAACTATTTTTCTCCAATGTGTTTCTATACTTTCTTATGTGTCTATATTTTATTGTTCTACATTATCAATGTAGAGTACTATGATTTTGTAGCTTTTAATTATCTTTTGTGAGAGAGCATTACAAAAGACCATCTTCCTAGTTTACTTGAATCTGGTGCTTCTTAATATTTAATGCTTATTTAAAGTAATACTTAGGTTTGCACACATTTCCAAAATGAATAGTCTTCTTGTAACTATTTAGTGGGCTTTTCTAAAGAAATACCTTTGTTTGGTGGTCAATTAGGCTGACCCCACCTTTCTATTAATAACTCAAGAAAGGAAAAAACACAGTTCGCCATATTAGCCAATGTGAATAACCCTCATAAAATCAGTCTCCTCTAATATATCATTTACTATAGAAGTTAAAACTACTAGTGTATAAAAGTTCTAAAATCCTTAATAATCTTAAATATGCTTGTCCACTATAGTGAGCATTTGCTTATAAAAAAAGAAATATATGTGTTAAGATGATCCCAGAGAAGGTGTGCTGCGTGTGCACCATGTGTGCGTGTGTGGAGAGAAAGAGAGAGAAATACCTCAGCTGATGGGTCTGCACAGCAAGAACTTCGATTATCCTACATATAAGCGAGAACAAAAGAAAAAACTAAACATTAGAAGAAAGACATATTTATTGAAGGCTAACTACCTGAATGCCAACTGCCAAGGAACAAAATAACTCAAGGACATGCAGCTAAATATACCTATTACATTCTTTCAATACTATGGCAACATGTGCAACACAACATGATTCCATCAAGAAAAGGTGATATCTGGGCAACTTATCACAACCCAGGGTTACAAACTGCTAATAACCTTATATGACATTTTTAACATTATTCACATGATGGCCAAAGCACGCAATTAACTAAAAGCTTCAGAAGAAACTTTAAACTTCAATTTATGTTTGAGGGCATAAGAACACGGTTACTTTTACATATTTGGTAAGTAATGAAACGAGTGTTTGAATGTGAATTAGAGAGGCGAGGGATAGAATGAGTCAATTACAGATAGTATCAATGGCGAGTAATCTATCAAATATGTTTTGGACTCGCAACAACTTTTAGGTATTCCCAATCAAGGGCAACGAAATTTCAATTTCCCTAAGAGCACCACATGTACAATATTTGAAGTACCAACATCTTGCCTTCATTAAAAGTTAATGAAAAAAAGGTTATTGGCACATAAATACACTAACTTTTGGCCCATTTTGGTTTTTCCCACGAACTTTAAAAATTATCACAAAATACACAAACTTAATCACTTTAATAATTTTACCACAATTTCAAATTCAAACCAAATTAAATCTGACTTGACATCCTGGAAATTTACCATAGACAAAGTGGTCAGTGATATAAATGACATCGTAGAGACTAGAGAGAGGATATCGATTGTTCTGATCCCAACTAGAACCAAACGATGAAACAAACAAAAAAAACTGATTTATTTTGATGGAACGACGATATTTTATGTCCTCTCTCTACGATGTCGTTTATATCACTAAACGTTTTGTCTATAGTAAATTTCCGAAATGCCAAGTAATATCTAATTTGGCCTGAATTTGAAATCGTCGTAAAATCAATAAAGTGATTAAGTTTATGTATTTGTGACAATTTTTAAGGTTCTTGGTAAAAAAGTTTGTGTATTTATGCGCCAATAACCCAAAAAAAATGGTCCGCGTCATTTTACCTACATTAAAAATATGGTGGGCGCCTGCTTATTTGGATAGGCAAATCAAGTTGGATCTCCCTTAACTTAAGGATATCATGAGAAGATTGTCATTCACATTATGCTGTTTTTTCACGATAGAAACCATGTTTAACCTAAGTAAGTGGCATTTCAAAGAAGTGGAAAGTCATTGTCGGAACTCCAGTACATTTGTGTCCTATAAAACTGTAGACATGAGAATGTTCATAGGATGAACAATTGTAATCATATAAGTTGACTAGCATGAAGTGCATAATATAACGTGCAGCATCCTCTTGCAGCTATTAAGTAATCTAACAGAAGTCCCACATTAAGAAAAACTAATACCATCCACAAACAATTTATAGGAAGTCTTATCTTTAAAATTCAACTTCCAAGCAAGGACATAAAAAGTTTGATTGCAAACAATAAAAGATAAATATTCTTTCAACAACCTCCATAAACACTTTGCAATCTACAGCTGAAAATATTATATATAAGACTTAAAATTAGGCAAAACATAAACGTACCTCAGGACATGCAAGTATGGAAAGGCAATCAACTGGAAGTGGCCTGAATTTGTGCTTTTGTGCATCTAAAAACTTCAAAGGTGAAGAGATTTCAATATTTAGTGGCTCATTAGATTTTTCAGCCTGACTTTCCTCAGATGCAGATTGCTTAGTCTTCAAGGATGCCAAAGATGCATCCTCATCAAGAGTTTCCTGGCTCTGTATGGTCCCGGCTTTCCTCCAGACGTCAACCAATGTTGGCTGCTTGAGCTTGTCATCAACGTTTGAACTGGCTGATGGTGTCAAGGAATTTCCTTTGTGTTTCTTTGGATTTCGGGAGATATGTTCACCCTCTTTGAGATGCTGGTTTATCTTTTCTAAGTCCCGCACAGAGTCAAACTCAACCATGGGGAACGGTTCCCAGTGAGGACAGAGATCAGGAAGAAGTACTTGGTGTTGTTTGAGAAAATTGTCCAATAAATACTCAATAAATCTGCATCATCAAAGTGTAGTCAGACAGTCAATTATCATGTTGTAATTAGCAATATGGCTTCACTTGTAAGTTGTATGTAGCAATTCAAGGTTCATTCAGAGAAGCTGAAGTTCATCTGACATGTAGATTGTTAATTGTTATACTGTAACAAGGGAGGCCATTACCCGCCTAGTCAAGGATCTTTAGTACGACCATAATGTATACATTGTACAATATATTGGCATCCATTTGGTAGTTCTACAATCATCATTTCCAGCTTTACCTTGGTCTATTTTAAGTCGGATATATATCCACTGTCTGACAGCTTTACCTTCCAAGTCAGTTTTGAGCTTACCAATAGCAAGTGGTATATCTCCTCGCATTTTCTACACCATTGTGCAGATTTACCTCCCAATTGTTCTCCTTTTCCAATTCTAATTTACATGAAACCTCTTGAATCCCCTTGTTTAGCTAAGAAGGAAGATAGAGAATATGAATTTCTTTTTCGTTTTTATGCCGATAAGATAAATTTCATGTTCTCTTCCTTCATCTGACAGGTTTATGGGATCATGCCTCCCCTCTAAAGGAATAGGGGACTCTCTTGCTTTTATTTCTTCAATTAATTAGAAAGAAAGCTCGGATGAAAGAATAAAGGAGGATGACTTCATCCGTGAGGGCCTCCAATTAGACATTAAAATTATAGCGGTAGGACTAGGCTATCATTCTCTTAAAGCTAAAGTTGTCAAAAGGAGTTAATTCCCCTACACCATATTGCAGAGAAATACTAGTGCTTATGTTTAGCCCACTAGCCTCAGCACATTCTCAACTTGTAGATGTGTAAGCTCCCCCAAATAAACAGTATAACCAACAGAAAACGACTACCGGCTCGTATAAAGAACTGGCTGAAGGATGTGAACATGTTAAGTACTGGTGAGCTTTTAGGCTGCTCAAGCTTGCTCATTTTGTTTAAATAGCTTCATATACAGCTCTAGCTTGACCTGTTGATATTTATTTTCTTTAGGTTATTAGTAATTTACCATGATGCATCCAAACTGAGAGGATCTTGATAACAATGCACTATTTTAAAGGTGATTAAGAAACCATGTTCTCTTCCACTCTATGGGTGAGAAGTTGAGTAGAAGATATCAGTACAACAAATAGCCTAAGTTAGCATTTTTTTAGTGATTCTGTCTTAACTCAAGCAAGAACTACCGAGAACTCCCTTTCCAAGGCTGCAAATTAGTCCCATATCAGTTGGTTAGCCATTGAGCATTTTCCCAAGTTTGGGGAGACTTCAAGAGAAAAATATGTACAAAAAATAAAATGCTGTTTGGTCATGAAACAATGTTTCTTGGACGATGAGATGCTTACTGAATAATTCATTTATCTGTTATATGACATGATTATGAAAGTGGCAATTAGAAAAATAGTATGAAACAGCAATCAAGTAATTTAAGTCATATCCTAAAGCATTATTATGTTGCAATTACATGCAATTTTTATTATTTTGTATGATAATTCTGGCTAAATGCTTTGCAGAATAAGCCTTTGAAAAGGTATATGAGAACATACACTAGGTTCCTCAAGCGCTTTAATAGCTTAAGTACTATGTCTTCCTTCGTTGTTTGGCTTATTGTCTCACATTCATTGACAACTTGGGTGGAAAATACATTTAACTGCACGGAATGGAATCAGTAGGAAATGCAGTTCAACATATATAAATAATCAATTTAGAACCGAAGTAAGTGATGAATTTCTAATTTACCAGCTCCCTCATCCAATTAGCAGCATAATAAAGAGAGAGAATAAAAATCTGCTTTTGCTTCACTGTCAAAGGCTGCCATAAAATTTCAGATACCAGCTGCCACAGACAAGACCAGAATAATATCAGAATATGGTTTGCAGGTAGCAGTAGTGACCATATTCATGAAAGATTCCAAAATCCTTAGCTCACAGCTTATGAAGATCTGAAGGCAAGGTGATACAAGCATAGAAAATGGGTGTCAATGAATTTTAGGACATACCAAATTTGTGGAACTTATATAATATATAATTTTGCATTTACATTTTTTAAAATATGCAGAAGAAAATTGAGAGGCATGGTGTTGTAATATGACTATATGAAGAATCAAAAAGGTAATTCCTTTTTGCATAAGCAAAGCATAACTGCTGGTGATTTTCCAAACAGGCTTAAAAAGCCTTTCACGAATCAAGAAAATAGCATGTAGTCTTTGCAGATCACGTGTTTATATTGAATACTCTAGAGCGTCACTTGGCCTAGACTCATGTCATGGCCTCAAGAAGCCCCTAATATTGTTGACATAATTCAGGAAATGGGGGTAACAAAAAATTGACATGTAGCAATTTCTGAAGACAATGAATTCTTCTAAATAAAGTAGCCACAACATTAACCCAACGAAAACTAAACCACAGAAGACGATGTGAACCAAATAAAAATAATTAATTCATTTCCGTTCATCAAAACAAGTCTATTAGCATAAGATTATGCCCAACCTTGGAGGAAGGAAGATTAAAAGGGCAACCAAGAAGAGCATCAATGCCTCCTAGAGATCCTTGGTTGGCCATCCTCTCAACCTGACAAATTTGGCCTGAAAACTGTGACATTTGTAGCTTTAGTTAAAAATGACAGTTCAGATGGAAAAAATGTACTTACCACAGAAAGTAAAACAAACTTCGTAGGGAGAACTTGTAAAGGTGAAGAAGATCTGGGACAAAAAGTTTACAAAGTTCAGTGGCCAGTATATAAAACATTGACACTTGAACAGGAATAGAGGAAGACTATCTCATGTGACGTCAATTTAGAATCAACTTCAACTGAACATTACAGGACCAACCCAAGTAAGCTAAAAGTAAAAATGATCGTCATAGAAAGAAAAAGCACGTATTCTAACACACAACAGTCATGCACAGACAATTTCCATAAGAGCAGAGAATGAAGAAGAGGAAGGATTGATTATCCATTAAAATCCCAAAACCACTAATAGATGATTGGTATAGTTCCAATCTGACTTGTTTTTCAAGATACACTTGATATTGCAGGCTACTCATAATCATATGACATGAGCAATTTAGCAATGTAGATAATTGATTTCTTCAAGTTAGTAACTGATAAACCGTACTTGTTGTGTAAAACTAAAATGTTTGATTTATGTTGCTAAATGTAGAAATGGGCCACTCACCCCCTTAAAAGGCCTTATAAAAGGTAAGGTTATCCAAATTTATATAGAGGAGACATGATCATTACCAAGTTGATGTGGGACAACAAGCGGGAATTTAACATGCGCCTCATGTGTGGTACGAAATGACCATTGGACTTCCACGAGTGGACCAAACAAGTCCATACACATGGACCAAACAAATCCAGCATCGTCTTAGGCCTGCTCTGACACCATGTAGACATGAGCCAGTCCCCCCCTTAAAAGGCCTTATAAGAGGGGAAGGTTATCCAAACTTATGTAGTGGAGACAGGATCATTACCAAGTTGATGAGGGACAACAAACAAGGAATTTAACACTAAAGAAGATCATTTTTACCCATGTAAGCCAGTTCCAGTCTCCTCCCACAGCCCCTATGGGATAACATAATCAGCCCCACAGTTGCATGATACCCCGTCATTTCCATGAAAAAACTCTAGTATGCTACATCTAGTTGGACTTCGATTCTCTCAGAAATAATGCACAAACACCCTTCCCACCAGTACACTCTTAATACCTAGAATAACCACTTTATCAAGAGTCTTAAGTTCCTAATGAGGAGGAATGTTCGAAATATAATCCCATTAACAAAGTTTAGAAGGAAAATCTCAACCAAAAGATCACAACATACTAATTACAAGAAAACAACTAATTACCTAAACAAAGGGGAAACAAGTGGCAATATGTTCAAGCATACAGGAGATATATCACCATCAAGGTTCATCCACAATTCTCCTGCAACAAGAAAACAGGTTTCAGTAAACATCATTCAAACTTAACATTATTATAAACAAAATTAGATCCTAGCTTAGCATTTTGAAGATGGAGCAAGTAGGTTTCTCTTACCTTCTAAACCATAAGGCAAGTCTTGAACATTCAAGTTCCCACTATCAATGTCAGATAGATAAATTGACTCAAATTCCATGACTTGTTTGCCAACCCTATGAGGCAAAATAGTCAACCTTATGGCTAACAGCAATAACACAGAAGGATAAGAGCAAAGAAATTGTTCCATTTAAGTTCTAAGAATAAGAGAGACAAAAATAAATTAAAACAACAAGCTAATCACAGTAGCAAATTTTCTTGTTGAACTGAGCAGAGCAAGCAATGTCTGGATGAATTATTGCATGCCTATATTTTCATATGCTTTCTATAGTATAATCATTTTATTCCCTCAGATCTGTTTATAATCTCACAAGTGTATTTTATAATTTTATCCCAGAGTGAATGTTAGAAAGATAAGTTCCAGGTATTCTAAAGATAAGTTTCTCCAAAGAGAATGTCTCTATTCTTACTTCTTACAAGTTACAACATTGGATGAAATTATTGGAAAATAACTCTTTATATGTTTTCATGTCAAGTGAATAAATAATTTAAACTTGATGAATGAATTTGTCTTAGGCCAAATGCATGAACTTACTCTGGGCATGAGATGACAGAAACCCTAACCACTTATAAGCAGCTTGTTTTATGAATTTAAGAGGTAGGAGGGAAATTTAGAACATGGGATGGCCAGAATGCAAGTTTTGACATTATGAACTTGATTCGCAGGCTATGTAAATTCGTTGTGAAGAGCACAGCTTCAAAGAGGTTCAAGAGAACTAGAACTATGGGCTTTGGTTGGAAAATTGGCAGTTGTTGTCATACTAAAGGTGGATTAACAAACAAAGGGAAGCATGATAAATTTACCTAAAAAACAATCAGAATGGAATATCGAATAAGTTGATATAAATTATAACGCAAAAGAACAGCCTCACCATTCCATGACAGCTGGGTGGAGAGTTCTATTTTGCATCGTCGAAACCAGTTCTTCATAAAACAAGATCAATGGTAAGGGGAGCTGCTTGCAAGAGTCTAAAGACAATTTCAAGAGCTCCACTGCTTCCTCATAATTTGACCTCTGCAAATAATTTTAAGTGATAAGTCCACCATACATCAGTATCAAAAAGAATCTGTGAAGAGAACTGGTAGAAAGAATCACGAAAAACAAGAGAAAAATAAGTAAAGAAAAAGATGGATGAATATGGATCAGACAGAACTTCTGCTCTCAGGCTGTATTCTTTCTTATTGGAATAAACTCCTGGAAATCACCAAGTTAAACAAGTTAACCGAATCCCCTCGTAGCATAACAACTTATTTTACTATACACTTTTGAAGCTCTTCTCATGTGTCATGAAATTCTCATATCAACAAATCAAGCAATTGATTTAAAAAGGGGAAAAAACATAAGCCCTCTATTTGAACTTTTAGCTACAACTGGGCACCTTTAAAGTTGAACATGTTTTTGATACATCTTTGTGTTAGCATTCATGTTTCTTTTTTAGAATATTGACATGCTTGACAAGAACAGGATGACTGCTGTCACTCCATCACACTTGTAAGTTGTAAGTCATAAGCTTAAAAATAAAAATGCAAGTGTGGGGTTATTAGAAGCACGTTACATGTGATAAAGGCGGAAGAGAGACGTTATTTGCATCTGCAATGTATGAAACTATCTTAAGTACTCCTATCAGGCCCATCTTCTTGTACAAAAGATCAGTGTTATTGATCTGAAACAATAAAAGGACTTCAAGAAGGAAAACATGAACAATAGAAATAAGTGGAGTGGAGCGCTAGCAATATAAAGAAAATAGAATTGATAATAATATAAATGTTAGAATCTGGGACAAGGATGGTGTCATATTTGCCTGTTTCCTCAAAATCATTAGAAGTTCATTTGCTATGGAGCATCCATAAGGTTGTGAGCAGGATTGAGTAGAAACTGCGAGACAAACAAATATTTCATAAACCTGCAACATGAAAGTTACTGATCAAAGGTTTATAGAGAATAAAACAGTAATGATGGATCATCATACCAGCAGAAGTATCATAAATATACCTTGTGGAGGCTCTCAACACTAAAGACCTCCAAATAATCCAAGATGCCTAAATGAGAAATTCAATAAAATAAGAAATTGCATAAATTGTTTAGCAAAAATCATATAAGTTTGATTTCCCCTAAAGAGGAGGATGACGTAAGCATACCAGTTAAGTGAGAAGAAAGTGAAGTTAACTCCTGGGACTTCCTGGAGGCCAATTTGACCATGGTGTCTAAAGCAGCACTTACCTCATAGCAAACGCCAGAGCCCACGTGGGTTAGTAATGCTCCCAAAACCTTCAAAAATTGTCAATTAGTAGGGTTCTGAGAGCTTCATGAGAAAAATAGCCAATAATACTATTGAAGCTCAACTCACTTCTTGTCTTGAAAAAGCATCACAGGATTCTTCAAACAGACGTGTATAAATGTGGACACCAAATTCCTGGGCTCTTTGTTCTTTGCAGGCCAACAAGTATGCAGATAATGATAGAAATGTGGCAAGATAATCCTAGTTTATATCAAGAACAACATAAAGTGGGAATTTTGATGAGTGGCATAATTACGGGACCACCAAGATACACAGTGTAGAATTGTTGATCTAGTGCTCCAGTACCTTTGGCAAATCCTTAACACCAACAATGCACTGATCAAACATATGATCTTGAAGACAACCCTCAATAATTTTTTTCTTGAATAATTTTTCAACACTCTTTCGCAAGGATTCACTGTTCATGAATACGAGCATAAGCAACCATATGTCAACCACCTTGTGCTCTCGAGCTTCCTCCAAACTTTTCAGTTCTTTCAGTAACTCCGGGCAAAGAATCTATAAAGCCAGTTCAACAGATTTACAAACATACGTAACACAAAGAAAAATGACTGACAAATGTAATATAAAACCCACCTTGTTAAAATTCAGACTAGATCTCAGGGCATCAAGAATGGAAGTGTTTGTATTATCTACAATAGATTTTTCTTTAGATTTGCTGTGCTGCAAGATTGGTAGATGAAATGCTCCAACAAATTTCAACTGTCCACGGATCTGTGAGATTATTCGTCTGGCATTTGATGCCTTTGCTGAAAGCAGGACGAATCTAAGTAGGTATGGAATATGCTCTGTATCGATTGTCCTTATGCAAGATAACGCTATCATGATCACCTTCACAAGTTTAAGATAAAAGGCCGAAAAAACATAAGAAAAAGGACAAAGAAAATAGAACTTGAGCATGATATTAAAGAAAGAAACCAGCAAGATCGAAAACTGTCAGCAGGTACAACTCAAGAATTTACCTCTTCTTGCAACAGATCATCCAAATTGAGATTGGAAAATGAATCGAGCACAGGAACAATAATGGAAGAGTCCTCCTGGAGCATTTGCTGAAGCGAACTAACTAGAGTTTTATTATTTTGGTCACCTACAATCTCAGGCAATGAGCCTATTATCTCTTTCTTTAAATGATGGGGGCAAATAGTTAAAACTTGTAACAGTTTCTCAGCAAAAGCCTCAGAGTTCACAAGGAAGTCAAGCCATCGCAACTGATTCAGTATCAGCCTTGCTATATCCTCATCAAGTTGCAATGAGTATGAACCACGAGCACTGACAAGAGGGTCCACATCAAAGAATTCAGGAAGTTTCTCAAGCAGCATGTCTAAAAGGTCCAGCTGGATTGATTTAACCAATAAGAGTACTCTAACCAGGCTCTCACTTCTTGTTGATCCAAAGCCATCACGCTGACAAGGTAACAACACCCTAAATAACAAAAGGTTCCATAAGTTATCTTGTCATAAAATTATAAGCAGAATAAATGTAACTCAATGACATATGAAGAGAAAGAAAATAAATCACTTTATGCTCTTTAAAACTGTTTTTGGCTCTGTGTGTGGGAAGAAAAAGCATTTGAAAAATCGGTGCTGCACCAGCTTTCAACCCAACGTCGACAATCAAAATAATTGGGTAGGTACTGCCTTGTATAAGTTGATATCCACAAATAGTATATGCAATTTCTCAAATCTAATATGCTAAATTCAATTTCCAACATTGGCCAACGTGAACTGTGTTAATGCAAAGCACGTAAACAAGAAAGGAAATTCACGCAAGAATCTGTTGCATTGTGTCTTTAACTAATCCCATCTAGATACTGTAAACGCCAAAAGCATAAAACACTTCAAGGGCACCATGGTTGAAATTGATGGAGGTTGAAAGTTGCACTAAAATCAGCTCCGAAAGTCTTCCAGATATATATATAGACACCAAAACACATCATATCATCACATTCACTACTCCTCTTACCTAGTATCTCTCTCTCTGCGTCTCAGTTCCGCTAGAGTTTAAATGAATTTGAAGGTTGACATTGTGTGATTCCGAGTGATACTACCACAACGTAAAATCATATTTTGGGAGGTGATTCTCGTATATCATAAGCCGATGCAATTTCGTCTTCAACCAACTTATAAGTTAAAATCTAATCAAATTAAATCATAAATCGAAAGGGTAATGCCCACAAACCGTCGCAAATTAGAGGTGGAAGAAGCGTAAACAGAGAAGCCCTCCAGAAACTGTGAGCGAAGGGAGGAATCGCAGGAGAATATTCCGTCGAGACGCTGGCGGAAGGCGTAGAGATCGGAGGGGAGGCACGGCGGCCCGGCCGGGTTGATCAGCGTACAACCGGCGTCCGCCAACACGGACGCCATTTTGTCAAATGGACTAGAGGCTTTACGCGCCAGTGTCGTTTGGGGTTCCACTGAAGCAGTTGAGGAAGCAGGTTCATCTTCCACGGCAGAGGATTTGAGGAGTTTGGTGGGTTTGGAGCTGGCGAATGGGGACGAAGGGTTTGGTGCTGGGTTTGGAAGGACGTTTGCGGGAAAGCATACTGTGTTTACTGCGTGAAGCTCTGCACTGTGTGTGTTTTGCCTTTTGATGTGGGAAAGAGGCGCGAAATCTTTTTCCAGTGGTTTTTTTTCTGTTTATATTTTTTTCATGTATTATATGCTTCTGGCAGCATAATAGACTTATAGTGAAAGTAAATCCATTTGTTTATATTATTACTCTTAAGTATTTTTTCCAATTCTTTTAAATTTTTCATTTATCCGTAATTTAGCCATTCAAACGAAATTAAGGTCGATTCGGAGGGTGTTTGGCTAAGCTTATTTTAAAGAACATAATGTTCTTGAAACTATAAGATGTTTCAAGAACATAAGATATAATATTTGAAGAGCTTATAATGTGTCAAAGTATTTGGATAATTAAGCTTATAAGCTAGATAAGAATCTTAAGTTAGAGAAAGAAAATTGACGGGGCATGGTGTCGATAGTATATATATATATATAGAAAATAACAAACCATAGTAAGGTTATTTTAATAAATTACTATTACTTATTAACTTATGAAAAATAAGTTGAGATTAAGCTATTTTTTCTGGATGAACTTATAGATTATTGGGACTTATTTTTACGGATTATAAGTTATTTAAAAGCTTATTTTGACAAACATTTTACATGAGCTTATAAACTAACTCTTAAATAATTTATAAGTTGTTTTGAATAGCTTATAAGCTTAGTCAAACACATTCTTAATATGTTTGATCAAAATAGATTTACTTGATAACAATAATTATCAAAGTTAATTGAAAAAATCAATTATGTCATTTTGGCCAAATTTCATACTTTATAGTTTCCTTATCGAGACAGTTACAATTTGATATTAATTTGATATTGCAACCCCGCAATGCATCAGAATAATAACACATAACAAATTATCTAGGATTATGATTCAATAATTTATTCACATGTCATCGTCAAAATGAATATCATTTTAGAGAACTAAAACATCAAATTTACTTGCTTGTGCCTAGGGGTGACTATTTGGTATCGGGTAATCGGATGCAGAGTGAGTATTCAGTCAAATTTATAAAATCGGGTCGGGATCGGGTAGCACTTTTTATGTAAAATCGGGATCGGTATCCGATTTTTTTGGGTAAGGTACCCAACCCGTACTGAATAGGCAACCCTACTTGTGCCGGTGGGTGGCCGCACATGGAAACGACAATATTTGAAGATGGCGTCATCGAGGAGTATGCATTTTACAGAACTACAGCATCAAATTTACTTGCTTGTGTGGGTGGTAGGCCAGTGGAGATGCTAAAGGCCATAGCATCACATCAACATAATCATTAACACTTTTAATTTTCTTTTTTTTAAATAATAAGGATAAATATCATTTTAAACTTCAATATGTACATATTTTATTTAAAATATCTATCAATTTAAACCTCAAACTAATGACTTTGTTCATATGTATATTTTCATGTTTCCAAAATCCTGATGTGACTCATCGGATGAGAAAAATATATCAATTGTCCAATTTCGAGAGCTATAAAATAGACGTGAGATATCTTTGATACAAAGTTAATAGTTTGCGGTTTAAATGAATATTTATTGAAGTTTAAGATTTTTTTGATAAAATGGGTATAGTTTGAGATTTAAAATAATATTTCTTAAAATTCATGATATTTTTGATAAAATAAATATAATTTAAGGTTTAAAATGATATTTACACTAATGATAATAATAGTAGAGAGAAGTTTTTATATAGCCATCCAAGTTAAGGAATGTCAAATTATAGCCACCAACATAAAAATATCAAATTATAACCAACTTACTAGCCCTATTGGGACTAATATCACCAAATAGTACCAATAGATCCAACCAATATATGATTCTTTTAATAGTACCAATAGGTACTATTTGGTGATAATAGTCCCAATAGGACCAGTAAATTGGCTATAATTTGATATTTTTATATTGGTGGCTATAATTTGACATTCCTTAACTTGGATGGCTATATATATAAATTTCCACATAATAGTATGTAGTTTCAATTTTCAAGTACATGTGTGTGCCGCGTCAATTATTTTTGAACGGCATTTAGAATTGGTTTTAATTTTGCCCAATCTATATATAAAATATTTTCCTGAATTGACAGACTTACACCCAAATATAAAATAATCTAAGAGAATTGGTTTTAAATATTTTAAAATATGGATTGAGGCTTCAAGCCTTCAATATTTCTTCCAACATACTCGTTCAAAGTTCTGGGTCCGCTGCATTCTGGCCGCCGGACGATCTTGATCTTTAATATTTTGCACTTTAAGAATGATGATACCCATTTTAATTTCAAGGTTTGTATTTTTAATTTTTTGTTTTCTCTTTTCATTTTTCTAGATATCAACTTTACCTTTTCCATTTTATTATTCTTCAACTATATATCCTATTTGATTAGAGGTGGTCTCCTGTGCGCCAGCGCACAGTGAGACCACTTTATTTAATTAAGTAGTTAATATCTTAATTAAATAGTTAATTAATCTTAATTAATTAATTAAATATAATTAAAATTAATTAATTTAATAAACTTTAATTTTAAAGTAATAAATATAATTTTGAATTAATAAATTCTAATTTTGAATAATAAAGTCTAATTATAAATTAATAAACTCTAATTTTGAATTAATAAACCCTGATTTGAATTAATAAACCCTATTTGAATTAATAAACCCTAATTTTGATTTAATAAACCCTAATTGAAAATAATAAACCCTAATTTTGAATAATAAACCCTAATTATGAATTAATAAACCCTAACTTTGAATTAATAAACCCTAATTGTTAATTAATAAACCCTAATTATGAATTAATAAACCCTAATTTTGAATAATAAACCCTAATTTTGAATTAATAAACCCTAATTATGAATTAATAAACCCTAACTTTGAATTAATAAACCCTACTTGTTAATTAATAAACCCTAATTATGAATTAAACCCTAATTTTGAATTAATAAATTCTAATTGAAAATAATAAACCCTAATTTTGAATTAATAAATCCTAATTTTAAATTAATAAACACTAATTATGAATTAATAAATAAAATATAAAAAAAAACAAAATAACAAACACTTGTGCGCGTCGCGTAAGCGCGCGCACACAAGTGTTTGTCATTTGATTATACGTTATAATTATGTTTAATCTTATTAATCTATGTGCACTAAACACAAATAGGCCTCCAAAATTCATCAAGTGTTCAATCTTAAAATTATTTGATATTTGTTGGCTATTTAACATATTTTGGTGATTTTTAGTTTTAGTTTGTGTAAAACCTACAACTAGTTTTGATTTATTTATGCATACATAGGTACTATTACGGTAACTTTTGTTGAAAAATTAATCACGTTTTGAAAATTTTAGAATAAATAATATTTTATAATTATCATTAGAAGAATAAAATATGATAAAAATAAAATGAAAAAATCCAAAAAATAAAAGAAGAGTGAATAGGTGAAATAATATTTTAGAATCAAAAGTCTAGAAGGTCAATTGCGATCGTCCGTAAAATTGATGGTTTAACGATCAATAGAGCATAAATAAAAGAAAAACATATTAACCTATAACAATGCTTATGTTAAAAAATTATATGCATGCATTTTCTACTTATCATGTATAAAATATGTTTAACTCATACCATATATTCTATTAATTTGTCTCTCATTATTATCTGATCAATTATTTTTTATTGTAACAGTTCGTATTGTCCGTAAAATATTTAAATTATTGTTGATTGCGACAATAAAAAATGATTATCTTCATATTGTCTGTGAAATATTTAATTTTTTTCAAACATGTATTTCTGACGATTAATTTGAGTTCAAATATATATGGGATGTTCTAAGAAATATAATACAATTATGTAATTCCAACTTTGACATACTTGGACATAACTTTGTTCTTCCACAACCAAGTTACCTAATTAATCCCTAAACAATATACTCCATCTGTTCCATTTAAAATGTATCATTTTTATTTTTGGATTGTCCCATTACAAATGTTTTATTCTATTTTAAGAAGTAATTATTTCTTCAAAAAATATGGATCCTATCAATTTTTTAATACTTTAAATATTTTTATTTTTTTTAAATAATCGTGGCAAAAAGAAAAGGTTTATATTGAAAACCAAAATACCTAGCGTGAAGAATAGATTAAAAAGAGCACCATAGATTTTTTTTTCTTTCTTAAAGTCACTTTAGAGGAGCACCGATTTATTTCTATAAAACAAATCCCCCAAAGAAACCGCCTCTTACTGTTCTTCTTCTTCCCCAAGCGTGAAGAAGAAAACCCTAAAACTCTCAACGATGTCGTACGACGACGTCGAGATCGAAGACATGGAGTGGAACGAGGCGCTTCAGTCCTTCACATACCCTTGCCCCTGCGGCGATCTTTTCCAGATCACCAAAGAGGACCTCCGACTCGGAGAGGAAATCGCTCGGTGCCCTAGCTGCTCGCTCTACATCACCGTAATCTATAACATGGAAGATTTTCAGGAGAAATCCAACAATAAAGTCAAGCCTCCGAAGCCGCAGCCCGTCGCCGTCGCTTGAAAAGTTCGAAGGTCTCGATTTTTGGTTATATATATTCATAGTTGATATTCTCTGTGAGCGGTGTGCGTATGGTGGATGAGTTTGATTTTTATCCGGTATTAGATTAGGTATTCTGTAATCTGGTGTTCAATTGTGTTGGTGGCTAAATTAGTACTATTTTGAGGGGAAAAAGGTAATTGCTGATTTTGGTGGAAATACCAGTTTGAGACATTAAGATACATATATAGTTAATTCTTCCTGTCCACTTCAAAATTTCATAACACGACTTAATATTCTTATGCTTTCAGTTGATATCATAGTGTGATGTTGTGCGTTGCTAGTGTAATCGTTCTTGTTTGTGATTTTGTTAGTGGATTGGGTTAATCAAAGAGTTGTGGAGTTGTGCATGTATTTTGTTCATCTCTTTGATATTGGCATGTGGTGGACACAGATACAAGGAAAATTTCAGAATTGTGATTCCTACTGCAGCCATGGTAATACTTTTGGTTCCCTTGCTTTAATAGGCTTCTTTCGTATAACTTTTCTTATTGATGGCAATGATAGGTCAATTAATATGTAGTGTCATACATTAACATGGACTTGTTCACAGTGAACAAACAAACTTTTAAAATTAATGAGCGCCAAGATGCACCATTGATATCTTAATACTGTTCTTAATTAAGGTTACTAGATCTGATAGCATCATTATTGTTCTTAATGTTTAGTAGCTTAGCTTTAGTTATAGGATGTTGAACTGGTCGTGGCAGTCCGAATGCTTGAGGCGCCGTTTGCCCATAGACTTGGAGGGTGAGAATAAGCAGTGATCTGAGAGCCAACTTCAAACAGGAAGCAGAATTAGAAAAAGTTGTTGAAATGATTGCTAAATGGGGCTTAACTACGTGCTTTAGTTTTCTTGGTTGGTATTACTTCTTTCTGCCATTGATTATCTTGACTGTGGCAGAAATTGAAACCATGTCCTGTTTGAGTATTGGTATAATTGTGTTCTATATCGCTGCTAAAAGTTGCTTCAAAGTGGTAATGTGATTAATTATTTGTTGCTTTTCTTTATAGTTTGGTTTTTAATTTTCTATGAAGCTTGGATTGACGTTCAAGGATTAGATTTTGCAGTAATAATTTAAATTTATTAGATTAATTATGTTTCCTTTTTATTATTCGATGGAGTTTAATTTGAATAGTATAAGCAACTAAATTTCTTGATTTGGTTAGAATAATGAAACACTAGTTCAATATCTGTGAGATATAATTTGTTGTTTGATTAATTCAATTGGATTTTGATTTGTTCCATGAATAGAGAGTTTTAATCTGATTTTCTTAAACCTGATCACCTTAGGTTAATCTAGATTAGTGTCAATTGGTTTCTCCAATCCGTAATTGTTGGATTAAGGCTAATTAGTGACAAAGCTATTGTATCGGTAGTGGAATAAATTGATAGACGAATTATTATTTGCGTTCTTGGGTAATTTGTCTAAATTGAGTTCCTTCAGTTCTTAAAGCTATTAGAACATTAAATCTAGGTTCAGCGTTTCCAACTAGGTTGTATTTTGATAAGAGAAATAATTAGTTCATCGTCTCTTGCTAATTATCATAAAGTATGTAGGAATTGAGGTATGTCCGTTCCATTCACAATATTCTATAACTGGTTGGTCCATGAGAATTAATATATATTCGCTTCGACGATCAGAAATGGTGACTAGTGTGGATTTATTCAGAACCGAGTCCATTTTATCTTGATTTATTTCTTATTTGATTTGGTTATTTTATTGTTTCCTTAGTTAATTTTTACTCTCTCCAATTTAAGGCGTGATGACTACACCAAATTCCATCTTTAGGAAATCTGGATTCAGTAACATGTTCTCTGTGGTTAGACTCTGCTTATCGTTATACTAGTCTTGATTCTTAGAAGGATTGCAAGAATTATTTGGTGGTAAACGACGTCCACCATTTTTGATCAATTCCTGTCATTTTTTCCATCGATCTAATATAATCTAAGCTCATCTTCCATGGATGTAGATCTTTCGATCGAACCATGAAAATCCTTACGTTGTTTCTTTCTTGTTTGCAGCGTGATAAGTTCTTGATTTATGGTCTAAAATCATAACAAGTGGCGCATCTATGGGAAGCGAAGCTGTGATGAGTTCTACGAAGTTCGACGCGGAGAATTTCTCAACGACGAAAGCAGCACTCAAGTCCGAATCATTAGGCAACATAAGATACTTGAAATCATCGTCGTCTTCCTTCTCGCAAACCACACGCCCCCGTTTTTCTACCACCAGAAACTTCCTGATACATATTCATCCATAAAATTATAAGCTTTCAATTCATCAATTAATTTGACACTCAAAAAATAAACAGAGAAAGAATACTTGGAGAAAATTACAGTCTTGATTGTTCAAAATCCACAGAGCTCTCAGGTAGCATAAAATGACAATTTAAAAAAATAATTATTAAACAACTTTCTGCCAATTGAAAGTATAAACAAAGGATTTCCTCAAAAAAATAAAAGGTTATTGATGTATAAATATATCAATTTTGGATCAATTTTAATTTTTTCCATCAACTTTAAAAGTTATCATAAAATACACAAATTTAATGATTTTAGCCACCAACTTTAAAAGTTATCATAAAATACTCAATTCGTGTGCGTCAGAGAGAGAGAGAGAGAGAGAGAGATTTAAACATTATCAAGAACAATTTCTGCGACTCGATATCAGACTGCTCACACAACAAATGCACATCATGCAAAAGGTAAGGTTTCTTAATGTAAGGTTTCTCTCAAGAACCAAACATCATCGCATCAAATTTCTTTCAGTCGTAAATACAATTTTACAAAATGGCATCTTAGTAACTAGTTAATAAGTAAAAACTCGCAAAAAAGAATTACAAATCCTGATCTGTTGAAGAATAAATCAATTTTGATGGTAACTTATACCAACTGATATAGTACTTGCAGGAGATGCACAATCTACATATTCTAAACATATCAGAATTACCAAATACAAGGCAAAATCTAACCATGCGTCGACCCAATTTCTCAAGACACAGAAGTTGTGTACAAAAATAGCCACATTGTCCATTGGAGACTATCTCCAGACTTGGCACTGAATGGCAGTGGCCTTTGGGATATTTCCCTTAAAAATAGATGCATTTCCACCTTATGCTGCTTCTGACTGCTCAAATTTGTCACTTCTTTTACTTGTCATTCGCCATAATCTGCATTCTGCTCAATAGTTTAAGACTGATCCAAGAATCGGAGTTGCTGAAGATTATTGCTCCATGGACTCTTTTTTTCCTGCCAACGAGAACCAATCAGCTCATTTTCACAGTACTAACCATGAAACAATGGCCAATATCCAGAGTGAAACACATTTGAACGATCTCTCTTAAACTCCAAATTATGGTTCCACGCTTGGGATTACTTAGATTACTGCATTATCAGAAGATGCACGCAAGGATGGAAACGTTAACCTACTATCATAATGTATCAGCCATACCAAAATAGCATTAGATAGTGATCTCTGTTGTCTTATACCAGCTATCATTCAGGATCAGCAACATTCACAGATTGGTCCTCAATGATGGCCTCTGCAGGATCTTCATTAATTCCATCATTCTGATCATCCAAGTATGCTTGCGAGCTAACTACTTGTCCCATCAAGTCCTTATGCTTCAGATTGCCTGAAATTTTCCAAAACCACGAATAAATAATCAAATAATTGACACTCAGACACATGGTTCAATCACACACTAGAAGCTTAATGCATTACCCATCCAGAACGAGCACCCACTTGTTGTTGTGCAAAGAAGGGCTTTGACATGAAATAAAAATCGTTCCATAGCTCTCTTTGTCAAAGGAACTTTGCCAGTTATAGCAGTTTGTTTTGATCCCTTTATGAAGGAATAATTTTATGTTAAGGGTCCTCAATTGTACGACTATGGGTGAAAAGAAACAAAGGCAATCCTCAATATGTGAATTTATGAAATAACCTTCGCTTCAGAGCATAATGCCTGTATGGTTCTGGTTGCTTTCTGAAGCTCTTTAATCTGGAGAATGCCAGAAACTTGTCAGAATAGACATTTCAAAACTGTTCTGATTACTAAGTCTATTCAAAGTTTCAGACCAGGTGAAGTATGAGGTCCTTGTGCATCTGAAACTGAGCCTGTAAGAAGTCAAAAACTGGAGAGAGCTCGATTTAGCAATACAAGAAAACAATGACAGTGACAACTACAAAAATCTCCCTCTAGATGTAATTGAGGGAAAGAAAATATACAGTATCACTAGTATCTAGTTGAAAGGTTACTATGACCCAAACATGAACTACTGACACCAATAGTTCAAACAAAATTTGAAGAATAAAAAAGATTGAAACTGCCTTATGCAATTCCATTCCCTCTTTAAAGTAATGGCATTTATAAAATGGATCATACGGAATGAGTTGAACCTCATGTCCCTTTACAAACACCTTATTTTGGGAAATTCCTTTGTTGCCATTCAGAATCTCGAAGATTCAAGCTTATATATTGGTATTAGTTTATTCTGACCGATAAAGTATGATGCTTTTAGCGTCTTTCAGAAGTTTATTAGTTCGAAAGGCTGCAACTTACATTATCATAATTTTGGGTTTGTAGGATTTTCCCTCAATTTATGATGGCTTAGCCTGGCAGAGAAATCCTGGGTGATTACTTTGGTCAGAAGAGGAAACACTTAAGTTGCCTCCTCTTTTTTTCCCAATAGATACATGGATTCAATTTACATAATTGATCTCTTGTGCTTCACTTGAGCTCTAACAAGGTATATGAGCTCAGAAGAGATGATAAAGTAACAGAAATTAGGACAAATAGGAAATGGTAGAAGAAAGAGCTCACAACCACCCCTAAGCAATTAAAAAATGGAATGTATGCAGGAACTAACTTCATTCATTCTCAAGATTAAGTGGAGCACATAACTATTCATCCATGTTCCATTGGTCTGTAATCCGCCAAGGTAGAGACCACATCTAATGACAAATTACACATACCTTTCAGAAAGGTGTCTATGAACTTCCCTCCATACTTGACAGCCATTGCATGAATGCTCACCTTATTTATCAAAGTAAAATGTAAATATTCAATTGCTCAATAGTTCAAAAGTATTACTAAAATGATTTGGGAGAATACCTTGTCATTATTCCTGCACATGTTAACCAGGGATACAACCACATTAACAGACTGCACCATTTTGTTCAGAAGCCTCCGTATGTCTTCCACTTTAGCACCACCTCTTGGTTTCTCTAACAGAGTGATTTCCTTAACCTAAGCAGCAAACACATAAATAACAATTTGTTTCCCAATCCATATTCGCTCTTTACTAACACAGAACCACCAGCTACTCACCAAATTGTTGAGTGCAGATATGTTCTCTTCATGCTGCAAAATAATGACTTACCATCAGTATCTCAATTATTTGATATAACTTCTCAGTCATACAAAGGTAGGGCTCAGCTCACCATTACTCGGTACCAGACAATCATTGTCGCAGGGCAAAGGCTAGGAAAAGTACTGCCATCCTCCATTGCATTTCCGGAGGACAAAACCTAATACAATTAAGATTAAATTAAGCTGAGGCTAATATAGCCATTTGGATTAATGAATAATTTTGCCTTTCAATTGAAAGCTCAAGAACTATATGAAAGAAGATCATAAATAAGTTGACTAAAGCTTTCAACGGATCCTAAAGAAAGTAATAAAAAGAAACAGCTTGAACAGCAGGCTAGTAGACAGTAAGTACACTAGGAAGTAATAATGATTTGCATGTGCTGGAAACTTGGAAGTTCTTGGAGGAGAACGAAGCAAATGTTTACCCTTCTTGGTTACTTCAATAGAAACTTCATCACATGGTTCGATTTGCCATTTGCCAGTACTGCATTTCACTTCTCTCATCTAATTCACTGGAGAACATCTAATTATAATGTGTTTATGTCTATCAGAATACTTTGGTCAAAGTATTGGTCTATTATACCTTTTACAACATTCTGATGACATTGTTACTTAACTAGATAATAGATTGTTGCATTTTGGGGTAGCGTATTGATCGTTTAAATTTTTTTTGACCCACAGGAAATTTGTGATAAGTATCTAAAAATGAGCAGGGAATACCATGAACCACAAAAATCCTTCGGTCAGAATAAGATTTTGTGAAACAGTAATAATAGAGCCATTTAAGAGAAAGGAATGAATTGTATATTGATAACAAAAGAGACTCATATATATAGGAAGTAGAAACCTAGGGTTACAACCTAATGGACCTAACTAGCATTGGACTAACTAGTATTTGGCCTAGATAATATTCTCTAACACTCCCCCTCAAGCTGGAGCATATATATCAATCTATATCTAGCTTGGTGCAATGTTTTGAGAATCAATTCCTCTTCAAGGCTTAGAGAAGACATCGGCAATAGTAGTAACACCAGAAAGATGAAGTTGTAGTAGAAACCAAGCAAAGTCAGTACAGTTGGCAGTGCCAGCAGATCAGGACTGTGGTGGCAGCAACAGGTAGAAACCGAACAAAATCGGCATGGCGGTTAGTAGTAGTAACCGAACAAAGTCGGTAAGGCAGTTGGTAGTAGTAACTGCAAAGTCGGTACAACAATTGACAGTATCGACAACAGAACAAGACTGCATGGCGACGATAGGCAGAATCAAATAAAGTCGTCAGGACAGCTGGGAGAAGGTCCCAAAAAATAGTTTGAGTCTGAATTCGACATTAAAGGAGGAATTCAAAGTAGTATCAAAAAACCGCACTAAGTCTGATTTGAACAGCAGAATCAGAACAGGTTAAAGAAGAGTGGCAGTGGTGGAGAAAATTAGGGTAGAGTGGCTCCGGCAGCAACATTGCAAATTAAGTCAGAGAGGGATTAGAGTTTCATCCCCGAGTCATTTAGGAGAAATGAATGAATTGTTTATTGATAACAAAAGAGACTCCAATATATATAGGGAGTAGAATTATAGGGTTACAACCTAATGGTAATGGGCCTAATTAGTATTGGGCTAATTAGCATTTGACCTCGATAATATTCTCTAACAGATTTCAACTGAGAACATTTTTCCATGCAAAAACCAAACAAACAATTAACATAAGTAAATGAAAATTCTAAAGCTTCCACAAATAGAGACACCCCAATACATTGAAACACATTGATCGTGGATTTATCAAAACTGCTATTGCTGATAATGTAACCATTTAGAATCTTAAACATCATCCCTTTATTTGAGTGTGTTTGCAATGTGGCATCCGATGTTACAGAGTTATTTCCAAATAAAAATTTCAGTATAAAGTTCTCATTTAGATTATAATATTAGGCTATTTCGACATTGATAATAAATATTTTTGAGATATATACGTCACTGCAGACTGTAAAGCCTTGCTAGAGAATCAGTGCACCTGAGGCAAAATGGAGCAAGCAAGATCATTTAGTGAATCAGAAGTTGACTGGCAGTTACCCAAATAAAGGCGGAGTATCTTTTGGATCATTTCCCCTGCAATGATAAGTAGAATTATCATCATTTCTTGAAACTTCTGACTTAGTGAGCTTGCAGTAGTTAAAACTCACTTTGGTTTTCAAACTACCGCCAACATCGTCCCTATCACACTTGTGCATCAGGAGTTTATGCGCATAATTCCTCAGTTTGTTGCGGAGAAAAGGAATGATTTCCTTGCTAAATCTTGTGCGAGGATCCTTTCCATTTTCACACAGAGATCTATTGAGGAATGTGTGGATGGATGTAACCATGAACTCTAAAGTCAGCAAGACTTCTGAAGCCAGTGTAAATGAAAAGTTTATTGCTGCAAAAGGAACAGTAGAGCAAACAAATTTCATTTCTTTTTTCTTTGTATCGGTTTATTATTGAAGACAAGTAGAAACTACAAAACATACCCACATCAAAGACACTTCCTAGGAATATATAAGCACCAGAATATAAATAGTCCATACTCCCCGGTGAAGGAATCAGCTGCATTCCTTGGAAAAAACAGTCAGATATTTTTGTTGGCTGGAAGGCCTTGAGAAGATCTGATAGGATATTATTTTCCTTCAGAAGATCTGGCAGATTGAGCATCTGTATATAAAGGAAACAGCAAACAAAATGTCATCAATAGTTGCGATTTGGAAAACCAGATACAGCTCAGAAATAATAGCACAACACAATCAAAGAGCAAAACAATCTCTACTTAAATGGATCAAAGATCATGGGCCACCTTGCCAAAGCACAGAAGCGTCTCTTTAAAAACTGAAACGGAAGTCAGAATAGGTGATGCAGAAACACATGTATTTATTATCTCCGGATTTGCAGCCAAACTAGACTGAGTTATCCAGTGTTCTTGACATATTTCAGCACCTACAATTATATTATGTCAGACATGATAACTCCAAAGTTGTCAGACTGACCAAAAAAAAATTGTTGCTAACCTCCTCCAAGAATGCATACTGCCCGATCAAAGTTTCTCCTAAGGTACAGAAACAAAGACCGTATCCTGCTGAAGAATTCAGTCAATTTCATTCCCATAAACCTGGATGGAGCATTGAAGCATCTTGCTGAAGTTTGTTTTCTTGTGGGACTTAAGAGATCCAGCTTTTTGTGAAGATCACGCAGGAGATAGAGATGTAGTGGCAGCTAGTAATAAGCAAGAGTCAAGTGACAGATTTTACCAACACATTTTTGAACCACAATAGCTAGAATCAGGATCTCAAGTTGCAAACTGAAATGATGCATTTCTTCACAGCCAAAAGTTAATCTTCTTGTATGCTTGCATATTTATCTGTTGTAGAATAAGTATCCCACATCGGTTATGTTTCCTAGTCAGGCTTAGTCTCTTGTAATATATATAGGTGCTTTGTGCAAGTGATGAATATACAACTATTTTCCTCCAATATGTTTCTATACTTTCCTACATGTGTCTATATTTTATTGTTCTACATGGTATCAGAGCGGATTCGAATCCGTCTCTGACTTAGTCTTTCAAAAAAAGAATGAAATTAGGGTTTTGGTTTCTGCCGTTGCCTCTGTTTTGCTGCTTTGCCCGTTCTACGACTCTGTCTGCTGCTCTGATTAGGGTTTTGCTCTCTGCCCTATTTTTGTCTCTCGTTCTTCATGTCAACATCGGCCGTGCTGAATCTACCTCTTTTGATAATTCAACGATGTCTGCTCACGGTCGGGATTCGTATGGTGGACGTGGCGTGGCGTGGCGTGGCCGAAGCCGTGGGTTTAATGATCGACATTGTGATCATTGTGGTCGTTCAAATCATGAGTCTGATAAGTGTTGGGAGAAGTTTGGCAAACCTGATTGGACCAACACGGCCTCTACTGCACCAAGTTCTTCATCTGCTACTAGTGGTCTCGGTTCCACGAGCCAATTATGAAACTCCGTTGCAATATATCAGCACTTTCTCTACTACTGTTGCCTCCACCTCTGTAGGTGCGTTTGTCGTGTCTCCTGGTAAGTTTTGGATGTTGGATTTGGGTGTCTCTGCCCATATTACTAGTACAAAATCTTTTTTAACATCGTTTTCTCCATCCTCTCTTCCTTCTGTTCGTCTTGCCGATGGCACCTATTCCCCGATAACCGACAATGGTGTTGTCAAACCCACTACTCATATCACTATTTATGATGTTTTGTTTGCCCCCAAATTCCCAGTCAGATTATTATCCATTAGTCAGCTAACAAAAACTCACAATTGTTCTGTCACATTTTATCTTTCCTATTGTATCTTTCAGGACCTGCAGACGAAGAGGACAATTGGTGAAGGACATGAGCATGACGGTCTGTACTACTTGGATCCTGTTTCACCCGTCTCTTCTTATGCTCTCTCCGTCGTTGTGTCTCCATATTAGTGGCATTGTCGTCTTGATCACCCGTCTTTTGCCAGTCTTCAAAGTTTAGTTCTGGTTGCGTCTGTTGATTTTAACTGTGAGTCTTGTGAGTTGGGCAAGCACCATCAAACTTCTTTTTCCTCTCGAGTCGATAATCATAGTTTTTCTACTTTTGATCTAGTTCATTGTGATGTTTGGGGTCCTAGTAGGATTGAGTCTAAAGGGGGTTTCAAGTACTTTTTTATTCTTGTTGATGATTATTCATGCATGACATGATTATATTTACTTAAACAAAGAACTGAAGTCTCTACTATACTCAAATCTTTTTATCATGAAATAAAGACTCAATATTCTGTTGATTTGCATATTCTTCGCACCGATAATGCTCTTCAGTTTACACAGCAATCTAATTCATCCTTTTGTGATTCTCATGGTATAATTCATAAAACTTCTTGCTCTCACATTTCTCAACAAAATGGGGTTGATGAGCACAAGCATCGTCATATTTTAGATATTGCACGTACTCGTATGTCTCACATGCATGTGCCTAAGTATCTATGGAATGATACTGTTCTTACTGCATGCTTCCTTATTAATAGGATGTCGTCTAGTGTGTTGTATGGGGATATTCCTTTTTCGTGTCTTCATCCTCCTCTTCGCATATTTGGATGTGCTTGTTTTGTTCATGATCTTACTCCTGGGTATGACAAGTTGTCCCCCTTTCTATTGAGTGTGTGTGTGTTTTGGTTATTCTAGGACCAAAAAGGGATACCGATGTTTTGAGCCGCTTACCAAATGTCATTATATAGTCAAACTAAACCAACCGATCAATTCGTTCCTACTCCTTTACCTATCCCAACATCTGTGTTTCCTATGCCTCATGTACCACCATTACAGGTTTATACACGACGTCATCGACCCGCAATAGTCTGAGCCACTGCCCCCGAAATATCCCCATACACAACCCAAGAAATAGCCCCAAAAACAGCACCAGGCACAGTCTCATGTCCACTGCCACAGTCATCTTCACCTCCAGCTTCTGAAAGTCCACCTACCACGGATGAATTACCCATAGCTCTTCGCAAAGGTACATGTACTTGTACCACTAAACATCCCATGTCTAATCATGTTTTCTTTGATCGCTTGAGTTCTCCTTTTCATTCCTTTGCTCTTTCTCTTTTGTCTACAGTGATTCCAACTTCTTACCAAAAGGCACTCAAACACCCTTTGTGGCGTTCCGCTATGAATGAGGAGATACGGGCTCTTTTGAGTAGTGGTACTTGGGTATTGGTAGTTGCCCCTCCTTTGGTAGATATTGTATCATGTCGTTGGGTGTTCACCATCAAATTTCTTGTTGATGGTAATATTGATCGATACAAAGTTCGTCTTGTAGCCAAAGGGTATACACAAACTTATGGTATTGACTACTTTGAGACGTTCTCACCCACTGCTTGTATGAACTCAATCCGAATTATGTTCTCCTTGGTTGTCAATCTTTACTGGCCTATGTGTCATCAAGAATGCGTTCCTCTATAGTGATTTGACTCCGGCGGTCTTTATGGAGCAACCTCCAGGTATATTGCTCAGGGGGATGATGATACTAAGGTTTGTTGTCTTAAAAAGGTAATTTATTGCCCTAAACAAAGTCCGAAGGCATAGTTTGATAAGTTCAGCAGTGTTCTTGGAACTATTGGTTTTAAGCAATGCAAGTCTAATCATTCAGTTTTTGTGCGACATCAAGCACAGGTATTGTCATTCTCATTGTATATGTTGATGATATACTCATATCTGGAAGTGATGTTCGTGGAATTGAGGAGACTAAGGAATACTTGTAGCAACATTTTGTTATTAAGGATTTGGGGCGTCCTAAGTATTTCTTAGGGATTGAAATTGCATTGGAGCATAGCCTATGTTATCCAAATACTTGCAGCAACTTCCATAGCCTGTATTACTTGGAGCATAGCTCCAAATAAGCATATGCTCCAAATCCTTACTCCTATGTTATTAAGGATTTGATACTCCTATGGAAGTTGATCCAAGTGTTTGGATGACAGTGGAGATTTCTAGGAGGATAAAGCTAAATATAGACGTCTTGTTAGAAAACTTATCTACTTGACAGTAACAAGGCCCGACATTTCCTTTGTTGTTGGTTTAGTCAGTCGTTTTCTAGATAAGCCTAAGCAAGTTCACTGGGACACTGCTATTCGAATTCTTCAATATATCAAGAAATCTCCGAGGAAATGATTGTTATTCAAGAAGAATTGTCATCTAAATATTGAAGGATATTCTGATGCTGATTATGTTGGTTCTAAGTCTGATAAAAAGTCTACTTATGGATATTGCACCTTCTTATGAGGAAACCTGCTAACCTGGCGAAGTAAGAAACAACATACATACTATTGCGAGATCTTCTGCCGAGGTCGAGTATAGAGCTATGGCTCATACTGCTACTGAGATGATCGGAGTTAAGAATCTTCTTGGGGAATTGGGGTTCACTTTCAATGAACCTTTACCTATGCATTGTGATAACCAAGTCGCTATCTACATTGCAAATAATCTGGTATTTCACGAGAGGACTAAACATATTGAGGTTGATTGTCATTTCATTCGAGAGTATGTTTTGAATCAGACGATTACTACTCCTTTCACTTCGTCATGCAACCAGAGCAATTGCTGATATCTTCACAAAACCGTTGGCCGCGAAATGTTTCTCAAATTTTTGTACCATACTGGACATATGCTCCAGCTTGAGGGGGAGTGTTGTAGAATAAGTATCCCACATCGGTTATGTTTCCTAGTCAGGCTTAGTCTCTTGTAATATACATATGTGCTTTGTGCAAGTGATGAATATACAACTACTTTTCTCCAATATGTTTCTATATTTTCCTACATGTGTCTATATTTTATTGTTCTACATTATCAATGTAGAGTACTATGATTTTGTAGCTTTTAATTATTCTTTTGTGAGAGCATTACAAAAGACCATCTTCTTAGTTTACTTGAATCTAGTGCTTCTTAATATTTAATGCTTATTAAGAGTAATACTTAGGTTTGAACACATTTCCAAAATGAATAGTCTTCTTATAACTATTTAGTGGGCTTTTCTAAAGAAATACCTTTGTTTGGTGGTCAAATAGGTTGACCCCACCTTTCTGTTAATAACTCAAGAAAGGAAAAAACACAGTTCGCCATATTAGCCAATGTGAATAACCCCCATAAAATCAGTCTCTTCTAATATATCATTTACTATAGAAGTTAGAACTACTAGTGTATAAAAGTTCTAAAATCCTTAATAATCTTAAATATACTTGTCCACTATAGTGAGCATTTGCTTATAAAAAAGAAATGTATGTGTTAAGATGATCCCAGAGAAGGTGTGCACCAAGTGTGCGTGTGTGGAGAGAAAGAGAGAGAGATACCTCAGCAGATGGGTCTGCACAGCAAGAACTTTGATTATCCTACATATTAGCGAGAACAGAAAAACTAAACATTAGAAGAAAGACATATTTATGCAGTCTAACTACCTGTATGCCAACTGCCAAGGAACAAAATAACTTGAGGACATGCAGCTAAGTCTAACTACCGGTGCCAACTGCCAAGGAACAAAATAACTCGAGGACATGCAGCTAAATATACCTATTACATTCTTTCAATACTATGGCAACATGTGCAACACAACATGATTCCATCAAGAAAAGGTGATATATAGGCAACTTATCACAACCCAGGGTTACAAACTGCTAATAACCTTATATGACATTTTTAACATTATTCACATGATGGCCAAAGCACACAATTAACTAAATGCTTCAGAAGAAACTTTAAACTTCAATTTATGTTTGAGGGCATAAGAACACGGTTACTTTTACATATTTGGTAAGTAATGAAACGAGTGTTTTAATGTGAATTAGAGAGGCGAGGGATATAATGAGTCAATTACAGATAGTATCAATGGAGAGTAATCTATCAAATATGTTTGGACTCGCAAAATGTATTCCCAGTCAAGGGCAATGAAATTTCAATTTCCCTCAGAGCACCACATGTACAATATTTGAAGTACCAACATCTTGCCTTCATTAAAAGTTAATGAAAAAAAAGGTTATTGGTACATAAATACACAAACTTTTGGCCCATTTTGGTTTTTCCTACGAACTTTAAAATTGTCACAAAATACACAAACTTAATCACTTTAATTATTTTACCACAATTTCAAATTCAAGCCAAATTAAATCTGACTTGAAATCTTGGAAATTTACAATAGACAAAGTGGTCAGTGATATAAACGACATCGTAGAGAGAGGATATCGATTGTTTTAATCCCAACTAGAACCAAACGATGAAACAAACGAGAAGACATGATTTTTATAATGAGGATTGACGCGATGAATCCTAAAAAATCTGATTTATTTTGATGGAACGGCGATGTTTTATGTCATCTCTCTACGATGTCGTTTATATCACTAAACGTTTTGTCTATAGTAAATTTTCGAAATGCCAAGTAATATCTAATTTGGCCTGAATTTGAAATCATCGTAAAATCACTAAAGTGATTAAGTTTATGTATTTTGTGACAATTTTTAAAGTTCGTGGGAAAAAAGTTTGTTTATTTATGTGCCAATAACACAAAAAAATGGTCCACATCATTTTACCTTCATTAAAAATATGGTAGTCGCCTACTTATTTGGATAGGCAAAGCAAGTTAGATCTCCCTTAAGGATATCATGAGAAGATTGTCATTCACATTATGCTGCTTTTTTCACGATAGAAACCATGTTTAACCTAAGTAAGTGGCATTTCAAAGAAGTGGAAAGTCATTGTTGGAACTCCAGTACATTTGTGTCCTATAAAACTATAGACATGAGAATGTTCATAGGATGAACAATTGTAATCATATAAGTTGACCAGCATGAAGTGCATAATATAACGTGCAGCATCTCTTGCAGCTATTAAGTAATCTAACAGAAGTCCCACATTAAGAAAAACTAATACCATCCACAAACAATTTATAGGAAGTCTTATCTTTAAAATTCAACTTCCAAGCAAGGACATAAAAAGTTTGATTGCAAACAATAAAAGGTAAATATTCTTTCAACAACCTCCATAAAAACTTTGCAATCTACAGCTGAAAATATTATATATAAGACTTAAAATTAGGCAAGACATAAACGTACCTCAGGACATGCAAGTATGGAAAGGCAATCAACTGGAAGTGGCCTGAATTTGTGCTTTTGTGCATCTAAAAACTTCAAAGGTGCAGAGATTTCAATATTTAGTGGCTCATTAGATTTTTCAGCCTGACTTTCCTCAGATGCAGATTGCTTAGTCTTCAAGGATGCCAAAGATGCATCCTCATCAAGAGTTTCCTGGCTCTGTATGGTCCCGGCTTTCCTCCAGACTTCAACCAATGTTGGCTGCTTGAGCTTGTCATCAATGTTTGAACTGGCTGATGGTGTCAAAGAATTTCCTTTGTGTTTCTTTTGATTTCGGGAGATATGTTCACCCTCTTTGAGATGCTGTTTTATCTTTTCTAAGTCCCGCACAGAGTCAAACTCAACCATGGGGAACGGCTCCCAGTGAGGACAGAGATCAGGAAGAAGTACTTGATGTTGTTTGAGAAAATTGTCCAATAAATACTCAATTAATCTGCATCATCAAAGTATAGTCAGACAGTCAATTATCATGTTGTAATTAGCAATATGGCTTCAATTGTATCATTATATGTAGCAATTCAAGGTTCATTCAGAGAAGCTGAAGTTCATCTGCCATGTAGATTGTTAATTGTTATACTGTAACAGGGGAGGCCACTACCCGCCCTAGTCAAGGATCTTTAGTACGACCATAATGTATACATTGTACAATATATTGGCATCCATTTGGTAGTTCTACAATCATCGTTTCCAGCTTTACCTTGGTCTATTTTAAGTCGGATATATATCCACCGTCTGACAGCTTTACCTTTCAAGTCAGTTTTAAGCTTACCAATAGCAAGTGGTATATCTTCTCGCATTTTCTACACCATTGTGCAGATTTACCTCCCAATTGTTCTCCTTTTCCAATTCTAATTTACATGAAACCTCTTGAATCCCCTTGTTTAGCTAAGAAGGAAGATAGAGAATATGAATTTCTTTTTCGTTTTTATGCCGATAAGATAAATTTGATGTTCGATGTTCTCTTCCTTCATCTGACAGGTTTATGGGATCATGCCTCCCCTCTAAAGGAATAGGGGACTCTCTTACTTTTATTTCTTCAATTAATTAGTAAGAAAGCTCGGATGAAAGAATAAAGGAGGATGACTTCATCCGTGAGGGCCTCCAATTAGACATTAAAATTATAGCGGTAGGACTAGGCTATCATTCTCTTAAAGCTAAAGTTGTCAAAAGGAGTTCATTCCCCTACTTCATATTGCAGAGAAATACTAGTGCCTATGTTTAGCCCACTAGCCTCAGCACATTCTCAACTTGTAGATGTGTAAGCTCCCCCAAATAAACAGCATAACCAACAGAAAACGACTACCGGCTCTTATAAAGAACTGGCTGAAGGATGTGAACATATTAAGTACTGGTGAGCTTTTAGGCTGCTCAAGCTTGCTCATTTTGTTTAAATAGCTTCATATACAGCTCTAGCTTGACCTGTTGATATTTATTTTTCTTTAGGTTATTAGTAATTTACTATGATGCATCCAAACTGAGAGGATCTTCATAACAATGCACTATTTTAAAGGTGATTAAGAAACCACGTTCTCGTCCACTCTATGGGTGAGAAGGTGAGTAGAAGATATCAGTACAACAAATAGCCTAAGCAGTTTTTTAGTGATTCTGTCTTAACTCAAGCAGGAAAGAACTACCGAGAACTCCCTTTCCAAGGCTGCAAATTAGTCCCATATCAGTTGGTTAGCCATTGAGCATTTTCCCAAGTTTGGGGAGTCTTCAAGAGAAAAATATGTACAAAAAATAAAATGCTGTTTGGTCATGAAACAATATTTCTTGGACAATGAGATGCTTACTCAATAATTCATTTATCTGTTATATGACATGATTATGAAAGTGACAATTAGAAAAATAGTATGAAACAGCAATCAAGTAATTTAAGTCATATCCTAAAGCATTATTATGTTGCAATTACATGCAATTTTTATTATTTTGTATGATAATTCTGGCAAAATGCTTTGCAGAATAAGCCTTTGAAAAGGTTTATGAGAACATACACTAGGTTCCTCAAGCGCTTTAATAGCTTAAGTACTATGTCTTCCTTCGTTGCTTGGCTTATTGTCTCACATTCATTGACAACTTGTGTGGAAAATACATTTAACTGCACAGAATGGAATCAGTAGGAAATGCAGTTCAACATATATAAATAATCAATTTAGAACCGAAGTAGGTGATGAATTTCTAATTTACCAGCTCCCTCATCCAATTAGCAGCATAATAAAGAGAGAGAATAACAATCTGATTTTGCTTCACTGTCAAAGGCTGCCATAAAATTTCAGATACCAGCTGCCACAGACAAGACCAGAATAATATCAGAATATGGTTTGCAGGTAGCAGTAGTGACCATATTCATGAAAGATTCCAAGATCCTTGGCTCACAGCTTAAGAAGATCTGAAGGCAAGGTGATACAAGCATAGAAAATGGGGTGTCAATGAATTTTAGGACATACCAAATTTGTGGAACTTATATACTCCCTCCGTCCCAGGGCATTAGTCCCACTTTCCTAAATGGGATGTCCCAGCCCATTAGTCCCATTACCACTTTTGGGTTGGATTAGGGCTTAATTAACAAACTTTAATTAAGCCCTAATATCTCAGCCCAACTACACGCGACCCTCCCTTTTCACTCATTTGCTCTCTATTTGCCTCTCCATCTCCCTCTCTCCTCTCGATGCTCTCTACGGCGAGCTTGCTTCGTCAACCCGTAACCCTAGATTTGCCCGGCAAATTGCAGCTCCCAGCCCAATAGTCCCTAAACCCTCTATCCACTCTCTCTCTCTCTCTCTCTGCCCGTCTCTGCCCGAAAATCGCAGCTCCCAGCCCAATAGTCCCTAGATTTGCTAGACCTCGCCTTCGGTCTCTCACCCCTCCCGCAATGACGAATCTCCGTCGTGTGAAGGATGAACCCTTCATTCCAGTGAATGCTGAGGCCGATGATGAACTAAACCCCAAGTTTTCACCTCCTCGTGGCGGTCGACGAGGCGGCGATGACGGGATGCCTTCAAACTCCGTAGATCCGCCACCCACCGCCATGGATCTGGTGAAAGCAGAGGTCGATGATGACTTTGTAGGTAATTCTCTGCCCCTTGCCGACCCCTTCGCTATTTGTGGTTGTCGTGTTCTTGCTTTCTCTTCCCCACCGCCTACTTACTATCCTATGGTTCGATGTGGTGCACACACTTACTATGCGAACTTGGATCCGTGTTGGGTCGTGCGTGGGGCGAGGAGGCGACCTCCCGACCGCCTGGCCGAGGCCGATGATGCGCCTCTGCTTCACGGGGTGAGGGCTCGAACGTGGGGTCTCTGCACTTGGGTAGCCGACACATACGGGCGGAGGTCGGCGATGCCGTGGAGACTAGGGCTTGGACATATGCGGAGATGAGGTGAATGCTTATGAGGGATATTCTGACGAGCTTAAGCCTATGATGTGCATTCTCTTACCTCAGATGAGGAATGGGTGAGATCCTTCTTTATGCGCCGCGATTTAATGAATTGTGTGTTCGATTTACACTATATTGGTGTGTGATGATTTACGCACTATGTTGTTGTGTAATTTGTGTTTGGTGAGCTCAAGTTGCCCCAATTGGTGGGTGGTCGAGATATTGTTGTTGTAATTTGTGTTTGGTTGAGCTCAAGTTGCCCCAATCATGGGTGGTGAGATATTTTGTTGTGTAATTTGTGTTTGGTGAGCTCAAGTTGCCCCAATTGGTGGGTGACCGAGATATTGTTGGTGTGCAATTTGTGTGTGATCGAGATCGGTGCCCCAATTGGTGGGTGGCTGAGATATTGTTGCCTCAATTGGTGTGTGGGCTGATTTGTTGTGTGTTGGGAGATGTGGTTGCTGAAATGATAATATTTCCATTCATTTATGTTTGTTTTCCACATCTATGACAATGTGAGATGTGGTTTGTGTGTTGGCTATGTAATGGATGTGCTTGTTTTGTGTGCTGGTAGCTGTGCAAGTTGGAGAGATGGTGTGGGTTGATTGCTGGTATCTGTGATGCAAAATTGCTGGTTTGTGTGATGATGGGTTGTGATGATGATGATATGTGATCACTCTCTTGACATTTTATGATGGCACACATACTACACTACATATCTGAATCCTTAGGTTTATTAAACCTAAGACAAAACACTTTGTATTGCATTTGGGGCATTGAGTACAGTTTCCATCAAAAACAATAAACCAGCAATCAATTCCACACTATCTATTAACAAAAGCATGCATACCATGCATTCAAAAAGCATTGTCTACACTATCACTGCATAGAGTTTAGGGCTGTTATTCTTCATGGAATGTGTTGAATCCCTAGCATTTGCATGACTTGACCCATTTCTTCTGCAAATCCTGACATTTGTAGGTATTCAATGCATTCCTTGACTAAGTCCATAGATACCTCTAAGTTAACTGGAAGTCTTCCCTCTCTGATCAGTGTCCCCTTCTTCATGTGTGGCACTTTGTATGAGTTTTGCCCTCTGACTTTCAGAATCTCCACCATGCAACTTTGCAAACTCAGAAAAACATTGTTTAAAGTAGTTGGAGATAATCTTTCAAATGAGTTCTTAACTGCATTCACAAGTTCCTCCACTGTTTTGCATGATGTCTCTGTTTGTAAGCTTTGGATGGCTCTAAACCAATCCAAATCATTCACATTTGTGTCTGGTGAATTGGGGGGTTGATGTGTTATGATGATATTGAAGCCATTCTTTGTGGCTGCATTCCTGAAATCAGGATCATCATTTTTTATATGAGGCTTTGCATTGTCTTGTTGTATGTAAATCATTTTGTTGGACTGAGATGGCCACTTTGACATGATGGCTGGAATTATCTGTACATAAACATGTAGCTGCATTTAAGAATATTGAGCAACTAAGTTACAATTGTAAGAAGCTCAACAACATACATTTCTCCATGGAATGTCACATGAACATCTATATTTGGAGTTTCATACCACTGTCATCACACATCTATCTTTGGATCTCTCTACCTGATTGATCACACAATCTTTGATTACATCTTTTGTGATAGATGCAATTGTTTTGGTCTCCATAGTGCCAGCATCTCTGTTTTTGCTCCTCCTTTTGGCTGGGACGACACGTGAATGGAAAGATTCCAATCTTTCCATCAAAGAGGACTGCACCTTCAGCTGAAAAGATAGGTCTACATACAGCACACATGAACATGACTTTAGTTATAAACTTCTTGCTTCTACAGGCCCTATGAGGTTCTTCCTCATCTGGGTTAGGTAGAATCTGTGAGAAGTTTTTGACATGTAAAACCACTTTTCATCTATGTGTACAATGTTCTCCATGCCTCTAAACTTCAAAACATTAAAACCCTATCAAACTCTAATGCATCTAATGAAAACCTCATTCTTAAGAGCTTGTTTGGTGCTGTTAGATCAGGCTTGATTGCATTTGAATGAGATTTGATCAGCCCTTTAGATACCCATCTCCCAACCACACTTTTGCTGCACTTTATACCTGCTGCCAATCTTCTTATGGTGCTTCTTTGCATGAGTTCCAAATTTGAAATAAGCTCCAAGTCTATTTCAATTCTCTTTGTGTACGCATTACACCTCTTATTTTTGATTGAAATTACTTGACCTGCTTGTTTCTGTTTCTTTGTTTCAGCCCAAATACGACTGATGGATTTCCGGCATACTTCAAAGGTTGATGCAGCTTCATTCACCCTCCCTCTCTTTGGTCTGCCGTCCTTCATGTCCTCAAGAAGGAATTGCACAATGGCTGCCACTTTAGAGGATGGAATATATTTGGTTTTGGCCATCTCTTTCTCTTTTGGATGTTTAAGCTGTTGTAGTTTGAGACTTTGTAGGAATTGTGTAGTGTATTTATAGAGTAGATAAGTTAGATATTTTTAGCCAATATTTTTGGAGGCAAAATATTTGGGAATTTTTGGAGGCAAAATAGTTGGAATACCCTTCGAAACTTTTGGTTCTTCCTCACTAAGTGTTGGGTCCCCCTTGTACACTTTGTAATGTGTGTTGTTGATTTTTATTTACTGTGTTCAACTTTAATTTAATGTGTTCAAATTTAATTTAATTTAATGTTTCTCAATTTAAGAAAATAGCAGGAATTTAATTCTGTAAATTACAGTTTAATGAGTAATCACTTTAATTTAATGTTTCAAATTCTCCACCTTTTTAATTGTCTATCACTTTATAATTTTATTTTATTTTTGGTGTGTGGCCGAAAAAATAAATAAAAAAATTAACTTCAATAAGCAATTTTAAAAAAAAATTAGACAAAAAATTAAGAATATAACTAAATTGAGAATTAAAAATAATAAAGATAATGATGATTAGGTGAGAAGGATTAGGAATAAAATAAGTTTGGGTAAAGGTAGTTGGGAATGTATTAATGAGTAATAAAGTGTGTCTTGGTCTGCGGACCGAAAAGTTTTGGGACTAATGCCCTGGGACGGAGGGAGTAATATATAATTTTTGCATTTACATTTTTTAAAATATGCAGAAGAAAATTGAGAGGCATGGTGTTGTAATATGACTATATGAGGAAACAAAAAGGTAATTCCTTTTTGCATAAGCAAAGCATAACTGCTGGTGATTTTCCAAACAGGCTTAAAAAGCCTTGCACGAATCAAGAAAATAGCATGTAGTATTTGCAGATCACGTGTTTATATTGAATACTCTAGAGCGTCACTTGGCCTAGACTCATGTCATGGCCTCAAGACGCCCCTAATATTGTTGACATAATTCAGGAAATAGGGGTAACAAAAAATTGACATGTAGCAATTTCTGAAGACAGTGAATTCTTCTAAATAAAGTAGCCACAACATTAACCCAACGAAAACTAAACCACAGAAGACGGTGTGGACCAAATAAAAATAATTAATTCATTTCCGTTCATCAGAACAAAGTCGATTAGCATAAGATTATGCCCAACCTTGGAGGAAGGAAGATTAAAAGGGCAACCAAGAAGAGCATCAATGCCTCCTAGAGATCCTTGGTTGGCCATCCTCTCAACCTGACAAATTTGGCCTGAAAACTGTGACATTTGTAACTTTAGTTAAAAATGACAGTTCAGATGGAAAAAATACACTTACCATAGAAAGTAAAACAAACTTCGTAGGGAGAACTTATAAAGGTGAAGAAGATCTGGGACAAAAAATTTACAAAGTTCAGTGGCCAGTATATATAACATTGACACTTCAACAGGAATAGAGGAAGACTATCTCATGTGATGTCAATTTAGAATCAACTTCAACTGAACATTACAGGACCAACCCAAGTAAGCTAAAAGTAAAAATGATCGTCATAGAAAGAAAAAGCACGTATTCTAACACACAACAGTCATGCACAGACAATTTCCATAAGAGCAGAGAATGAAGAAGAGGAAGGATTGATTATCCATTACAATCCCCAAAACCACTAATAGATGATTGGTATAGTTCCACTCTGACTCTTGTTTTTTCAAGATACACTTGATATTGCAGGCTACTCATAATCATATGACATGAGCAATTTAGCAATGTAGATAATTGATTTCTTCAAGTTAGTAACTGATAAACCGTACTTGTTGTGTAAAAACTAAAATGTTCGATTTATGTTGCTAAATGTAGAAATATGGGCCACTCACCCCCTTAAAAGGCCTTATAAAAGGGTAAGGTTATCCAAATTTATATAGAGGAGACATGATCATTAACAAGTTGACGTGGGACAACAAGGGGAATTTAACACGCGCCCTCATGTGTGGACCGAAATGATCATTGGACTTCCACGCGTGGACCAAACAAGTCCATACACATGGACCAAACAAATCCAGCATCGTCTTAGGCCTGCTCTGACACCATGTAGACATGAACCAATCCCTCCCTTAAAAGGCCTTATAAGAGGGGAAGGTTATCCAAACTTATGTAGAGGAGACAGGATCATTACCAAGTTGATGAGGGACAACAAACAAGGGTTTAACACTAAAGAAGATCATTTTTACCCATGTAAGCCAGTTCCAGTCTCCTCCCACAGCCCCTATGGGATAACATAATCAGCCCAAAGTTGCATGATACCCCGTCATATTCCATGAAAAAACTCTAGTATGCTACATCTAGTTGGACTTCGATTCTCTCAGAAATAATGCGCAAACACCCTTCCCACCAGTACACTCTTAATACCTAGAGCTAGAATAACCACTTTATCAAGAGTCTTAAGTTCCTAATGAGGAGGAATGTTCGAAATATAATCCCATTAACAAAGTTTAAAAGGAAAATCTCAACCAAAAGATCACAACATACTAGTTACAAGAAAAAGACTAATTACCTAAACAAAGGGGAAACAAGTGGCAATATGTTTAAGCATACAGGAGATATATCACCATCAAGGTTCCTCCACAATTCTCCTGCAACAAGAAAACAGGTTTCAGTAAACATCATTCAAAATTAACATAATTATAAACAAAATTAGATCCTATCTTAGCATTTTGAAGATGTAACAAGTAGGTTTCTCTTACCTTCTAAACCATGAGGCAATTCTTGAACATTCAAGTTCCCACTATCAATGTCAGATAGATAAATTGACTCGAATTCCATGACTTGTTTGCCAACCCTATGAGGCAAAATAGTCAACCTTATGGCTAACAGTAATAACACAGAAGGATAAGAGCAAAGTAATTGTTCCATTTAAGTTCTAAGAATAAGAGAAACAAAAATAAATTAAAACAACAAGCTAATCACAGTAGCAAATTTTCTTGTTGAACTGAGCAGAGCAAGCAATGTCTGGATGAATTATTTCATGCCTATGTTTTCATATGCTTTCTATAGTATAATCCCAGAGTGAACGTTAGAAAGACAAGTTCCAGGTATTCTAAAGATAAGTTTCCCCAAAGAGAAAGTCTCTATTGTTACTTCTTACAAGTTACAACATTGGATGAAATTATTGGAAAATAACTCTATATGTTTTCATGTCAAGTGAATAAATAATTTAAAATTGATGAATGAATTTGTTGAAGGCCAAATGCATGAACTTTGTTTTATGAATTTAAGAGGTAGGAGGGAAATTTAGAACATGGGATGGCCAGAATGCAAGTTTTGACATTATGAACTTGATTTGCAGGCATGTAAATTCGGTGTGAAGAGCACAGCTTCAAAGAGGTTCAAGAGAACTAGAACTATGGGCTTAATGGTTGGAAAATTGGCAGTTGTTGTCATACTAAAGGTGGATTAACAAACAAAGGGAAGCATGATAAATTTACCTAAAAACAATCAGAATGGAATATCGAATAAGTTAATAACTTAATATAAATTATAACGCAAAAGAACAGCCTCTACAATGCCACACACCATTCCATGACAGCTGGGTGGAGAGTTCTATTTTGCATCGTCGAAACCAGTTCTTCATAAAACAAGATCAATGGTAAGGGGAGCTGCTTGCAAGAGTCTAAAGACAATTTCAAGAGCTCCACTGCTTCCTCGTAATTTGACCTCTGCAAATAATTTTTAGTGATAAGTCCACCATACATCAGTATCAAAAAGAATCTGTGAAGAGAACTGGTAGAAAGAATCACGAAAAACAAGAGAAAAATAAGTAAAGAAAAAGATGGATGAATATGGATCAGACAGAACTTCTGCTCTCAGGCTGTATTCTTTCTTATTGAATAAACTCCTGAAATCACCAAGTTAAACAAGTTAACCGAATCCCCTCGTAGCATAACAACTTATTTTACTATACACTTTTGAAGCTCTTCTCACGTGTCATGAAATTCTCATATCAACAAATCAAATCAAGCAATTGATTTAAAAAGGGGAAAAAACATAAGCCCTCAATTTGAACTTTTAGCTACAACTGGGCACCTTTAAAGTTGAACATGTTTTTGATACATCTTTGCATCTTTGTGTTATCATTCATGTTTCTTGTTAGAATATTGACATGCTTGACAAGAACAGGATGACTGCTGTCACTCCATCACACTTGTAAGTCATAAGCTTAAAAATAAAAATGCAAGTGTGGGGTTATTAGAAGCACGTTACATGTGATAAAGGTGGAAGAGAGACGTTATTTGTATCTGCAATGTATGAAACTATCTTAAGTACTCCTATCAGGCCCATCTTCTTGTACAAAAGATCAGTGTTATTGATCTGAAACAATAAAAGGACTTCAAGAAGGAAACCATGAAAGATAGAAATAAGTGGAGTGGAGCGCTAGCAATATAAAGAAAATAGAATTGACAATAATATAAATGTTAGAATCTGGTACAAGGATGGTGTCAAATTTGCCTGTTTCCTCAAAATCATTAGAAGTTCATTTGCTATGGAGCATCCATAAGGTTGTGAGCAGGATTGAGTAGAAACTGCGAGACAAACAAATATTTCATAAACCTGCAACATGAAAGTTTCTGATCAAAGGTTTATAAAGAATAAAACAGTAATGATGGATCATCGTACCAGCAGAAGTATCATAAATATACCTTGTGGAGCCTCTCAACACTAAAGACCTCCAAATAATCCAAGATGCCTAAATGAGAAATTCAATAAAATAAGAAATTACATAAATTGTTTAGCAAAAATCATATAAGTTTGATTTCCCCTAAAGAGGAGGATGACGTAAGCATACCAGTTAAGTGAGAAGAAAGTGAAGTTAACTCCTGGGACTTCCTGGAGGCCAATTTGACCATGGTGTCTAAAGCAGCACTTACCTCATAGCAAACGCCAGAGCCCACGTGGGTTAGTAATGCTCCCAAAACCTTCACAAATTTGTCAATTAGTAGGGTTCTGAGCATGAAGAAAGGAGTTCTTTGTCTCAAGCTTCATGAGAAAAATAGCCAATAATATATTGAAGCTCAACTCACTTCTTGTCTTGAAAAAGCATCACAGGATTCTTCAAAAAGACGTGTATAAATGTGGACACCAAATTCCTGGGCTCTTTGTTCTTTGCAGGCCAACAAGTATGCAGATAATGATAGAAATGTGGCAAGATAATCCTAGTTTATATCAAGAACAACATAAAGTGAGAATTTTGATGAGTGGCATAATTACGGGACCACCAAGATAACGCAGTGTAGAATTGTTGATCTAGTGCTCCAGTACCTTTGGCAAATCCTTAACACCAACAATGCACTGATCAAACATATGATCTTGAAGACAACCCTCAATAATATTTTTTTTGAATAATTTTTCAACACTCTTTCGCAAGGATTCACTGTTCATGAATACGAGCATAAGCAACCATATGTCAACCACCTTGTGCTCTCGAGCTTCCTCCAAACTTTTCAGTTCTTTCAGTAACTCCGGGCAAAGAATCTATAAAACCAGTTCAACAGATTTACAAACATACGTAACACAAAGAAAAATGACTGACAAATGTAATATAAAACCCACCTTGTTAAAATTCAGACTAGCTCTCAGGGCATCAAGAATGGAAGTGTTTGTATTATCTACAATAGATTTTTCTTTAGATTTGCTGTGCTGCAAGGTTGGTAGATGAAATGCTCCAACAAATTTCAACTGTCCACGGATCTGTGAGATTATTCGCCTGGCATTTGATGCCTTTGCTGAAAGCAGGACGAATCTAAGTTGGTATGGAATATGCTCTGTATCAATTGTCCTTATGCAAGATAACGCTATCATGATCACCTTCACAAGTTTAAGATAAAAGGCTGAAAAAACATAAGAAAAAGGACAAAGAAAATAGAACTTGAGCATGATATTAAAGAAAGAAACCAGCAAGATCGAAAACTGTCAGCAGGTACAACTCATGAATTTACCTCTTCTTGCAACAGATCATCCAAATTGAGATTGGAAAATGAATCGAGCACAGGAACAATAATGGAAGAGTCCTCCTGGAGCATTTGCTGAAGCGAACTAACTAGAGTTTTATTATTTTGGTCACCTACAATCTCAGGCAATGAGCCTATTATCTCTTTCTTCAAATGATGGGGGCAAATAGTTAAAACTTGTAACAGTTTCTCAGCAAAAGCCTCAGAGTTCACAAGGAAGTCAAGCCATCGCAACTGATTCAGTATCAGCCTTGCTATATCCTCATCAAGTTGCAATGAGTATGAACCACGAGCACTGACAAGAGGGTCCACGTCAAAGAATTCATGAAGTTTCTCAAGCAGCATGTCTAAAAGGTCCAGCTGGATTGATTTAACCAATAAGAGTACTCTAACCAGGCTCTCACTTCTTGTTGATCCAAAGCCATCACGCTGACAAGGTAACAACACCCTAAATAACAAAAGGTTCCATAAGTTATCTTGTCATAAAATTATAAGCAGAATAAATGTAACTCTAGGACATATGAAGAGAAAGAAAAGAAATCAATATATGCTCTTTAAAACTGTTTTTGGCTCTGTGTGTGGGAAGAAAAAGCAGTTGAAAAATCGGTGCTGCACCAGCTTTCAACCCAACGTCGACAATCGAAATAGTTGGGTAGGTACTGCCTTGTATAAGTTGATATCCACAAATAGTATATGCAATTTCTCAAATCTAATATGCTAATTCAATTTCCAACATTGGCCAACGTGAACTGTGTTAATGCAAAGCACGTGAACAAGAAAGGAAGTTCACGCAAGAACCTATTGCATTGTGTCTTTGACTAATCCCATCTAGATACTGTAAACGCCAAAAGCATAAAACACTTCAAGGGCACCATGTTGAAATTGATGGAGGTTGAAAGCTGCACTAAAATCAGCTCCGAAAGTCTTCCAGATATATATATAGACACCAAAACACATCATATCATCGCATTCACTACGCCTCTTACCTAGTATCTATCTCTTTCTCTGTCTCAGTACCGCTAGAGTTTAAATGAATTTGAAGGTTGACATTGTGTGATTCCAAGTGATACTACCACAACGTAAAATCATATTTTGGGAAGTGATTCTCGTATATCATAAGCCGATGCAATTTCGTCTTCTACCAACTTATAGTTAAAATCTAATCAACTTAAATCATAAATCGAAAGGGTAATGTCAACAAACCGTCGCAAATTAGAGGTGGAAGAAGCGTAAACAGAGAAGCCCTCCAGAAACTGTGAGCGAAGGGAGGAATCGCAGGAGAATATTCCGTCGAGACGCTGGCGGAAGGCGTAGAGATCGGAGGGGAGGCACGGCGGCCCGGCCGGGTTGATCAGCGTACAACCGGCGTCCGCCAACAGGGACGCCATTTTGTCAAATGGACTAGATGCTTTACGCGCCAGTGTCGTTTGGGGTTCCACTGAAGCAGTTGAGGAAACAGGTTCATCTTCCGCGGCAGACGATTTGAGGAGTTTGGTGGGTTTGGAGCTGGCGAAGGGGGGGACGAAGGGTTTGGTGCTGGGTTTGGAAGGACGTTTGCGGGAAAGCATACTGTGTGTACTGCGTGAAGCTCTGCACTATGTGTGTGTTTTGCTTTTGATGAGGGAAAGAGGCGCGAAATCTTTTTCCAGTGGTTTTTTTTCTGTTTATATTTTTTCATGTATTATATGCTTCTGGCAGCATAATATACTAAGGGCATTTACTTTTAAGAATAAACATTATGAATGATTAATTATTTGGATGATTAAATAGATGATAGGATAATTTTTATCTTTCAATCTTTTGTTTACTACAAAGGATTATTGAAAGATAAAAAAATGGGATAAAAAATAATCTAGTGTTTACTATGATTGATTAAGTGTGGATTGAATTCAATTTGACCAAGTTATCCTTCTAGTTTTAAAATAAGATTAATAAACTCATTGCGCATTTTTCAAATAAGATTAAATAAATAAACCATGTACGGGATAAACTCATTGCCTATTTCTTAAATAAAATTAATTTGTGCCGAAATAAATAACTTTTTGAGATATTTTTAATATATAATATAAGAATATACAAAAGAAATTAATTTGTGTCGAGCACTCTGCAGCTCCTCTTTCACTTATGCAGTACAAATACAAATGAAATGTGAAAGGCGTAGAGGTGATGGGCTAAGGGCAAATTAAAGGGTTTATTAGTAATTACATAAATAACTCTTTCTCTTGATATCTCTAATCCCACCCATTTCAATTGGATTAAAGTCAATGAAAAATATAGCAAGGGTTAAAAATAATCAAGGACTTTGAGTTATTCCACGATATTAATCCTTCAAAGAAACATTGGATTAGACTGGATTAATTTTATTTATCCAATCTAATCCATAAAAGTAAACAAACCCTAATAGTGAAAGTAAATCCAATTGTTTATATTATTAGTAGAAGTATTTTCTCCAATTCTTTTTGAATTTGTCATTTATCCGTAATTTAGCCATTCAAACGAAATTAAGGTCGATTTAATATGTTTGATCAAAATCGATTTACTTGATAACAATTATTATCAAAGTTAATTTAAAAAATAATTATGTCGTTTTGGCCAAATTTCATACTTTATAGTTTCTTTATCGGAGACAGTTACAATTTGATATTGCAGCCTAAATTATCGATTCCAAGATTATGATTATGATCCAATAATTTATTCACATGTCATCATTATGAATGAATATCATTTTAGAAACCTACAACATCAAATTTACTTGCTTGTATCTGTGGGCGGTGGTGGAGATGCTAAAGGCCATAGTGTCACATCAACATAATCATTAACACTTTTCATTTTATTTTTTTTATAATGATAATGATAAATATTATTTAAATTTCAAACTATTAAAAACATCATGAATTTTAAAAAATATCACTTTAAACCTCAAACTATTAACTTTATATCAAAAATATCATATATCTATTTTCATATTTCCAGAATCTCGATGTAACTCATCGGATGAGAAGAATATATTTCTCGTCCAATTTCGGAAACTGGAAAATAGACGTGGGATATTTTTGATACGAAGTTAATAGTTGAGGTTTAATGTGATATTTCTTGAAGTTTAAGATATTTTTGATAAAATGAGTATAGTTTGAAATTTAAAATAATATTTCTTAAAATTCATTATATTTTTAATAAAATAAATATAATTTGAGGTTTAAAATGGTATTTACAGCTGCATAAATTACTTTTGAACGGCATTTAGAATTAGTTTTAATTTTGCTCAATCTATATATAAAATATTTTCCTGAATTGACGGATTTGCACCCAAATAAAAAATAATCTAAGAGAATTGGTTTTAAATATTTTAAAATATAGATTGAGGCAAACCTTCAATATTTCTTCCAACATACTCGTTCAAAGTTCTGGGTCCGCTGCATTCTGGCCGCCGGACGATCTTGATCTTGAATATTTTGCACTTTAAGAATGATGATACCCATTTTAATTTCAAGGTTTGTATTTTTAATTTTTTGTTTTCTCTTTTCATTTTTATAGATATCAACTTTACCTTTTCCATTTTATTATTCTTCAACTATATATCCTATTTGATTATACGTTATAATTATGTTTAATCTTATTAAACTATGTGCACTAAACACAAATAGGGCTCCAAAACTCATCAAAGTGTTCAATCTTAAAATTATTTGCTTTTTTGTTGGCTATTTAACATATTTTGGTGATTTTTAGTTTTAGTTTGTGTGAAACCTATAACTAGTTTAGATTTATTTATGCATATACATAGGTACTATTACGGTAACTTTTGTTGAAAAATTAATCACGTTTTGAAAATTTTAGAATAAATCATATTTTATAATTATCATTAGAAGAATAAAAGATGATAAAAATAAAACCAAAAATAAAAGAAGAGTGAACATTTTAAGAGGTGAAATAATATTTTAGAATCAAAAGTCTAGAAGGTCAATTGCGATCGTCCGTAAAATTGATGGTTTAACGATCAACTGACAATCCATTATTATAAATGGATGATGTGCTAATTAGTTATAGTGATGAAATAGAGCATAAATAAAAAAAACACATATTAACCTATAACATTGCTTATGTTAAAAAATTATATGCATGCATTTTCTACGTATCATGTATAAATATGTTTAACTCATACCATATATTCTATTAATTTGTCTCTTAATATTATCTGATCAATTATTTGTTATTGCAACAGTAAAAAATATTATCTTTATATTGTCAGTAAAATATTTAAATTATTGTTGATTGCGACAATAAAAAAATGATTATTTTCATATTGTCTGTGAAATATCTAATTTTTTTCAAACATGTATTTCTGACTATTAGTTTGAGTCAAATATATCACTACTACAAATATATATTTTCTCTACACCTCATAGAGTACGTTTTTTATCAAGACCGTAGTCCATGTGCGAATTTTTTTGAAATATAGACTATGCTATACTTAATATGCGTAGTCTTTATGAAGTATTGACTACGCTTAATAAAAGCGTAGTGTATGTGCGTGTTTTTTACACTCAATACACTATAGTTATCAAAAAAGTGTAGTCTGCATAAATTAAAAAAAAAGAAATAGGAAAATAATAAAAAATAAAACAAAACAATCTCTCTCTCCCTCTTCGGTTTGTCCTCTCAATCCCCCCTCTTTTTCCAATTTTTCTTCTTCACCCTTTCTTTGATTCCAAAAATCCTTCCCTCCACACTTTTTCCCCTTTTCTTCCTCTCTACACCCCCTCCGCCTCAGTGTCGGAACCCGGCAACCTCGGCAGCCACCATCTCCATCTCGTCTGTTTCTCTCTCATACTCACCAAACATCCCACTCTCTCTTTTTTCTAGAACACTCTAAATTCCTCCCTCCATTCTTTTTGAATATGATTTCTATGCTATGAATTGATTGAATTAAGCTTAGATATATGTTTATGGATGATTATAAACATCATATAAATGAAGGCCATTGATGATTTTGATTTTATTTGATCAATGATAATTATGCTTAGGGATATGAATAATGTATAAAAGGAATTTATAAGAATTTAATTTAAACGTCGGGCCTTACAAAATTAAAGCATATGTGCGTGAATTAATGCGCCCGTCGCTTTAGCCATCTCTCCTCCTTCTCGCCTCTTTCCACCTCTCCGCTCTCTCTTTGATCGCCTAAAGAAACAGTCCAAGACTCATCCCTCTCCTATACGTAGATAGGGTATGACCGTAGTGCCAACTCGGGTATGCCAACTATTTGAAAGAAAGGTTTTCAAATGTTACTTTGCAGGCTCTTCATACATGATATTCATTGCTCCATTCTTGAACTTTGAATGTGACCGTCCTCGTTTTGATAATTGGTGTAGTTGGATATTTTACGAGCCTCCTTCTCGCCTCCATCTCCCCGCCTTTATCTCTTTCTCAACCTCCCCAAATCGAACTCCCATAAGACCCAAAACAAAACCTCCCTTCCCCAATTTTTTTTCTCTCTCCACCGTGAACGGGCAACGGCCACACCACCCGCCGCCGCTGCCATCCGTTACAGCCTTCCCTCCCATTTTCTCTTCGATTCTCCTTCCTCATTCTCCACCGAACGCCCGAAAATAGCCTTGTGAAATTAAAAGCCGGAAGCCCTCGGCACCAGCCACCGAGGTGAGACACAGAAAAAATGAAAGGAGGGAAAAAGAGAAATACCAACTTTGACCGTTCAATCGTCACAACCAGCATCTCCGTCTTCCGACCTCCCAACCACCGCCGCCTCTATCGATGACGGCGGCGATGAGGACAGGCCAAAAAATTCAGATGACAGCAAGAAGCGTGAAGATGCGAAGGAGGCTGTTGAAGAGGACGACAGAGACGAGGAGGATTCCGAAGTTGAGAAGGCATACGAGAAGGACGAAAACGCTCAAATTGAGGAGGCGGAGGAGGCAGAAGGCGAGGGGACGAAGCTTGCAGATGGATACTATGAGATTGAGGCCGTACGTAGAAAACACGTTCGCAAGGTGATTTTTTTGCTGTTGTTTATTGTGAATTTGGAATGCATTTTGAAGTGGATTTGAGTGTTTAACTGGAGCTTAATTTGTGGCTTTTGGGGATTAATTGGAATGCGGTGAAATTGCAGGGCCAAGTGCACTATCTAATTAAGTGCATTTTGGTACAATTTAGCTTTCCAATTGCAGGGCAGGGCCAAGTGCACTATCTAATTAAATGCATTTTGGTACAATTTAGCTTTCCAATTTAGCTTTACAATTTTGTTGAGCCTATTATCTATTTGTCTCTTTATGTTTTTGCTCAGTTTAGCAGTCATATAAGTTGTGATGTTGAGGCTAAAACCTCAAGAGTTAGGAGAACCGGCATAAATTTTGTAAAAACCTTATTGCTGCAGTTTCCAGTAATGTTTGGTTAGCTGTAGATACGTGTAAAAGGGTAGATATATATTTTTTGGGTACTCTACCAAAAGAAACCTTATTCCAGGTTCTTCTAGGAACTATGAGACTATGCTTAATGGTATCTCTGTTAGTGGGTAATAATGGACAAATATTATTGGGATTTTTTTAATGTTGTTTTTTGTCAGCGCTACTGCTTTCAAAGCCATTACCTATCATGCATTGATGACATGCTTTTGAGGGCTTTGGAAACATCAGGGTAGGCGAGGTTCATCTGTTTCTTGTCTTGGATATCTGCAGAAGAAGCGCCTGCTTGTCATCCTTGACTTAACTTGTCTACTTTTGTTTTCTCCAGTGTTGTTTAGGCTTCTGATTTTACTTTTTTCACAATAAATCATTGCAAAATACAGCCTCTCTGCTTACTTTTATTTCTTGGAGTTAAATTTGATGGAACAAGCTTTTATCTCTTGGAGTTAAATTTGATGGAACAAGTAGTGGTTGTGCTCATTCTAGTATTTTTCATTATAATCTGCTATTATTTGTTGAGTGCAGTTGGAGTCTTATCTTCGAATTATGGGAGAGCCAAAACTACCGTCTGCTTTTCTTCAAGTATGTGACTGAACACCCTAGATTCCTTCTTTTATTGTATTTTATTTCTAAGGTTGAAGTGGCAGTTTTCCATCCTAATTTTCTTTTAACCAATCAAATATGTACTCTCAGTCTTTCGATTTTCTTAATTGGTTTCTCTCTCTCTCAAAGGCAAGCTTGTTCTCTTTTCACCATGCTTTCTGTAATTTCTAATGCTGCAGGTAAAATGCTTGTATCAAATGTTACTATATGCTTGTATCTAACTACTACTAATTGCTTGGAGGATAATTTTTATGTTTAATGCAATTTTTTCATTTACTTGTATCTAACTACTATTAATTGCTTGGGGAACATTTCATTTCTTTAATATAATCATTTTTTTTATACAAGAGTGTTAATATTCTATTTTTGAATTGTTAATAGTTTCAAAATCGATCTTACTCTCAAGAGGACATTGATGAAGTTCGCGTTGAATGGACAAATCTCATGCTTCTTCACATATAGTATTGTGATGTTTTAGTTGTAAATTATTGATCTTTTGAATTATTTTGTACTGTGATATGGGGGATACATTTTTATTGTTTTGTTATGTGATGTGCATAGTATTTTTATATAATAATTTTGTAGCTGTAATGAAAACAGATTGTATATTTTTGTATAGTGATTTTGAACGAATGAAAGCAAGTATATTTTAATCTCATTTGCTATTAGATTGTGCGTTATTAATTGTACAGGTTTTAAATAAAGAAATTAACTACGGTTGAAATTGAAAAACCATAGTACAAAAGATATATTGACTACAGTTTGATAAGTCAACCGTAGTCGTTATTAAATTGACTACGGTTGTAATAGAAAAAGCGTAGTATATAAAATATAAAATTTGGTATAAAAACCGTAGTAAATTTGCATTAAAACCGTAGTAAATATAGTCAAAAACCGTAGTAAATACATTTAGACTACGCATAAAACGCGTAGTGTATGCGAAAATAAGTGTAGTCTAAGCTGATATAGACTACGCATAAAAAGCGTAGTGTATGTGAAATTCAGTGTAGTCTATAGTCGATATAGACTACACTCAGAAAGCGTAGTGTATGTGAGAAATTCAATGTAGTCTGTCGGTATAGACTACGCTTTTAAGCATAGTCTATTTGCGAAAAGTGTAGTCTACAGTCAGAATAGACTATGTATAAAAAGTGTAGTGTATGCACGCCTAGTTTTCTCTACACCACTTTTCTCTACTGTGCAAAACGCACTAAACTACACATATTATGCGTAGTCTATACTGATTTTTCTAGTAGTGTATATTGGATGTTCTAAGAAATATAATACAATTATGTAATTCCAACTTTGACATACTTGGACATAACTTTGTTCTTCCAAAGTTAATGGTTTCATCACTTCGTCTACAGTGGATACCACTTGGATTCAATTTCCATTCAATATAATATCTATAATATAGCTAATTAAATGAGTGGTGTCTATCTTTATATTTGTTTTTAAATGTAAAGACACACTTAAGATAGTTGAAAATGTAGTTCTAACCAATCTAAGATGGGATAGAAGTTAGAATGAAGTTGCGAGTAAGCAACAAGGTATAACTGATTGAAAGCATAAGTAGTGAGTAGTCATAAGATGATATGGGTTAATTGGAATTCACATATTCGTAGGTTCGTGGATGTAGGAGGTATTTTTTCGAATCACATTAAATCTTTGTGTCATTTACTGATTTGTTGATTTTCATATCTAAACACAAGTCTGCTTAGCGAACTCAAACTCTATAAGATCACTCTCTTCACTATCTGAAAATTCGCATGCATATGATCTTATGCTCCATGTTGTTAAAGTCTCTATTAGAGTCTTTCAGATATTCAGCCTCTTTGTTCCACCATATTCCGCATACACACTGACTGATAGACCTTGCCTTTCAGTGATACCGTTACTGGCTCGGTCATCTTTTTGTAAAGACTGGAGAAAATTGAAAAGTTTTCAATTAGGTGTATTGATTTTATTTGAAAATTTATACAATTTATTTTATATCATGATCCGACTACAAATTTTGTATGTAATATTTAAAATTTTAAATGTATAGATATCAATAAAAATTAATAATATTTTACAATTTCATATCTATGAACAATTGGTTTACAATTTAGCTATAATTTTGTATTGATTGTTTAGTTAAGTACAATTAGCATGCATCAGACGGGGCAAAAACTAGTTACACTTGAAGCTTCAGAAAGAAAGAAAAGAAAATCGGCGTTTTCATTTCAGCAATCACAAAATAGATACAATTTAATTCGATTATACTAGTTTTTCTTCGAAAACAATCTCCATTCTTGAATGCAATAAAAATCATGCAACAAAGTAAGATAAAATAATGAATATTAATTGAGATAAAAATATAAAAAAGCGATGAGCCATGAGTAAATCAGCAGCAGCCCGCCATAAACGGACCATCAGGAAAACAAAAACATCAACAAAAACCGAACCCGAAAAATAAAAAAATCCTTGGAATTAGTTAAACGCAACTGCTGCAAACAGAATTGAGCTGACGTTGGTTTGGTGAAGGTGGTGATGGTATTTCTTGGAGATCATTCCGATCAGAAATTTTGTAAGGATTTTAAATCACTCAGTTTATTTTGTCGTTGATGTATGCTTTTTATTCCTTTTATTGAGGTTCTTCCTTTAATGGCAGCTTATCTATTTTTCAAAAGCATGTACGTGTCATCAATTAGTCCTTGTGCTTGTTTGGTTGGATCTTCATTTTATTTGTCCTTTAATTTTTTTTCACCATCTCTGTATGTGAATGTATGTATTTTTTTCGTGTGGATTGGTTCCATTAGTTAATGGTATTTGAGTGTGGAATCGCCAAAAAGGATGAATATTTGGCCGATGGATATGTGGAATTGTCTGCATTTCTAGTTCATGTATACTCCATGGCCTTAACAGATCTTCCTTTTCCTTTTATATATATTTTACGTGTATGAATATTTATGGTTTATATCTTGGTGCATATTTCATGAATAAATGTTGTGATTTTCTTGGTGCATGTCCTTCCGGCCTATTGTAATGTTTCCTTGTCATATCTGAATATTATCAGCTGGGGTTAACTGATGTTTATACAAGAGTTATTTTTACTTTTTGATGTCTATGTTTGTTTACTCTCCCACTTTTTAGGGTGATATACAAGTGGATTTCAATATCAACTTTTAGAAAAAATTGGACATGTGGTTGGGAAAACAACGTTGGAAGGAGTTTGTGACTATTTAAATAAGTTGACAAAGGGTGTTTGATTTGCTATGTTCCAATGTGGAAGTCTAAATAGCATTTGAGCTCTGAATCACTTTTAAAGCTTACTTACAGCAATCATAAATCGCTGTAATTTTAAATACTAGCTTCCTGTATCACTTGCTGCCTCCTTGAAATACTAGTCCGGGATTAGGCATTATATTTACTTAAATTAAGAAAAAGGAGACAGTTTGGACATTGCAGGTTATGACTTGAAAAGAAACCCGGTGTGGATGTGAAGTCTCGAAAATCTTCACCTGAAAAAGTTGATGCAAAGACTCCGAAGCAGATGATGATTAGCCAGGCATAAAGAGCAGCACCAGTGACGAGCCGGACGAGAAAACCATAAGCACTGAGACCGATGGTTCTGGTTCTGATGATCAGCATCGCCCCACAACCACTAAAACATCACAGGCTAGTTGTTCGTGTGATCAACTTTCTATCGATTAAAATTGATTTCATCCAAGTTATTGTGATGGTTCCAATGAATTCAGCCATTCCGGTTTGTATGCAAATATCGAGTTCCGTTTGGTTGTGGACTGTTCTGATCACTTCTGTCGACCACTGCAGCCAAACTCTTCTACAATGTCAACAAAGCCTGACGATGAAGTTTACGAAGAAGACACTTCCTCATATCCTTACCCTGACTTTGGATTTTTTAAGCTCTCTGGTTTTTTCTTCTCTCTTTGCTGTTACTGTTGAGGTAGCTGTGTATTTCTTTCATATTGGCCTTAACATTCATAGTACCGCAACATCAGTGCAGACGAATAAATTTACTGTCACGGTTCCTGTTGCTCCAAAATTCATTTGTGAGGAACGTTTAGAGAGACGCAAGGATGTATATTTTTAATTCATCTAAATCTTAATCCTTTGTCATTTTATTTCCTTTCTAAAAATCTCCATTGCCTACCAATTTTTAGTACTATGCTAAGCTGGAGGAAAAACACAAGGCGTTGGAGAAAGAGAAGCTCGAAGCAGAAGCTAGGAAAAAGGTGCATACTTCCGAATATCTATCATTCCACATAATAAAAATTTGACAAAATCATCAGTCCCCTGCAAATTCTTGGTTGCAATTTGTAGGAGGAAGAAGCAGAAGCTATAAAGGAGCTGAGGAAGAGCATGGCGTACAAAGCAAATCCAGTTCCTGATTTCTATCGCAAAGGACCTCCCCCTAAGGTTAAGCTCAAAAAGGTTTCGAACGACTCTTTAATTTTAATTTCTTTATTGAAAATACAAGACACCAATGGACAATGTGGCATTGCATTGCATTTTGTTTCATTTAGCCTACACAAGTATGATATATCTAAATCATATAGCTAGATAAACTAGAGATATATACAGTTAATTAGTCATTTTAACTAGTTTTGGTCGAATGCAGCTGCCACTGACGCGTCCAAAATCACCAAAAATAACGAGGAGGAGGAGCTGCGGTGATGCAGGAAAAGCTTGTTGTGGGGATGTGAGAGTTCATGAACGAGCAGCTCGTGCCAAAGGTAAAGAGCAAATTGGTGGACGGAAATCAATTGATAATTGCATGGCTATAAAGGATGATGCACAAGAGCAGGAGCATGCAGATGTTGAAGATGAGTGATGAATACTTTTTTTATATGTACTTTTTAGATAAGTTTTGATTTTTACTTTCAGCATGGAATTGATTTCCCCATGGTTCATCAATTTTGTTTGTCTGGGTTATTTTACTTGCTGAGTAACCTCTCAAAATGGATGTCTGATGAACCCTGAATTGTATACTTCATGTAATTTATAATGTTTCTTGTATTACACAATTGAAAAACTTATATGCTACATATACACAGCTAGATATTTGGCTTTGGTTTACATCGTGAGTTAACAAATGTGTCGATAATATTAGAGAGAACGAAAAACATTTCAAAATGATGTTCTTCGTATAAAATTTTGTATTATAAAAACAAATTCCATGTATTTGCATGCCAAAGATTAAACTATAGAAATAATTCACCAAGCTTGCATATGCTTTTTAACTCTTCGTCTCTTGAGTCTTGAAGGCCGCAGTGATTAGATAATAAATACTTTTGAGCTTTCAACTTTTATATCCGTTATATATGAGAAGCTCTAAGAGTTTATATTGGAACCTAACTTTGGTGTATGGTCCATGGAAATATAATAAAAGGAAATATGACAATAAATTATAAATAAGAAATAAATTTTCGGATATAATTTAATTTGTTGGATCTCGATGCTGCAAGCTTTGTGATCTCGTTGTTCTCTCGAAGCCATGAAAGGAGAGGTGAGGTCGAAAATGCCAAATCTGCCTCACCAGAGAGAGAGAGGGGCAAAAATGAAAATGATTAGGGGTGAGATTCAGATTGCTCGGATTTTGACTAATCCGAACCGATCCGAAAATCCGAATTTTGTGTGAGAAAAAATTCGATCCAAACCAAATATCCGAATCCGAATTTTTCATACAAAATCCGAACCGAACCGAAAAATCCGAATTATGAAAAACCAAAATCAAACCAATTTTGCTAGTTCTTATATATATTTATATTAAATTTAAACATATTTAAATAAAAAATTATTTTTATATATAAATTATATATAATTCGGATTTTCGGATTTAAAAAATCAAATCCGATCCGAAAAATCCAAACCGAATTTTAAATTTCGGTTTGATTCGGATCGAATATTCGATTTTCGGATTTTTTGCTCACCCCTAAAAATGATGTCCTTCCAACAACGTGGATTTTTTTTTAATTTATATGTTTAATATAATCCCACATATATACTGTTCATGGCTAGCCTAGCCATTTTCAAGGAAATAAATGACAAATGCTAGATTTTAAAATAATAATAATAATAATAATAATAATAATAATAATAATAATAATAATATTATTATTATTATTATTATTATTATTATATTAAATTATGCACTCCATTGCAAACAAAAAATATAGTATTTAATGAATTTGAACATGCAACTTATGGGATAAAATAATATACTTTTATTCTTAATAATATGTTTAAATATTAGTTTTTAAGTTTATAAATAGATTTGTCATAAGATTTGTATGAATCAAGATCTGGAATAGAATCAAAGTTATTTGAATTATTATCTTTGTTTTTCCAATTTATATTCGATATCAACTAATTTGATCGTCATTCAGCAAGATATTGCTGTTTGTTTTGAAATTTCCGCGCTACATCAATAATACTTTTTCCATCTCAAATTTTTTGTCATGCATACTATTTTGGAGTATTATAGTTAAATTGTGCTATAGAAAATACTACTTGTCATATACAAATACACCTTTCATTATCTTGAAAACATACATAGTGCATTAAATTAATATAGATCTTACAATTCGTTAAATGAGACTAATGTAGGAAATTTAGTTAAATGACTTGTCTTTCAAAACAGCATAGTTTACTTACGAGGTTCAAACTATGGACCAAATATTTGGCACGAAGCAAGTGAAATACACATATGACAGATAAACAAAACTTTTTATAGGTTAAATGCTCCATGCTAGTAATCACAACCTTTACACAAAATTACAAATTTGATATGACTTTTTTCTTCATAAGTTTAACACTATTCTTTGATTTTGATACAAAATAAACCCAATCTTTTGGGTGCTCGAATTTTGGTGCGAACAGCTTTGTTTCCCACGTGGACATATATATAGTGAGAACTCATCTTTTATGAGAACTTGAGAACTATGCACAAACGTATAAATTTGATGAATAAAACCTATAAAGTTGTGCGTAACGAAAACATTCTAAAATTATTATCCAACAAAATAATTTTAGAAAGTTTTCGTTATGCATAACTTTATATCGTTTTGTGCATCATCTTCAACGTCTTATGCATGGTTCGCAGAGTTCGCAAAAAAGATGTGATTCTCATTTGATCCACTCTCTCTATATATATATATATGCTGACGCGGTATAGAAGTGTGCATAGAATGTTCAATTTGCAACATAATTGTGCGTTGTTAATTAGTTGAAGTTTAAAAATGTGTAATTTGAAAGATTTTTTTTATGAAAATGTGGTAATGTGGTACTGTTAAATTGAAATTCAAAAATCATACTGAATTTTTATTTTTATTGTTATAATGTCGCACTTAAATCAATAATTTTGAAATCGAAGGCATACATGCAAACAAAATTAACATGTATGGGATATTTCCAAATTAACGGCATGGTTGATACAGTTAGAAACGAAGGGTTAAGCGCAGAAACAGAAGCCCCGGAATGAATGGCCTTCCCCTCTCATTTCTTCTCTTCAAACCTACTTCTTCTGCTCTTCCTAATTTCCTATCACCTCCATCCAAATCTAATTACACCTTAACCATTCTTCCTCGCATAAACACACAGAGCCGCCACCTCTACGGCGGCCCGAGGCGGTTCCCCACCCCCCTCCCGCCGCGGCCGCCGCTAACACACTACTAGTATTAGCTAATCAATCGGTTTTAATTTAATTTTACCTTTCATTTCTGCAACTTTTCCTAATTCTCATACCTACACTCGTCGTTTCCGTTTTGGAATGGGAGATCCGCAAAATTCATACGACTACGCAACAACCGAGCCCTCTCTGTCGTCGGCGTCGTCATCTCCGTCGTGCGTCTCCGAGGGCGAGGACACCCCGCCGCTGTGGACGAAGAGGCGGACGCTGACGAAGCAGCTGTCGATGCGCGAGGCGCCGCGCAACATCGCGTGGGAGCGGCGGCGGCGCCAGGTCCAGCAGCAAGAGCGGCGGAAGAGCGAGGAGGATCTGACGGACGAGGATCTGAACGAGCTCAAGGGCTGCATCGAGCTAGGGTTCGGGTTCAACGCGGAGGAAGGGCAGAGATTGTGCACCACCATTCCCGCGCTCGATCTCTACTTCGCAGTGAACCGCCAGTTTCTGACGAGCCCCCTCACCAGCCCCGGCAGCACCGGCTCCGCGCGGCCGCCGCTCGGCAACTCCACCCCCTCCCCGGCGCCCCCCGCCCCTCTACCCCCCAAGACATTGAGCATCCGATCGTGCTCCTTCGGAACCATGGGAGATTCAGATTCCTGGAAGATTTTGAACAAAGGTACGTCGTCGTTTTAATTAGGTTTAATTATGAGATTTATACATTTTCAATTTGATCGAAACATGAGAATTGAGTGTCTGTATTTGCAGGAGATGATCCGCAACAAGTGAAGACGAAGTTGAGGCATTGGGCACAAGCGGTAGCATGTTCAGTGATGCAGTCCCCCATTAGAGGCGGTGGCATGGATTAAACTAGCTAGGCATAGTCACAGTCACAGACGCAATCCAGTTCGAGAGAGAGAGATGATAGAGAATTAGCTCATTTGAGCTTCGGACTTTACACGATCTACCTCTCAGAATGGCAGGCTTAATCAGCCGCCGCCGGAGACGCCGTCGGTGCCAGTCATCAACTTAGAATTTGGGTTTCATCGATCTCTGCTTCCGCCGCACGATCGCTGTTGATGATAGAGATCGAGATGGTAAGTTTTTCCTTGAACGTGGATGTATTACTAGAGAATCTCCTTAGTTTCTCGCGCCACTACTACTCCAAAGGCTACGTCAATGTTGAACGTGATAGAATTTAATTATTATTTTTTTCATTTTATTATACAGAGAGACGAAAATGATCAATTTGTTTTGCAAATACTTGACATATATCTAGAATCAAATCCGTATCTTGTGATGTATCTGTAAATTGTAAATTTATTATTAGTATTGTAATTCAAAGATGAGTATTGTCTAACAATGATCACTTATTATAAGGTCTAACATAATATGATACAAAAATAGTTTATATGCTACAAACATAGTCCTATATATTATTATATGGTGGTATTTCTTGCCATCCCATAGCGTAACGAGTGATAGAATAGTTCAACCACATTATATAGTGGTACAATAAAAAACTTTTGGAATAAATGAATATTTCAGCCATATTTTATGCCCCTAATATTTTGGAACCTTGAATTTTTCAGGCTTTTTAGAGAAAATGTCATTATTCTAGCTGTATCGACGACTTGTCTAACAAGGTTCTTTTGAGCATGATTGCCATTTTATTGGAAGTCCTCTTGTCTTTTTACATTAAATATTAATAAAACAACTTATGTACAACATTAACAATTCAAACAAAAATATAGATATTGAGATTACAAATGAAATGACAGAATTAATTGAACTGAATGTAAGAACAAACTCGTAACAAGATGTGGACAGATGAGTCGAGGAGTTCTATCTCTGTAAGACGAAATATTTCGGTAGTGTTCTCGGATCTGATGTGTTGTCTCCAAAGCTGAAACGAGTTTGTCTCATGGATAACAACGAAGTCGAGAACTTAGCTTACTATGACGTGACGATGCCAATGTTTTTAGAATGCAGATTTCGAAGTGTGTAGAAATGCTTATGTAGATTGATCTATTTATAGACACAATTGTTGTAGAGGGAGCTTGTTGGAATCAATATCTCTCATTAATGGATGGATGTTACTCCGACTGTTACGCGGAGCCTGGAGACAGATACGACATGTCTCCCATCGGGACTTCAATACGGGCCATTTCGGAGACAACGGTCTCCATGTGCACGAACGAGCCCGACGAGCTGGGCCACCTAAAATATAACCCCGAGAAATTTGTGGTTTTAGGCGGTGATAGGATATGGCCCAACCTCTCAGGCCCACTAGCAGGCCCAAACGAGCTGGGCCTGACTTAATGCTGCCCTACTCGGTTACGCCCGAAACACAGCCTCTAAACCATAATGAAAACCCTAATTAAAGACGGAGTCAAAGGCGAAGATTATGGGGTAACGGTGGAAATCATGGGCAGTTACAGAAGGATCGTGAGCCCGCCAATCAAGGGATTCGTTACAAGGTCTACATTTATGTATAAATAGGAGTTAGATTGAAGGTAAAAGGGTTAGCAAATTACTGAACACTAAAGCTCCTTGAGATACTCATTGTAATGAAATTATAGTGAACATCTTGAGGATCATCACCTACGTGGACGTAGATCTGATTCTTGATCGAACCACGTAAAAACTCTGTGTTCTTTATCGCTTTTCTAAATCTTGCATACCAACGTACACAGATTTATCATTGGCGCCGTCTGTGGGAACCTCTTTTTTTTTTTGAACAAAAAGCTGTGTTTTCTACAATTTAATGGCAAGGACATGTGCAAACGCTAGTACCGCCGGCGATGTCGGTAACAACCGTGCAGAGGACGATCAGGTGGTCACACAACGCCGGAAAAGGGATTGCGGACGCCACCAGTGGTCACACACCTGAGGGCTACATGGAGAATGCTTCCATACACCCTCAGGATGGCCGCCCAACGAGGAGGAAGATGCCGACCTCAGTACCGGTGAACATGAGGTTCACCGCCCCACGAGGTCCTCGGTCGAGCAGTGTCCGAATTCCTCAACGCCAACCTCAATCAATTCCAAAGTTTCCTCAACCAGAGGACAAACGGAGTGGGCCCATCAAGAGTGCCCGAATTGGTGATTACAGGCAACCGAGGTCGTTCACCTCTTCGAACCAATCAACGTTCACCGCGGCACGATGACCGCCCCAATACCCGAGTTCATTCGTATCGGCCAAACTATTGCGACCATTCGCCCTCATACCATCCGCGGAGCCGTTCTCCACCTCACCCATGCGACTGGGCGGGAGAGAAGAGAGGAAAGGCGAAGTCGAACTCCCCCTCGGAGGGACGACAGACGCCGCTATCGATCTCCCACTCCTCCGGAGAGAGATGGCAACGAGCTCCCCGGATTCGATCGGCACGGCCGGATTATCTCTCATTTCTCAAGGGAGATTCTGGATACACCCCTGCCACAACGATACCATGCTCCAAATATCGCTGCATACGATGGCCTTGGAGATCCTTCTGACTTCCTATTTGCCTATACCACTAACATGGCAAACCAATGGATGGAAGATTTCCACATGTGTAAGGTCTTCCCGAGGTGTCGATCTCCAACGCCCGACGTTGGTTCACTCGCGCACGTAAACAGCATCCATTGCTTCAAAGACCTCATGGATCGCCTCAAATGGCGTTTTACCAAAAGATGCCGCCTCAACAACCTTCATCCGATTCGCTACAATCCGCCAAGGACGGACGAGACGATGTCGAATTTCGCCTCAAGATTCATCAAGGAGTCTCTTAAAATAGATGAGAGTAATGATCTCTACATCATCAACGATTCAAGAACGGATCCGACCCGGTGCTCTGAATAAAGAGATCACCGTGAACAACCAAAGACGGCGAGCAAACTTTGGAACCTCGTGGACAACTTCACAAAGGGGATGAGTCGGATGGAAGAAGAGAGATCAGGATGAGCAATGAAGAAGGAAGCCAGAGGATCGAGGCCGAGGTACTGAACGCCGAAGTGCGTTCGAGAGAATCAAAAAGGGCCCAGTAGAATCAAGGCTGGGACCTCGGCCAAACCTTGGCAATAGCGAGCGCCTCCGCCAAATCCAGTATGGAAATATTTGAGCTTCACACTGAGCTCTTTCCAAAACCCCCTCCTATGAAAGGAGGATCCAAAAAAAAGTCAACAGGAAAGTATTGTGACTACCACCAGGGGTACGGTCACGATACAGAAGATTGCAGGATCTTGAGCTCACAGATCGACGAGCTCGTCGAAGAAGGAGCCAAGAAGTACATCGGCCGACCGGGCGGGTAATAAAAAGCGCAGAGGGAAAAATGGAGGTGGTAACAATCATGACCGACCTCAACGGCAGCCCGACTGAAGATGACGAGGACGAAGGTCCCAATGCAATGGAGCAGTCTATGCTATAACCGATCGCCTGTTGGTACGACGAGGTCGCCACTTAGAAATGAGGCTCGAGGCCGACCCCGAGAGCCAAAAACAAGCGACTCGGGATGGAGAGAACATCGTGTTCTCCAAAGATGACCCAAGACTCAAGATTATGCCCCACCGTGACGCCATTACTATACAAGCCGTGGTGGCAACAAGAACGTACATCGGGTCTATATCGACATCGGAGCCTCCGTTAGCATCATATTCCGTAGCTGCTCGATAAACTTGATGTTGGAGGAATTATACATCCCGCACCTTCCCAGCCATGAGCTTTACTCAGAGGCGGCTCAACCCGAGGGTGTCATTACCCTTCCGGCATCAGTAGGACGTGCTCCCGGGTTGGTCACCAGGCCATTCAATTTTTCTTGGTCCGAGCTCCTCTCCATACAACATTATCCCGGAAGAGATCGGTCAGACGCAACCAGGCCGTCCGCCTCCGTGTACCACCTCACCATTAAGATACCCACCCCGTGGGAGTGTTAAGCATCGGGGTGACCAAACGGCGGCTAAAGAATGCCTACGAGTCTCAACCCAAGATGCGGCCTTACCTCGTGCCTAGCAATACGTAACCCTCGAAGTTGCCACCTCGGGATGACTGACCGAGAATCTTCACTATACGACGACGACCCTTCCAAAGTTGTCAAGGTCGGCACCTGTGGTTCGCCTAATATTCGCCAACAGTCATGCTTCTAAGGAATACATGGATGTATTTGCATGGTCCCCACTGACATGACCGGGTCTCGCCGAGCTCATAACTCATCGTCTCAACATCGACCACCGCCACTAAACCGGTTCGGCGAAGAGAAGTTTTGCCGCGAGCATAGCCAGTCATAAGGGACGAGGTGACCCAACCTGTGGAGGCTAAAATCAGACGAGGTCAAATACCCAACTGGATGGCTAACCCGCTTGTGGTTCAAAGCCGTGAGGGGATAGCGCGTGTGTCGACTATACCGACCTCAATAAACACCGCCCAAAGGATCGTACCCTCCCGACATTGACAAGAAGGTGGAGGCATTGGTGGGACATGAGATCTTCGCTTCGGATTTATACTGAGGATACCACTAAGTCCCGATGAGCCCGAGGACTCCCAAAAATAGCGTTCATCACCGACTTGGTGTCTTTGCTGGGAAGATGCCTTCGGTCTGAAAAACGCTGGAGCTACCTACCAAAGGATGGTGGACGCGATCTTCAAAGATCACATAGGGGAAATCGTTGAAGTCTACGTCGACGATATAGTAGTCAAAAGCAAAAAAGCTGAGAACTGCGCCGCCGACCTCGAAACTATCCTCCAGCTCCTCAGGTCGGCCAACCTCAAGCTTAATCCCCAGAAGTGCACATTCGTGGTGAAGACGGGTAAATTCCTGGGATGCTGGGTTTCTCAAGAAGGCCTGAAGGCCAATCCTACCAAGGTGAAGACAGTGCTCGACATGCAGGTGCCAAGAACCATCCGTGAGATCCACAAACTCACCGGATGCCTAGCCGCCCTCAGCAGATTCCTATCTCGAGCCGCCGAGAAGCAGCTTCCCTTCTTCAAGATCCTGAGGAGAGCTCCAGATTACCGGCGAAGAACACTGTGTCGCCTTCAGACACCAAGGAATATCTAGCCGACTTGCCGACCCTATCCGCCTCAAAGCAAGATGAAACCCTATCGTTGTATCTGGCCGCCTCGGACGAGGCAATCAGTGCGGTACTGGTGCGAGATGAGATGGGACGGTAACTCCCCATCTACTTCATCAGCCGAGCTCTCAAATGACCGGAGACAAGGTACACCAACCTCGAGAAGGTAACTTTGGCCCTGGTGAACACCAAGCGACGCCTCCGACCCTACTTTCAAGCCCATTCCGTCCAGGTACTAACGGACTTACCTTTAAGACAAGTCTTGTCAAAGCCAGAGTCATTTGGACGTATAGCCAAGGGCATCGGAGCTCGGCGAGCACGATATCTCGTCTCCCCCGTGCCGCCATAAAGGGCAAGCTCGATGACTCTGGCGGAGGCCAAATTCACCGAGGTCGGCTCTACCAATGAGGTCACTCCGCCCCCACACGAGAACTGCCCTTGCATCGCCCGATGGTTGCCGGGCGTGATGTACGTGGGCGGAGCTTCATGCAAGACGGCAATGAGCGGCATCCTCCTCCTCGCCCGGATAAGCAAGAAGTGACGACGCCTCCCGCTTACCTTCCCGACCACCAACAACGGCGTGAGTACGGCACCGATCTCGGGACTCCGCCGCAAAGGAATTGAAAGTGGACAAAGTCCGGATATTCGAGATTCCTGTGTCGTGGTAAACCGTGTCCTAGCACACATCTGAGGCCAAGGAGGATCGAATGAAGCAATACCTGAGAAGGCAAGGAGATGTCGACCTCATTCGGTACTTCAAGATTCACCAAATCCCACGAGGGAAAACAAATAGCCGACGTCCTTAGTAAGTTGGCCGTCACCATCGCAAATCCGCCGATGGAGAAGTTCATTCCGAAGCATCGAGGCGCCCCACGCCGGCGTTATCACGTGTTGAGCCAAACCGACGACGCCCGAAAGCTACCCGAGGTTGGCACACTACCTCGGACCGCTTGAGGCCAAAAGATGATGGTGAAATCCCGTATATCTCATATATGAGGCGCTCTACCGAAGTCTTACCTTCAACCCTCCCGAGGTGCCTTGGGCGGAAGAAGCCGACCTCGTGCTTAATGAGATTCACGAGTATCTTGCGGAAGCCACATCGGTCACGGCTCTTTCAAAGAAGACGCGAGGTCGGGATATTATTGGCCCACCCTTATTCAAGATTCGCCGAGCTCGTCAAAAGTGTCCGGTGCGCCTTCACCCACTGGCCAAAAGCTACCCCGCATCGACCGAGCACCGCAGTCCGTGGCCTTTCATGCGATGGGGATCGACATCGTTGGTCTGCTCGATCGAAGCATCGTCGACCGATATTTAGTCGTAGCCATGACTACTTCACAAATGGGTCGGTGAGCCACTTTCGAGCCTCACGAGTAAAAGGATTCGACATTCGTGTGGAAAACATAATCTACCGCTTGCATACCGCACATTCTCGATTTCGGACAACGGCACCCGGTTAAGTGGACAAAAATTTCAAGAAATGGTGTGAAGAGCTCCGATCGAACAACGCTTCACCTCGGTCGCACACCCGCAGCGAATGGTCGGACCGGCGACGAACCGCACGATCGCATAAGGATTAAAGAAGAGGCTGACCGAGCTAAAGGCGATCGGGCTGAAAATCTCCCACAAGTCCTCCGGTCCTAGTAACACACACCGGACTTCGCACGAGAAACCCCTTTCACCTTGGTCTATGGAACCGAGGCCATCATCGGTGAAATCGGTAGCCAAGCCCACGCACTCTTCACTTTGACCAGATAGAAACGAGGGCGACTGCGGGCCAACCTTGATGCTCTTGAAGAGAACGCGAACTCGCCTTCATAAACGGCTAAGTACAAGGGCCAGTCGCAAGGTATTACAACAAAGTGGTCAAAGCCTCCGCACCGCAAGTGGGCGACCTCGCCCTACGAAATAATGAAGCCAGCAGAGCCGAGCGCCTTAACAAGTCGATCCGACATGGGAAGGCCCATACCGCGTTCACGAGGACCTCGGCAGGGGCTACAAGCTATCTCACCTATCCGTGCGCTTATCCCTAACTCGGCATATCACTCATTTAAGGAGGTACTTTACATAGCTTCGATTTCGGATCGGTCATGTTAGTCTCCTTATTGCTTTGCCAGTGCGATGTTATATACTTGTTGAATAAAATATTTATTTTTCTAATGAGTATTTCACTCGCCTCATTTTATTCATATGCGAACATCTATCGATATACCATATTTAAACCTTCACGAGGGACGCCTCACGAAGATGAAAACCCACTAAGTAGGGTACTCACTAAGCGCCGCAAGCTCGCAGATTACTCATCAATTGAACGTCTCGGTCTGCAACGCATCTGCACTACTCATTAAATTGAACGTCTACATGCACGCATACTGATTACTCATTGTTGAAATATCTACATGCAAAAGACATCCGGATCGGATCTCATCAAATTATGCCCCTTTATTTGGGAAGATATACACTACAGATACGCCTAAAAATATTTACGACCAAAACGAAGTCCTAAGCTATGTTTGTACCTCTCAGGGAAAATGTACACTTGAACGAGTCCAAATACATTTACGACTACATACAAAGTCCTAAGCTATATACAAACTCATTCGGGCTTCCTAGCCCCACCTCGCCAGTCTCTCACTGGCTACACCAGCCCCAGACAAATCTCCTGTGTCGGCGATGAACTCCTGGAATGAACTCGGTGCCTTCGACCCGGTCAACGAGGCCGGCCCCGCTGCCTACTCCAGAGCACTGCATGTGCCCTGGGACACCCCGACCGGAAGGGGACTCCCAGACCCCACGGCCTACTCCGGAACACTCGGCGCGACCTCGGTGTCACCCGACCCCAAGACTTGCCGCCCGACCAAGTGCGACCACGACCCCGACCGCCTCCTTCCTCGCAGACACGGAGCACGGGCCGAGGTCCTCGCCTTTTGAAAGTGGGCGGGCCAAACAATCGAGCACCTCGGCATGATCAAGATAGCCGCCCCACCTCGGCGCCTAACGCTGACCCGGCTCTGAGCTCGGCTGGGCGGGGCAAACGCCGCTTGCGCACAAGTTCGACTTCGGCATACTCCACGATGGAGTCGAGGCGCTTTAAAGCTCTTGCTATTAGGCCCATCTCGTCCTCAAGACCATGCCCTCGGCGAGCAAGCTCAGACTCGGTCATCGGCTTCGATATGGTGACCCCACCGGATTGGCGGATCACCTTCTCATATTCAAGATGCTCCTCCGAGATCCGAGCCGCCTCTCGTCGTCGTCACCGAGCTCTTCGCATTGTATCGCGCCCGAATCACGCCGACAGATAATCCGCCCCGGCCCAAGTCGAGCGATCCTTAGCTTAAGAGCCTCGTTTTCGACCAGAGACGAACCACTCGCAATCGGCCTCATGCAACTTGTTTTTCGGTTCGGTGACGATGCCGAGCCGACATCCATCTTGACGTAACTGGGTCGATTCGGTGCACCGACTCTCCAAGGTCGTCACCTCTTCATCCTTCTCGCCGAGCACCTCGGACTTCTTTCGGCTTTGTCGACTCATGATCGAGTCCAAGTATTGAGATGTGGAGTGCTAGAAATAAACAAGACAAAACGCATTTCAAGAAATTGTGTCTATTATTCAAAGTAGAAGTTCGTACAAAGCAGGGTCCTATCGACCCCGGCAAATCAGCCTATTACATTAGGTCCACTGACCTCAGGCTCATTACCGGACCCACCAACTTCCTGCTGCGCCACCTGCTGCTGCTCCTCCAACGGCTGCCGATCTCCGGAAGGGACGTCCGAGCTCGGCCCCGCCTCCTCGGTTTCGGATCTCACCTCAGCAAGGAATGCTTGAAGCTCTACGTCTTCATCTTCCTTGCACTGAGTTATAGCCTCCGCCGTCAGGAGCGACGCAGAGGATGCCAAGGTATCCACCACGGGGAAGGAGGTTGCCACAGCGATTATGCGGGCATAATTCATACACACCACCCGAGGACCGACCTCGACCCAACCGTCTTTGGGCCTTGTCAAATCAGCCTCTCGGTAGTCGCCTTTTCGGTGGGCGATATCACCTGCGGCCTCATTACAGCTGCCAGGTCGGAGATAAAGGAGGAAAAGCTCTCCGACTCAATAAGCCTGCTGGCGAAGGCCCTCAGCATAGGTCCTTGCCCCGCCAGCAAGGCACTTGTCTGTGCAGCCAGCTTCTTCTCCGCCTTGGCCGCCTCCTCCTGTGCGCTTCCACCACGGCACGGGCCACCCGCAAGGCCCGATCCTTCTTTTCGGGGCTCTCAAGAACCGCCTTTGCGGCTTCAGCGTCACCGCAGTCGGGCAGCATGGATTCAAGAAGACGACCTCGTGAGCTCAAAGAATGGCCGCTTTTCTCCACGCCTCGATCGCGGGCGCTCAAGAACGAATCCGGCCATGCGGTGCATCTCACCGCCACCGAGGCCGCATCCCTAATATAAAGCGCTAGCGAGCGGCGTACGACAAAATTACAAAGGAGAAGAGCGACTTATACCTTTGGGAAAGATAAAGGAGTCTTTGAAGCCGACACCTCGAGCGAGCGGCCATGAACCTCTATCTCCGGCTGTCGGGCTCGAGGTCGCCTCGAGGTCCGTCGAAGAGTCTCTCGTATGCCCACCACCACCACGGGCTCTTGGGTGGACTCGCCCGCCGCCTTCTTCTTCGGCTCCTTTTCGCGCGAGATGGTGCGGCGCGTCGAGCCCGCTACTTAACTTCTCTCGGGGTCAATCTTCACCGCATCACGAATAATAATTTCGTTAGCACAACGAAACCAGACGGGAAGAATAAAAGAAGAAGGTTGCCCTCACCCAAATCGGACCACGATCCCGCGCCTCGACCTATAAACACTCACCAAAGATTGTTCAGTCATCCTCGGTATAATTAATCGATAATATCTCACCAAGATCATTCAACATTTCTCCATATGGCCCGAGGCCCGATTTTCACGCCTTTTATTGTATCGAGGCCCCACTGCACTCCTCGGATGCCCTCACCGCAGAAGAAATATCTATTTTGCCAATGGGACACCTTCGAGGGGCGCTATCTTAAGCTTCCGCCGAGGAGACGATAATACACCCTCCTATGACTTGATGCTAAAAACGCATCAAGATTTCAGAGAACTCCTCGCCTATGCCATAACAGACGACCTAGCCCCACTACCGACCTAATGGAGTTCGAGGTCGGTTCACATATGGGGATCCGAAAATATTCTTGAAAGTTAAGGAAAATAGGGCAAAAGGAACCTAAGTCCAACTATCAAGCTATCTACATATAGTAATAAATCCTCCTGATGGGCCATCGCCTATCATCCGGTTCGGCAGCACCACCATGCATCCTCCGAATGTGGTATTCTCGTAATCTCCAAAAGCTCCTCCATCGTTAACGCCGACCTCGCCACGCCAATCCTGAGGTCGTCCCATACCGATGACACCGGCGGAACCCTAGAACTAAGTCCTATGGATTTACCTAAGCGGTTATGGCACATATAGTCCTTCACATCGGAAAATGGGCGGCGGAACCCAACCGAACCGAATTATCGAGGCGAGAAGAGGAATGAGAAGATGAAAATACATACTTACTTTTTCTTGGCGAGATATCCGACTTCTTCAACAAGTTTGAAGGAAGAATTGGGAAATTTCTACAAGTATGTTCTCTGGAATAAAGCGTCGAAGGAGAAAATGAACAGTTGCCTCATTTGGACCTATTTATAGGACAAATGGCGCCTAAAAGCTGCCGTTTCAATTATCACACGTGCCTATCTGCGATTGATGTGTAGTCGACAAGACGCTGTTCGAGCGCCCAACTACCGCCTTGGCGCGTATGACGTACTCTATGGTAAGACAGACCGCCAGCCTGATCACGTAATGATTACATTGATCTCAGGAGGCTCGGACCTCGGACCACGCCCATGTCCGCTTCAGACCGGCAGGAGCCATTCAGGTCGGACCTCGACGTCCTCCGAGCGGGGAGCCATGTCGAACCTCGGCTTTCCTTCAAGAGACAGTCGTTCAGGTCGTGCCTCGGCTTTCCTTCAAGAAGCAGCCATTCAAATCAGACCTCGGTGTCCTGCCAACGGACGTCGCCCCTTACAAGAGAATCTCCCTTCAGCTCGGACCTCGACGTCCTCCGTAAGAGCGGCCGCTCAGATCGAACCTCGGTGTAACCTATACAAAGACCGCTATCCAGGTCATAATTCGGCTTCCTTTTGCAGCAAGAGATCGAGAACCTTCAACAACAACTTCAGCCAAGCAACATTCCGCCTCGGCAAAGCACATTCTCCACTTCACCTCGGCATGGCTATTCCTCGACTTTTCGGGGGGCTATGATAGGATATGGCCCAACCTCTCAGGCCCACTAGCAGGCCCAAACGAGCTGGGCCTGACTTAATGCTGCCCTACTCGGTTACGCCCGAAACACAGCCTCTAAACCCTAATCAAAACCCTAATTAAAGACGGAGTCAAAGGCGAAGATTATGGGGTAACGTTGGAAATCATGGGCGATTCTGAAGGATCGTGAGCCCGCCAATCAAGGGATTCGTTACAAGGTCTACGCTTATGTATAAATAGGAGTTAGATTGAAGGTAAAAGGGTTAGCAAATTACTGAACACTAAAGCTCCTTGAGATACTCATTGTAATGAAATTATAGTGAACATCTTGAGGATCATCACCTCCGTGGACGTAGATCTGATTCTTGATCGAACCACGTAAAAACTCCTGTGTTCTTTACTGCTTTTTCTAAATCTTGCATACCAACGTACACAGATTTATCAGGCGGCGGCGACGGTAAGCGTGGTGGTGGCGCATTGGGGGATGGGAGGGTGGGTAGTTTATGAGAGGTGGTAAAATGAGGATGAGAGAATGAGTGCTGACTTCCGAAACTAATTAACGTTGGTTTTTTTTTTTTGAAAAAGTTTTTTGAATACGACATCATGGCTATGAAAACAGACTTGTATAATTGTGGTCATAGAAATCTATAACATCATAAAAACGACAACAAACATAAATGTGCGATTTCTATTAACGTTTTTCGCTCAACAACAACGAACAGTCTCACGACAACAAGCTTTTTACATATGACCACAAACTTTCAATTTGTCTATTGTCTTTTGTGTTGTGTCATAGCCATTTTTTGTAGTAGTGAACAAAGACCAACAATAAAGATCGTTTGCCAAAATCCATGGTCATGGACCTTGGAGTCGGGCACCGGTGGGCGGGCGTCAGCGCGACACTCAGCCAAGAGCAAGGCAGGTGGGCAACGACAGCGGCACGCACGTGGGCTCACAGTCCATCACTTGTCCACTTCTTGAAGACTGTCAATTGGGTAGTTATTTGACCGTGACTCATTATGAGTAAGTTAAGCCTTTTCTTTCTGAACATGCCCTTACTCCTCATCAGGGGTTACCGCATGTAATACTCCTGCCAACTAATTCTACAAGACTTAACATAGGCTATCAACAGAAAAAGTTTCAAATATATATGTGTAGTTCTTGCCCCCTGCCTCCCCCCAGTACATTTGAGTATACTCGTTTCAGGACCAACATTAACTATATATAAGGAAAGGTTCGAATAAAGATATGTTATTGTGAGAACTCATGTGTAATACTTTGAATTTATAAAGTAATTGTACTACGATAATGCATTGGACGATAATGTTATCGTCATGCAATTACTTTATACGTTAAGTGCATTTGCTTTATACATTTAGTGCAAGTATTCTCATAAATTTTTTTTATCTTAACTCGTCCCTATATATATTATATTTGTAAAATTATTCTATGAAAGGAGTTTAATGACGATACTCATTTTGTATCATATCTTAAACTTTTGCCTACGTTACTTTCTTTCTTCATTTTCCTACTTCAATTTATACTTTTTCACGTTATTATTTATCGATTTTTTATTTGATATGTCTATTTATGTAACATTGTTAACTAATGAATATATATGATTTAGTGTGTGTGTGTTGGCCTAGTGGTAGAGTGGTTAACGCCCGAGGCCAAAGGTCTCGGGTTCGAGTCCACCGTAACGCAGCATTTAAAATTTCTGTATTAAATTGACAAAAAAAAGAATATATACGATTTACAAATCAACTAATTATTTGATAATTATCTATGTGCATTCAATAAAATCAGGCCTCCTAAATTTACTAAATGTGTATGTTATTTTTGATTTTGAGAATCATGATCATTGTCTATGATGAAAATTCCAGAAAACGAATCACAATTATACGTAAAGTTGGTGATTGAATGATCAGTTGACCCTCCGTTAGTATAAATAGGTTAAATACTAAGTTTTAATAATGAAGTAAACCATAAATACAAGAAAGACTCATGAACATATAGCTTACAAAATTACATGCATGCATTTCGAACTAAATAAATTTGCATTTAAGATATTATTCATTATTTTGCCTCATGTCTAATATCTAGTTGATCCGGTACTGACTGCCAATAAGGCTAGCAGCGAAACATTAACTTACAACATTCATGATCATCAAAATTTGATGCGGTTGAGGGAGGGAGGAGATTGGCGAGAAGGAATTTTGAATCTTGAGTATGCTCATCGACTGAATTTTCGCATGAAGCCAAGAATATTGAATATCGTATCAACAAAATGGAATGAAACTAAAGCGAATGTAGGAAGCTGACAAACATTCTACTATGGCTTAGTCAGTTCAACATTCCATCAAAATTAGATTTACACCACATTATTTATTGGAGATGAGACATAATTCAACTTAAATTCATATGGTATCATGTTGGGGTCACATATGCCACTAATTAAAACTAATCGAGAGAAAAAACCCTGCTGCAAAGCCCCAGGTTTCGTTTCCTCTCCTTCAAACGACATAACACTAAACTGGTCATACCACAGACAGAGCGAGAGAGGAAGAAAAGGAAGAAATTCATGGCGCCTGATGCTTCTCATGCTCTAGCAGGTTTGTTGTAGAAGTTTCCCTTTTACAACGAACGGAATTCTCCGTCCTTGTTCTGAATCTTCTGACTTGTGTTTCTTTGGTTGCAGTGAGGGAAAAAGTTCAACACTTTTTGAATGCTGCACAGACTGGAAATTTAGACCTCCTCAAAAGTAAGCAGCGCCGGTTTCTATTTTGTGTTTGATTCAGTTTTCTTTTATATTATTATGATTGTTGTTGTTGTTTCCCCTTTTCATTGGACGCTGTAGTTATAGCTTCAGTTTTATGTTTTTTTCTGGTATGCTTCTTGTTGTAATGCGGATTGTTCTGTTGATAGAATTGGCGAAGCAGCTCGATGGTGGAAAGGGGCTAGCGCAGACGGTAGTAGATGTTAAGGATGCCAACCAGAGAGGGGCTCTGCATTTTGCTGCCAGGGAAGGTCAGATTGAGGTTTGCAAATATTTGCTGGAAGAGTTGAAGATGGATATTAATACGCAGGATGAAGATGGTAAATTAGTATTCATGTGTTGTGGCGCGTGCGCTATCAGTTGATTAAGAATGTGCAATTAGATAATTACATCTTCCTACTTTGTGGTATTGATTTTCAGGAGATACTCCTCTTACGCATGCTGCTCGGCAAGGGCATACTGCCCTTGCGAAATACCTCGTGGATCATGGTGCTGATCCTTCAATACCAAGTGGATTAGGGATCACTGCTCTGCATCATTCTGCTGGAACAGGTATACTTTTATCCCTTTATGAAGCACAGCTGAATGACTCCTTATGCCACCTTAGGTATGGCAAACAAAAAGTTAGACTTGACTTATGTGATTCGAAGCCCTGCTATGGTGACCACTAATCTTATAGAGTAGTTGTTTTCAATATGGTTAATTCATTTAACAGAGCCAAGTAGTGGTTTCAAGATTTATCCATGTGTGATTAGTTCATTTATTAGGGGAAATGATTGGTGTTTAATCATAAGCCAATTTTTATCTTTTAGCACCCGCCTTGGTAACTAATTAATCTCCACTACTGCAATCTACTGATCACTTTTTGCTGCATTAGTTGGGAACTCCGGAAAAATGTAGTATTGGTGTCATATTGACCTGTTATAGCGTAATGGGCCCATTCAGGTTAATATTCCCAGCACAAAGAAGAAAGCTTATGATCTTTAGCTATGGGAAACTTGCATTCATTGTAGTTACTTACTTCAAGGACCATGTAATTCACATTTGGTGAGACGTCTATTTTAACTCAAAAATCCACTCTTTTAAGTTGATCATTGCTGTTTGTTTCTGTGTAGAAAATAATTTTTTTAGTTCTACCTGTTCTTAATTGGAAATTTACTTGTTGTTGTGTATCTATCAAATGTAGAACTATATCTAAGCCTGTCCTGAATTTGAATTGGGAGCATTTTCTCTAAAAATTACTCTGGGACTTGCTCTGTCCTTTATATTATCTTTTCTTTCTTGTTTAGAAATCTTGATAAGTGGATGGATTTGAACTTTGCTTGTAGGAGATATTGAGCTTCTAAAGTTTTTGCTCTCCAAGGACGTAAATGTTGATTCACAAAGTGATGCGGGTACTGCACTGATATGGGCTGCTGGTCATGGCCAGCAAGACTCTGTCAAAGTGCTAATAGAACATAATGCCAATGTAAGTTGATTGCTTTATTAAGTTAGTTCTTTTAACCCATCTATGATATGTTTCTGTGCTTAAATTGAACACGTCTCTTAAGATCATATGGACCTACTGTTTTGCCATAAAATATCTATAAGGCCTACTGGCTTAGATGCAGATCATTCGAGATATAACCAAATATGTTTGATAAAGATAGATTCAAAAATGTAATGTACTTTGTGTCCTGTGTAATGGAAAAGGTAAACTTGAAGATGTATTGTCTTGTTATAGTGCCTACAAAAGTTGCACCGTCTCTACATCATCTGAGATGTTTGTGGAAGGTTTGGGCTATTAAATTCTTATTGAATGTATCAGCTTTTACGGTGTTAAAGCCAACCCTTGTGGAGTAATATGGTTTAGCAATTAGCACTTTAGCTTGATTTCATTACTATTAATAGAAACTATCAAGTTATGCTTATATTTGGATAATAGAACCAATATTCGTTATTATGTTTAAGGCGCTAGACTTTCTTACCAACTTTTGTTAAATATACATACCCTTTTTTAGTTATTTGGCCCCCACTTGACCTCTAATGGTGCAGAAGCAAGCCTTACAGATTTTATTTTGTTCCATTCCCTCCTTGACCTATTAAGGAACTCATATTGTAATTTAACTCCTAAGAATGTGGTTTTAACAGCACCATTAAATTGTAATTCCACCCAATTGCACCAAAATCCAATATTGCTTTCGGGGTTGTGTTTGCACCTTCCCCCGAATTCTTTTATAAGATCATTAGTCTTTAAGTGTTAACCGTTTGTTTGTTTATCTGCTTTTGTTGCAGCCAGATGCTAAGACTGACGATGATATTACTCCTTTATTATCAGCTGTTGCAGCTGGTTCTTTGGCATGTTGGGAGTTATTAATTAAGGTAAAAAATTAACTGGTGCTCTCTATTGTTAGCATACTGAATTGCATGCCATCCTCTCTATTACTAGAGTTGTTAAATGGGTGCTGGCCCGATAGGCTAACCTGTTTAACCTGGAGAGCTATAGGGTTAGGCTTAAAACCTCAATTCTGTTGGCCCTTTTACATCTGAGCTCTTTTTAGCCTGGTTGTAAGGAATTAGCTGGTGCTCTCTATTGTTAATATACTGCTTTGCATGATGTACACTCTATTACTAGAGTTGTTAAATGGGTGATGGCCAGATGTGCTAACCTGTAAACCTGGAAATTATTGAGTTCTGCCTCAATTTTGTTGGCGCTGTTTACTCCTGAGCTCTTTGGTCCAGTTGGATTAAACCTAGCCATAGCTTAATATTCTAACCCATAAGTCTACATTCTCTCCCCCTCTTCTATATAAAATTCTGAAATAATAATTTACAACGTAATTAAATGCTAGAATTTCAAGTTTTAGTATTCAAATTTGGAAAAAAAATTCTAACTGTAGAACATAAGTGCAATGGGGCTTAGAACTTGTTTTGAAAATATTAAATGTAGTTCTGATTGTACACTTTAGAATTTAAATTTCTTGCTTGCAAACTGTCTTGCTTCTCAATTATCTACCTGGTAATAAATATTCAGTTGTCAAGCATATAAGCCCATCAAAAAGTTCTTACTTTGTTGTTTCATGCAGGCAGGTGCAACCGTGAACTTTACTGCAGGTGGCGCGACACCTTTGCACATTGCTGCTGATGTTGGCAGCCCAGAGATCATAAAATGCTTATTACAAGCTGGAGCTGATCCTAATGCTATTGATGAGGTAAACTGGAAAATTTTACATGCCTCAGTTTTCCATTTAGAAGTTAGTCAAGAACTAGAAAAATAGTCTTCTTAAGAGAACCAGAGGAAGTAATTCTAACTAATTTCAGCCTAGATGAGTTCACATGAATGGAATATCTTAAAACATTTGACTGATATATGGCCAAGTTATGTTGCTTTGTGGAAGAAAATTAGGGGGACTTTGAACAGTCTCCTTTTCATTGCAATCTTTGATCTTCAAGCTTCGTCTTGCTGCAGGATGGCTTGAAACCAGTTCAGGTAGCAGCTTCAAGAGGAAATAAGGTAGCTGTTGAAATAAGGTAGCTGTTGAAATTCTTCTTCCAGTAACAGCCCCAATTGAATCAATTCCAGAATGGAGTATTGATGGAATTCTTCAACACATGCAACAAGAAACAAGGAAAGAAGAGGTACTTAGTTCAATATGCTTTACCTCTTCCACATTTGAAGATCTGATAATTCCTGCAATATTTACTGTCAAAGTCGAAAACTTGACATTTGAGGTTCTGCAGTATCCTTATATTATTATATATGTTAGTTATTCTAGAGGAATAAGATTCTTTTATTTCTATCTGAAGGAGCATTTACATACTTTTCTGTTATGACTTATGTGTTTGATAAAAAATAATCTGCTATAAATCGGCATAGGATCTACCACATGGGATGGTTTTTCCTTCTTTTACATGTCCTTGTGCTTATAGATTTTATGTGGTTTCTATTTGAACAAATGTAGGGTCAGAATCAAAAATAGCACGATCTAATGAACTTAAGGGTACTGCAACTCCCAAGATAAGTTTGTCTGAGGTATTTCTTAAATTTGAACTATTTCTATTTACGTGAGATGATATTTCCTCCTTGCTTACTTGCTACTGAAATTTTCAAAACCTGGATCAGTGTTTTCACTGCATATTAGTTTGTCATTTGCCTCGAGCTATGAAGCACCAATACGAATACGAATACGCGATACGATACGATACGATACGATACGAAAATATGTCAATCTTCTAAAAATTCAAATACGAATACGTTAAAAATACGTTTATATTTTTATTATATTTTTATATTATATTAATATTATTATTCTTATTCTTATTATTATTATTATTAAATTCATGTAGAATCGTGCATATCAAAATTCAAAATAAAGCAATTAATTAGTTAATTAAAAATCTCAATTAATAATCTTAGTCATAGAGTCTTGGTACAATAAATCACACTAAACAAAGTCTTCTTCGATTTTTCAATTCAAAAAAACACATTAAAATAATATTAAGTCATCAAATCCTCCTCTTCATCCTTCTCAACATCTATTGCATCCTCATTTCCATCTTCGGTGAAGACAATGCTTTCCATCTCTGGCTCATCAAGCGATAATTGCGCAATCTCGAGATCTCCAACATCCTCAAACGTATCAAAGTTGTCTCCTCCAATATCTCACGACTTAGTTTCTCCTTTGAAGTATTCAAGTGTTCTTCTGGATAACAAACGAAGATTGCTATGAATGAAAACCAAATCCTCAGCACGTTTTGGTGTCATCTTATTTCTTCGCAATGAGTGGATATAAGAGTACGTGCTCCAGCTTTCTCTCAAAGACATGATGAGGATGAAGGTTGAACAAGTAGCTCAATGCTAAACCTTGAGGAGTTGGGGCACTTGTACCATATGTCACCCACCAAATCTTGGGATCCAAGTCGTAACGTTGCTCAATCGAGTCGAATCAAAAAATCCACCGACATGGTAGAGAAATTACCATACTCCGTTTCACAATCCTCCTTTGTGCAAAGATCCGGAAAATACTTCTTTAAACATTTAATTCTTTCCTTGGCAACTTCATTATCCCTATGCGGGGGACTCGTGAGGGTCTTCATTAAGCCATTGATCAACGTAATATCTAATAAAAAACTTATATAATAATACTAAAACAATATAAAAGTTATAAAATTAAAACACTTAAGTCTGCAAATCACCTTGGATTTAGTGAATGAGCCAAGCAATGGAGTGGAGTGTTGTTTTTGTTCCAACGACTTACTAAGATGGCATGAACCACATCATAGAAGTTAGACGACTAATGAAGTTCGATTCTTTCATACTTGTATATTGCCTTTTTCACTTTTTCTATCATTGAGTCCCACATATCATAAACCAAGTGAAGACACGGCCTATCTGGTGTCACAAGCTCAAGCATGTCATACAAAGGAGTTGTAAATGAAAGTATATAATCAATCTTATCCCACCAAATGTCATCTAATACTTTCATTTTCACCAAGCTTGCCTTTTCTACATCATCTTCTCGATAAGAATCCCAATATTCACTTATCACCATCTCACTAAGGCTCATCTTTAGAAGCTTAAACCGCTTCAACATCACAATAACAGAAGCAAATCGAGTTGTCGCAATAGATAGCAATTTTAGAGGGACAAATGTGTTAAACATAGCTAACCTCATACCATGATTCATGATGAAGTTCTTGATCATATTGGCATCTGCTGCAACATCGGAGATCCAAGAGCATAACCCAAAAGTTTCTTGATTATTTTCAACATTCTTCGCAGCACATATATTCTGCAATGCCAAATTGAGTGTATGAACAACACATGGCGTCCAAACGATACTAGGATACAACCCTTCCACAAGAAGTCCAACAGACGAACAATTCTTAGCATTGTCTATGATTACTTGAACCACATTTTGGGGACCTACTTCATCAATAACTTCTTTCAACAAATTAAAAATAAAGAATTTATCTTTAATCTCCCCTGAACAGTCAACGGCCTTCAAAAACATAGGTCCACTTTCGGTGACGGCCATAAAATTGATTAACGGTCTTCTTTGTGAATCACTCCATCCATCACTCACAATGCTAACTCTTTTTTCACGCCAAGTAGTTTTAATGGGTTGCAACAACCTCTCTACATTGGCATTTTCTTGTTGGAGGAGAGACGTTCTCAACATGTTATACCCAGATGGCACATAACCTCCTAAATTATGATTGGCAGCGTAGGAGAAGCTAGCAGCATAGTAAGGACTTCTTGCCAAATGAAATGGCAAGCCCGATGCGTAGAAGAACCTGTGTAATCAAAGCATTCAAGGTGTTGCGACCTTGAATATTGAAAGCTTTGCCAAGAGCTGTCGAAGAACTATCACTCCCCTTTTTTTTTTCTTTGAATCATTGTAGCCTTTATATACTTCACTTGAAAACCTTGTAGAAGGGGGCAGTGTCACAGGTTTGAGAGCACTAATTATTTGTTTTCTTCTATTAATTTACGCATATCCGACATATCTTTCTCAGTTACTTTGTGGCAAGCCTTAATCCCACCACCCCGCTTCAATAAATGGCTCACAACTCGGGTATACGTAGTCTCTTTTTGTATTTGACAAAAATTACATTGCCAAGATACACTTCCTACTGGCCCAGATATTGTGACATATCTCCACAAAGATTTACGGCTGTCCAAATTTACACTTGTAGACGATGGTGATATCTGATAAATCGATCCTGATGAATTAGTGGAAGCCATCTAAAAGGCCTTAAAAAATCTGCAATCAACGAGCCACGAACATATTACAAACTGAAATTTATGTTTTAAATTCAAATAAAGAATTTTCTCTCCACAAATAGAAATTCAGAGCGCAATATTGTTCACAATGATTATTTTACAATTAATTAATCTATAGAAATCCCAAATCAAGTTAATAATTAATTAGTTTTTATAAGTATGATACAAAAGAGAAATATTGTTAACATATACAAAAGATGAATACAAATTTAATAATTTACAATTAACATATACAAATCAATAAATCACTATATTACAATTAATTAATCAAATCATCACTTAACAAATACAAAAAAGAATCAAAATGAATTGCATCAATGGCAGGCATGGCCGAATTGAAAGCCCAAACAACAACATGATTCGGCAGCTAGTAACAGGCAACATCAACATCGTTCAAAGAACATTGTTCATCGTTCAACCAACAGACATGTTGTCTGACAACAAGCGAACAACAACGGTACAGGCTATATAACAGCAAGCACAGAACATGCGAACGACAACAGCGTTCCATTACAAAGAATAAGAGACAACACGGCACGGCAGCCCAACAACAATACAAACATACAAACGGCAAAAAAAAAACAGAGCACAACAAAACGAAAGCATGAAACGTCAAATACTTACCGAGGGGAGCGACGTGAGCAGCGACGAAGCAGACGACGGCGGCGCAACAGGTCGAGCGGCGGCGGCGCAAGGCACAACGAGATGGGAGTGGCGTCTCCTCCTCCGTGAGGCTAGCACAGGCGTAAGTGTGAAAAAGTAAAGGGTATTATTTAATTTTACTGTTTTTTGTGAATAAAACCCTAATATACGTATTTATCTTTTTTTAAAACATATTTGACCGTATTTAATACGTATTGCATTTATTAAAAAAAAAGCAAAAAAAAAAAAAAAACAAAAAAACATTTTTAATACGTATTTTAGACGTATTTAAAACATATTCGTATTGAATACATATTTTTTAAATACTTACCCTATTTTCATGTATTGGTGCTGCATAGACATTTCATATGAAATGTCATTTAATGAGATAGTTCAAATCAATATGTAGCACCAATACGTGAAAATGGCTATGTAGCATCAATACGTGAAAATATGGTAAGTATTTAAAAAATACATATTCAATACGAATACGTTTTAAATACGTATTAAAAATGTTTTTTTGGTTTTTTTTAATAAATGCAATACGTGTCACGGTCAAATACTTTTAAAAAGATAAATACGATATTAGGGTTTTATTCACAAAAACAGAAATTAAAGAATACCTTTACTTTTCACACTTACGCCTGTGCTAGCCTCACGGCGAAGACGCCACTCCCATCTCGTTGTGCCTTGCACCGCCGCCGACCGTTCTTACCGCCGCCGCCGCCGCCACGCTCACGCCGCCCCCGAAGTATTCGACATTTCATGCTTTCGCTTTGTTGTGCTCGCTTTTTTTTTTGCCGTTGTATATTTGTATTGTTGCCGGGCCGCCGCGCATGTCAGGTTGCTACCGCCGTGTTGGAATGCTTGTTGCCGTCGCATGTTCCCGTGTCGCTCGCTGTCGTAGCCTGCACTGCTGTCGCTCGCTCGTTGTTGACAACATGTATCGTTGTCGAACAAAGGAACAATGTTGTCGAACAAAGGTTGATGTTGCTCACATCGTAGCCGCCGAATCATGTTGTCGTTGGCTTTCCATTCGCCATGCCCGCCATTGATGCAATTCATTTCGATTCTTTTGTGTTTGTTAAGTAATGATTTGATTAATTAATTGTAATATAGTGATTTATCGATTTGTATATGTTAACTATAAATTATTAAATTTGTATTCATCTTTGTATATGTTAACAATATTCCTTTTGTATCATAATTATAAAACTAATTAATTATTAACTTGATTTGGGATTTCTATAGATTAATTAATTGTAAAATAATCATTGTGAACAATATTATGCTCAATTTCTATTTGTGTGGAGAAAATTTTATTTGAATTTAAAACATAAATTTCAACAGTAATATGTTCGTGCCTCGTTGATTGTAGATTTTTAGGCCTTTAGACGGCTTTCACTAATTCATCGTGATTGATTTCGATATCACCATTATCTAAAAGTGTAAATTGGATAGTCAGAACCTTTGTGGAGATATGTCACAATATCCGGGCCGAGGAAAGTATCTCGGCAATGTAATTTTGTCAATACAAAAAAGACTACGATACCGAAAGTTGTGAGCCATTTATCAAGCAGGTGGGGATTAAGGCTTGCCACAAAGTAACCGAGAAAGAATGTCGGATATGCGAAATTAATAGAAGAAAACAAATAATTAGTGCTCCTAAACCTGTGCCACTGCCCCCTTCTACAAGGTTTTCAAGTGAAGTATATTAAGGCTACAATGATTCAAAGAAAAGGGAGTGATAGTTCTTCCACAGCTCTTGGCAAAGCTTTCAATATTCAAGGTCGCAACACCTTGAATGCTTTGATTGCACAGTTCTTCTACGCATCGAGCTTGCCATTTCATTTGGCAAGAAGTCCTTACTATGTCGCTAGCTTCTCCTACCGCCAATCATAATTTAGGAGGTTATGTGCCATCCGAGTACAACATGTTGAGAACATCTCTCCTCCAACAAGAAAATGCCAATGTAGAGAGGTTGTTGCAACCCATTAAAATCACTCATGTGAAAAAGAGTTAACATTGTGAGTGATGGATGGAGTGATTCTCAAAGAAGACCGTTAATCAATTTTATGGCCACACCGAAGTGAACCCATGTTTTGAAGGCCGTTGACTGCTCAGGAGATTAAAGATAAATTCTTTATTTTTAATTTGTTGAAAGAAGTTATTGATGAAGTAGGTCCCCAAATGTGGTTCAAGTAATCACGCATAATGCTAAGAATTGTTCGTCTCACGGACTTCTTGTGGAAGGTCAGATTTGTCACCGATTCGGCTAATCCCGAAGGACCGCTTTATCGGACCGCGACTTGGGGTTGGATTAAGTAAATATTAAAGAAGGAGATTTTCAACTCATTTCACCTACGAGGAAACATAGATGTTGCGTAAGCATAAACTAGATTTAGGATAGAAGGAAATAATTTACATGAAGGATTGTTTCGAGGGTTCTGACAAGACAGTAGCTTTTACAAAGCTTTCAACACGACAGTCAAGGACTTAACATAGTTATAGAATTTAAAAGAGTTTCAAGAGTTTGCAGCGGAATAAACGTGTGAGACATGCATATGAAGATGCATTCTCAAGACGAATCAAAAGATGTTCCATACTAAGTAGACAAAAAGGATTCCGCTCAGCTCCGCTCTGTTCCATCACCAGCTCAACCTGCACATTTAAAAACAAACATGCAGGGCTGAGTACTAAGTACCCAATGGACACATACCGAAAACATTTTAGATTTCATTCACGAAATATTGTACTGCCACCATCACAGCAAGACACAAGAGTTTTATTTGAAAGGCCTTGTGCTTACTAAACCATTTTATCATTTTCTCAAAAGTTGACTGGCCAATCATTTTCTTACAACGTATATTCCAAGTCGGCTATGGAACGCGTCGGAGGAGGTTTCCCTTCACCCGGACGCACGACTGACCGCGAACGGTTCAGAGGCTAAGTGTACACAATCCTAACTAGCATCTCACCAGTAGGATCCGAATTCGTAATCTCCTGTTGGCCCGACCAACCCGAATGGATATATACAAAACATAAAACATTTTGACAAACAATATCGTATTTAAACATTTGCAGTATAAGAAAAGCAGTAAAGTAATAACAGTAAATATTTTCGAAAAATCAAGTTTTCCAAGAGAGCCCATATGTTTCTTAGAGAAGAATGCCCACATTTTGTTTAAATAAGAAAGCCCACCTTAAGAACTTATTGTTCTTATGTCACTAGTGATCACTTGTCGTCTCCTTTCACTTCTGAGCCGAACCTTATCAACGTAAGAAACGAGATTTAGTACATCACTGTGCTTTCTAAAAATCATCGATTCGAAACAACGGACTTACTAACATCAACCTTTTTAATACTAAAGGATTCTTTTATCACACTTTAACGACTATATTACGTTGATTAGATTCGTCGTGTCTTGAAGAGAGATGATACTCCATCCTTACATTCTTTTCTTCAGTCCATGTCATTTCGTGTAAATTACGAACCCTAATTTCATAACTAACTTCGTCGCGCACTAATGCATATTCTCAATTTCTAATTTACTATTTAGCATATTCCAATAAATCTCATAAATCCATTTTGACATTCAATCATGTCCAATAATATACATGAAACTATTTTAATTATAATACTTTATATTTCAAAGTCTTACGTCACTTAACAAATATTTCAACGTGAACTTATTATACTTTATTTAAAAATCCCATAAATTCATAGCATATCTTGAATAATTAACTAAACAATTTTCAAAAATTCTAATTAATTCATATAACATATTATTAGCATCATATATCAATAATATGCTTTAATATTCATCATACATAACTCATACATCAATATCCCATACTTTATGGTTTTCGAAATTATCATGAAATAATATCCAATATTTTTTCAAAAATTATGGTTTAAATCATACATACTTAAACCATACTAACTATCATCAATCCATGATCAAAACAACAATTAAAATTAATTTTCATCAACATATATTTCTCACATATTTTCGGTTTTCATGAAGAAAATTATAACATGCTCAACTTTGTACTAAATTCATAATATATGCTTATAAACATCATATAAACATATTTAATTAACAACTTAGACATTTATCAAAATTTCTTAATTATCACATGAAATAACAAAAGCATATAACTTAATATTTCATGGATGAATTTCTAATATCTTTGCATATATAAAAAGCATGTACGATTTCTAACCTTTTAATCGGGATCGATCGTCGATGACAACGTTTTTCTAACTATGATTGAAGAGAATTTTTGGAGAACACTATCTCTTTTTTTCTCTAAAGTTTTCGGTCACTTTAGTATGAGAGATGGGTGATCTTTATTTATTAGATGTTATAAGATATTTTAATCATACTTTAGTAAATATCTTATTTTAAAAGTAAAAAATTTACACCTCTAATTTATCTCCTTAATTTTCGGTCCCCATGTTGATAGTATAAAACAAAATTTTATCTTATCCTATGCTTTATCAATTAATACATATCATTTTCAAGGATCAAACATCACTATCAAAGAGTTTCAAAATTCTTTCTTTCTCATTTTTAGTCAAAATTTTCGGTCATATCTAAACAAATAATACATCCACTTGTTTAATTAATAATTCACCTTATCTTTACATTAATAATACCTCCACATCATAATAATATATATCAATGTCACAAAGAGATGAAAAATTTCTTCTTTTCACACTTATATGCAATTTTCGGTCCTTATGAATAAAATGTGTTATATATTTTATTTTCTTCCAATTAATAGCTAAATGACATAATATAAGTCTTAGATGATAGAATAAATCATAGGAAAAATAATTAAGAACAATTCTATATACTAAAGTGAAATTTTCGAACTATAACTAGAAATTAAGAATAAATTATCAAATCTTCATTCATTTAATAACTAAAATTATTTTAATGAATGATTATATAAAAATAATTCTCTTGTATCATAAAATAAATTTCTTGTACAATTCTAGCAAAATTTTCCCTTTTATTCGAAAATTACAAAGCTAGAATTTAAACAACAATTTTTCTTCTACTTTTCCATTAATCACTAAATTTCGAAATTCATATGGTATTTAGGAGATAAGATTGACCTTGATTCCATGATATTTATCAAGTATTAAAGCTTGTGCAATTAAATAATTTATTTGATAAAAATATCAACACACAAAGCATGATTTTCGAAATCTTATAAAGCTAGAGGCAAAATATTATTCATGATATCATGACTTTATTAAACATTAAAAGAGATAAATATCATCTCTTGGTCAAATTTCATTAATAACCATATCTTATCTTTAATAAAATATCTTAGCAAATCTTATCTTATTTCTAAAATGTCATTATCTAATCTTATCTCATAAAATAAATATCTTTCATATACAAACAAAATAAATATCTCATCTCTTAAAGTGATCCCACACTTGATCACAAATTAACCATAAGTACACATCATTTTTTTTTCTTATGTAATCTCTAATTTTTCGAAAATAATGATAATAACAAGAGAATGTATTTCTTTTTGTTCATTAATATAATCATTGTCTAGTTATTATTTCATATATATTTAAAACCACAATTGTTTGTTATTATGATCCATTATATGCGAGAAAATTAATAGAATTTTCTATTCACTAAAAATCAGAAATTATCGGCGTTCATTTACTCTTGAATTCATCGTAAATAAATTCCTTCAATAATTCAAAAATTGATTTTAAACATCCGGGTATTACAGAATCCTAGTATCGTTTGGACGCCATGTGTTGTTCATACACTCAATTTGGCATTGCAGAATATGTGCTGCGAAGAATGTTGAAAATAATCAAGAAACTTTTGGGTTATGCTCTTAGATCTCCGATGTTGCAGCAGATGCCAATATGATCAAGAACTTCATCATGAATCATGGTCTGAGGTTAGCTATGTTTAACACATTTGTCCCTCTAAAATTGCTATCTATTGCGGCAACTCGATTTGCTTTATTGTGATGTTGAAGCGGTTTAAGCTTCTAAAGAGGAGTCGTAGTGAGATGGTGATAAGTGAACATTGAGATTCTTATCGAGAAGATGATGTAGAAAAGACAAGCTTGGTGAAAATGAAAGTATTTGATGACATTTGGTGGGATAAGATTGATTATATACTTTCATTTACAACTCCTTTGTATGACATGCTTGAGCTTGTGACACGGATAGCCGTGTCTTCACTTGGTTTATGATATGTGGGACTCAATGATAGAAAAAGTGAAAAGGCAATATACAAGTATGAAAGAATCGAACTTCATGAGTCGTCTAACTTCTATGATGTGGTTCATGCCATCTTAGTAAGTCGTTGAACAAAACAACACTCCACTCTATTGCTTGCTCATTCACTAAATCCAAGGTATGATTGCGCTTAGGTGTTTTAATTTTATAACTTTTATATTGTTTTACTATTATTATATAAGTTTTTTTATTAGATATTACAGTGATCAATGGCTTAATGAAGACCCCTCCCGAGTCCCCCCGCATAGGGATGATGAAGTTGCCAAGGAAAGAATTAAATGTTTAAAGAAGTATTTTCCGGATGCTGCACAAAGGAGGATTGTGACAACGGAGTATGGTAATTTCTCTACCATGTCAGCGGATTTCGCTGATTCTGACTCGATTGAGCAACGTTACGACTTGGATCCCAAGATTTGGTGGGTGACATATGGTACAAGTGCCCCAACTCTTCAAGGTTTAGCATTCAAGCTACTTGTTCAACCTTCATCCTCATCATGTGCTGAGAGAAACTGGAGCACGTACTCTTATATCCACTCATTGCGAAGAAATAAGGTGACACCAAAACGTGCTGAGGATGAGGATTTGGTTTTCATTTATCCAGAATAACACCTGAATACTTCAAAGGAGAAGCTAAGTTGTGGGATATTGGAGGAGACAACTTTGATACGTTTGAGGATGTTGGAGATCTCGAGATTGCGCAATTATCGCTTGATGAGCCAGAGATGGAAAGCATTGTCTTCACCGAAGATGGAAATGAGGATGCAATAGATGTTGAGAAGGATGAAGAGGAGGATTTGATGACTTAATACTATTTTAGTGTGTTTTTTTGAATTGAAAAATCGAAGAAGACTTTGTTTAGTGTGATTTATTGTACCAAGACTCTATGACTAAGATTATTATTTGAGATTTTTAATTAACTAGTTAATTGCTTTATTTTGAATTTTGATATGCACGATTCTACATGAATTTAATAATAATAAAAATAATAATAATAAGAATAATAATATTAATATTATAAAAATATAAACGTATTTTGAACGTATTCGTATTTGAATTTTTAGAAGATTGACGTATTTTCGTATCGTATCGTATCACGTATTCGTATTCGTATTGGTGCTTCATAGTGAAATGGTGATGCCATTATTATGTAAGCCTGGATTCTGTTAGATTCAGGTGTTCAGAAATATAAAGTAAGATCCTAGTGACTGGTAATTAAATGTATCACTGTGATCAGTTGTTAAGTGTATCAGTGTGATTAAAATATGGAGGCATCCTGGTTTGGACTGCGCTGCATGACAAATACTACTTATTGGACTACTTAAAGAAACCTAGGTGATTGTCATAACATATTTTATGAAAGTAAACATCTAATATTGTTGTTGTTCTGATATGTTTTCCTTTCCAGCTATCTTGATCCCTATGCCTGCTTTATGTTGTGTTTAGGCCTGTGTAGTAGAAGGTTCTTATTTATAACTTATTAGTGGACTTCTTCTCTAAAACTCATTCAAGGGGCCTATGAACGTTAGGCAAACCTAGCTTTGGAATATGATATGCGTGAAAATATCTTCATTTCCCTCTCTTCAAGTAGCATCCTTCTTACCAAGGTGTTCTTGTTGTTTTCTAAAAGCTTCTTTTGTGTCCTTGATTAGTGTTAATTTCTTTGATTTTTCTTCAGTAATCCTGAAATTCAGAAAGCTGTTGAAACTTTAAACCTGGATGTCCTGACTTTTACCCCATCGTGATATATATATCTAAAATAGTGGCTCGGACAAGTATTATTGGTTTAGTTTTTTAATAGAGAGAAATTTGTATCACATGTATCAAAACATTCTCATATTTGCGTCTTACAAAGCACACGATTGCCCTCTGCTGTTGATACTTGTTAATTAGCTGCATGAGTCTGCTTTATTAACTTATTCATTGGTTCAAATCCTCAGGTGTCAGCTGAAGCAAAGAAAAAAGCTGCTGAAGCTAAGGCAAGAGCAGATGATGCTTTCAGGAGGAAAGATTTTATGGCAGCAATTGATGCTTACACACAGGTTCATTTTGTTTGCTAATCTTAGCATATAATGTGGATTTAAATTCTATTTTGTTCTAGTAGTTATCTTAAATCTTTCTTTCTCAGTACTTCTGGCATTGCTGAGTTCTTGTAGATACTTTCTTCATGTTTTGTAACTAGTGTTCCATCGGAAACCCTGATGCTTATTTAAACTGAAAACTGCTTCTTAGTCCAATTGTCCAAGTAGCACGTACAATTAGGTTATAAATCACACGCTTAAGAAGAATAGATAACTGCTGAACCTTGGTCTACTGCCATGCTCTGTACACCTATTGCTGTGACGACCCGACTTCCCAAGAAGTACGGATCATACGGATCGTCACTGGTATGATAATGCAGCGGATATACACATAACTAAACCAATACGATTAACCAATCAACTACGAATAAATGCATAGACTGATAAGAATAAGCTATTTCGATAAAACTCAAGTCACCGAAGGAATTGCTCAAAAGGTTCAACGTTCAAATATAGTCCAATCAGTGTGCAATTCAAGGATCGAGGTACGACCTCAAGTTCAGTACGGTATGAAAGCAGTTATAATCAAGATATCAAAATAGTATCAGAGTTAGGCAGCAATAAACGTGTGAACATGTTTATGACGATACATGCCCAAGGTTCTAGAAATCATTTCTAATAAGCATCAAAAAAACTGCCACTATGCACCACTTCGCACCCATCGTCAATCCTTGCTCAACCGCACATCAAAAAAGAATATGAAGGGCTAAGTACAAAAGTACTCAGTGGACTCATTACCGAAAATATTTTCTTTATTTAAAGTTATTGAACTGCCCACAATAGCACATGAGGATTTTAGTTGAAAGACTCATGCCTATCAAACATTTATCATTTTTCGAAAGCGTCAGGCCTGACTATTTCATTCACGTTGTTCTATATCTGATCATTCATTCATTCAATCGCGCACTATGGAGGTGGCCACCTACACATAGTCGCCGTGACCGATCGAGTAGCTAACCTTAACACACAACACACGTGTACACAATCCGAGTTAGTCCTTAACTAAGTCGGATCGATCGTTACCATTTTTAATGTTGGTGGACCAACTCATTCACATACCACATTGGATATACCAATCTCAGATAGGATAACAACAAAACATAAACATTTGGCAGTCAATAACATTTCATGTGATAATATTTCATAAAGCTTTGTAAATCATGCTTTGAGTTATGCATAACATTTTTGTTTCAAGAAAGCCCACCTCAAGAATTGTCATTCTTGAAGTACCTGCTAGCGATCCTTGTCGTTTTCGTCTACGTCCACGCTGTACATTATCAACGTAAGAAATATAATTTAGTATGTCATTCGTTTCTTTCGAGAAGCATCGCTAATATTCAACGTACTCGATAAAGTCTTTGAGTTTTAGGATTTTCGTTATCGATAAGATTCAATTAACAACTATATTTCGTCTATTCGATTAGTCTCGTCATAACGATGGATGACACTTTGTCATTGCATTCTTCTCTTCCATCGATGTGTCTCCACGTCGTTTCGTACAATTTATGAATCCTAAATTCATATCTAATCTTTGTCGTTTGTTAACGCGTATCATCTATTTCGAGTTCCAATACCTCATTCGTTACTATCATTTCCTCGCCGCGTTTCTCGCCTCACACGTCACACAAATCCTATCAAAGAAACTCATATCTATGCTCCACAATTAATAAAGGCTTCTCGTAATTCAATCACCATCTAACAAACGTTTTACGAATTAAAGTTACTTAAATAATATTTCTCAAGCATCTTCTTGACATAATCAATATCATTAATTAATTAAATCTTTAATTTAATTAACTAAATCCATAATTACAAGTTTAATTAAATGGATCAATTTAAAAGTCCAAAACATTTGATTAATTAATCAAACTAATTTAATTCATCATAGGTATTCACTAATTAGGATTTATTTCCATTCACACCTTTTTATCAATTTACTTAAGGTTCATCTCATTACATAAATAAATCACTTAAAAAGAATAATTCTCAAATTATCCCTTAACATAATTAATTAATTATGTTATTCAATTTCTAAAATTAGATTTTATTCAATCTAATGAATTTAATTAACTCACTCTAAATAATTGATAATGAGATTATTATTTTATTAATTAAGAATTAATTTCAAAATTTTAATTATTAGAATTAAACCTCATATTTAAGTAATATGGAATTAATTCAGTCCTAATTTAATTTAATGGATTCTAGAAGTAATTAATTCAAGTCCATTATCCATTTATATACTTAGCCCAACATTTAAGATAAGTCTATGCCCATCTTCAATTTAATTTAAAAGCCCATATCGATTTAATTAAAGAGCCCTTCATTTTATTAAATGCTCAATTAATTCAAGAGCCCATATCATTTTAATACCAGAAGCCCATCTTACTTATTATTTCGGGCCCAAACTCAGCCCATTATCACAAGGCTCACACATATAAAATTTCGGCCCATATTAAATAAGTATAAGCTAAGCCCAAATCTAATAAGTTTTCGGCCCACTGAACAAGGCCCAAACGAATTATTTTCGGCCCATATGAACCAAGCCCATTATCACAACTTAAAATTTAAAACCCTAGCAGCCCATCACCATTTTAATTCGGCCCGTTTTGGTTTGGCCCAAACAAGATAAAAATAAAAACCTAAACTAACTATGACCTAGCCGCCTCCCCCCATTTCAGATCTCTCTCCCTCTCGGTTCTCACACACAACGCACACACACGCGGATTGCCGCCGCTCCCATGTCCGGCCGGCCATGTCGCCGGTCGGCGAGTTGCGCCATCGTGACTTCAGCCTCCTCTATACTCTCTTCTCATCTCCTCACTCTCGTGCACGATACACACTCACATACACGCACGCAAGATCGCCGCCTCTTTCCTTCTCGGTGCGATCGCCGTCGTCGCCATCGTCTCCGGCCAGGGCGCATCGCCGGTAGGCGTGCCACACCGTCGTCGCCACGACCTCAGTCCCATCTCCCTTCTCTCTCGGTGCGAATCGATGCACACACACATACAGATCTCTCTCTCTCTCTCTCTCGCTCGGTCTACCCGACGTCTCCTCGTCTCCGGCGAGCCATTGGGCCGTAGTGCTCGTCTCCAGCCACCGCGTGGCGTCCAGATCCAGTGAGCGCCGCTACTGTCGTTCACTCATGCACACACGCGCACCGTCATATCTCTCTATCTCAATCTCTCACCCTCGTCTTTGTTTCAGGTTTGCCGTCGTCATTGGGCTCGGGAGGTCCTGTCGAGGATGCTTGGCGTCGCCGCCGTGTGCAAAGCCGCCGTCTAGTTTGCCACCGTGCTCCGGCTGCTGTCGCCGTTGGTTAATGGCCTCAGATTTCTAAGTTTTGTGTTTACTATATAGAATTCTAGTTCAATGTTCTTTATTCCTATATAGAATTCTAGTTCAATGTGTTCATATATGGCTTGTATCAGTGAACAAGTTTATAAATTCTAAACATGAGAAATTTGTAAATGGAGTAGGCGGATAAGATAGAACCTTGGTGAGATTTATGTGTATTCTTTTCTTCTTCTCCTATTTCAATCGAAAGCACCAGATTGTGGAGGATTGCTTCAAAGAAAAGAAATAGAATTGGTTGTTTGCTTAAGAAATATGTTGAATGTTTTAAAACTGAAATTGTTACCTTGTTGTTCTTCTTTTCTCTCTTTGTTTCTTGAGGATGTTGTGAGATTGAAAGAGGAGTTTTGAGAGTGGAACTTGTAATAGAAGTTCTTGTATAGGTTGGAAGTAATGGAGAATGAACAAGAATAAGACTTTGAAAGTGAAAAGAAAAAGGATTTGTTGTCTTATGTTGCAGCAGAGGGCTGCAGATCATGAATCTGGTCTGCAGAGGTGAGAGAGAGACAAAGATATGGTTGAAGTTGCTGATATACTCAAAATACCCCATTTTTTTGAAATTATGATTTTTTAGATAATCCACGATAGCGACATATCACTCGTTTTGTCCGAACGAGGATCGATGATTGTGACTCGTCCATGACGATTATGATATCAAGAAATCGTTACTTCGATTGTCATTGCACACATTCGCGATCCAATTTATCGGATCCGATCGTATTACATTATCGTTCGATTATTAATCGACAAATTTCTCGTTTATTCATTTAAAAAAAATAAATAAGCGATTCGGATTAAATTCTTCGTTAACTTTTAAAAATTAATTCGTTGAGCTACGTTTTAATATTTTTTTTTCCGGGTTATTACAGTTGCAGAACGAAACTTGTTTGTCATGATACTCCAAGATCAGCCTGGGAAGTATTGGGTTCTCTAGGGTGATAGTTGATTTAGCAGCCGATTCCATGGTATAAGGAATAGCATTTTGTCCTTAGGTGAGGAGGTGGTCCTGACATTCTAGTGATCTTCGCTAATAGTCTCTGCCAAATCTATATATTTTAAAACAAAAAACATATATAAATAGTATAGCAAATTTTCCTGCCTAAACTCGCTCTTTACATGTTGAAAGATATATAAAACTTATATTTATTAACTGTTAGTACATTAGTATTACCACACTATCTATCAATATATTAATCAATTACTCCTTGAACTATTAATAATTAATACTAACTACTGTTTATTAATTTATTATATTTTCTTCAGTACTAGTAGTTTACTATTGTTATGTTTTCTAATGTAAATAATTAATATAATGCATATACACTATCTAATATTCTCTCTGTCCCATTATTGTTGGCACGTTTTTCTTTTTGGGCTGTCCCATTAAGTTGGCCCGTTTCCAAAAAAAGAAATACTTTTTACACTAAAAAATATCTCGAATTTCGTGTCATCCATTACTTTACACACAAAACACAATTCTCATTAATCTACGTGTAAAAAAGAAATGAGCCATTATTATTGCGACGGAGGGAGTATATGTTATATACAAAATAGTCTAATTTTATGTAGTAAACCATTCTATCTAATATATATCACCAATTTAATTTATATGAATGCAATATATTATTAACTACAGGATGTAGTAAAATATCATATTTAAGAAATCAAATCAAATTTCGACACCAGAAAAAGTGTTGTAGATGTGCATATTAAAATGCTTTTAGTAATTTGTCTCATTATCGTTGTTAAATAGTATTAATGTAGTTATCAAATTAGTAACTATATCTATTATATGATATTAATAACAGTTAGTTTTTTCTTACTAGTGTTAGCCATTAATATTTGTGAGATATGATACATTATATTAGAGAAATCAAATTGAGTTTAAACACCTCAGAAGTATTCACAAAGTATTGTGAATGTTATCATTTTCAACCGAATAGAGTCATCCTTGTTCCAGGCATGATTGGATCATTTGTCGAATTATTCTGGATTTACTCTTGAACTTTGAATCGTAAAAATCTTGGTATAGGAATATGACTGACTTTTGCTCTTTAAATGAATTTGCAGGCAATTGATTTTGATCCAACTGATGCTACTTTGCTTTCAAATAGAAGTCTTTGCTGGATTCGTCTTGGACAAGCTGATCATGCTTTAGCTGATGCAAGAGCATGTAAGGATCTTAGGCCTGATTGGCCGAAGGCTTGCTATCGTGAGGGTGCTGCTCTTCGTCTACTGCAGGTAATGTGTCATTCTAAAAGTCAACACATTGAAACAAAGTCTTTAATATTTCTTCACGTTGCTATCTTTTTTGTGTTTCATGTGCTCTAACACTTGTTATGCTTCGTATTGCAGAAGTTTGAGGATGCAGCCAATGCTTTCTATGAAGGCATCACACTTAACCCTGAGAATATGGAGCTTGTATCTGCTTTCAGGTGAAGTGGCATTTCCCTCCATCTGAACTTATTCTCCTTGAAACCTTAATTACTCTGTATAAAGGGCTGAACATGGTAAAAGTCACAGTTTGGCTTCTTCTGAGACAAACACTATCGGCCCTGTACCTCTGAGAAATCAGCTCTAACATCAATCTATAGCGTAAATTGTCTACTCCTTGATGCAATTCTAGGCCACTAAGACTATTGAGTAGGACGATGTAGATATGATTTTTCTGTTAGTTCACTTTTTATGATTGATTATTTTTTAGTGGAAATAAATATATATAGTCATCCAAGTTAAGGAATGTCAAATTATAGCAACGAACATAAAAATGTCAAATTATAGCCAAGTCGTTGGCTATTGGGATTATTATCACCAAATAGTATCAATGGGACCAATAATTTGTTGGTCCCATTGGTACTATTTGGTGATAATAGTCTCAATAGGCCAACGACTATATAATTGACATTTTATTTATGGCTATAATTGACATTCCTAACTCGATAAACTATATAACCAGCAAGGCTATTTTTATCTTCATTACTAGAATTTTTCTAACCCTAACCCTGCCCATTTAATAGGATATGAATCAAGTAAAATTAGTTCAAACTATAGAAACTATCAAGGGCCTTTGGGATATTCTAAAGTTCTAATTGATTTTAGTAAATAATGGATTAACATATATTACTATTTTTATCTATCTAGGCTAATCCTCAATAGTAAACGTACCATTAATGTATCCTTGGAAGATGCAGATGCTCATAAAGGATGCGGCTCTCTCGAAACAAAAAATATAATTATGCTTGTGAATTACTAATAGATCCTGACAATTGGTGTTTGACAACCTTGCCACCATATTGCAGACTTTCATTTTCCGGAGCTGCATTTGATAGTCTTAACAAATTAAACTCAAAGTTGGATTAACAAATTAAACTCAAAGTTGGGTTTTCTGGTTCGGAACAGTTTGATTATGCTCTTAAAGAGTTAAAGTTTCTGGCTTGAGAATGAAATGTGTTATTCCCGCACTTTTACGGTAGTATATGATAATCTGGATTCTGGTAGTGTGTATAAGACTGCAATGGAGAAAGCTTGGTTGACATTAAATGTGCTTTTGTCAGGGAAGCTGTCGAGGCTGGAAGAAAATTTCATGGGACACAGCAGCAGCAAGAATCTTGATGAAGAATGCCCATTGCTCTGTTCTCTACTCGTGAGCTTTTTTTTGCCACTCAATTTTGTTCTTGTGATGATAGTCTGGGGTAGTATTTATAGCAAGTGTGACAAATGATTAATTTTATTAGCAACTTGTGTTTACTTTGAGAACGAGCCGACTAAAACATCCACAGTTCTACCCAAATAGATTACACCTTCCAGAAAGTGCAGCCATAGTGCACTGGCTGTTATTCAAAAAGAGGCTATTTTTTGTTAAATTGCAACTCAGTTGATGTGAAGACGATTTACACGGCATGTCTCCACCAAGTCTAAAATAAACCAGACACTACCCGTTTCCACACTCCGAAACGGCAAATATCCAAGTGTCTCCATGACATCTCAACATACACGCACAACTAAACAAGTGCGAGACAAAAACGGTGATATTAATTTTTGATATCTTCCTTCTATGTTAGATAGCACAACAACAGAATCACCTAGAACTCCATTTTCATGAGAAAGAAGTCCAGAAAAGGAAAGATATAAACTTGGATACAAACATAATGCACAAGTTGTGGTGAAAAATGGGATGCACAATACCTCAAACCAAACAAATGTTTGCTACAGAAAGGCACGAAATTCATAACAACAAGGTAACAAACTCCATAAAATTGATAGAGCTTATAGTTCCAACATGATTTACTTTGGTTCCAATATAGTTACAACAAAACTCGAGCTTTATCTATCGAGTCAAATAATAGGGGAAGGAGACAATAGTTCACCTTCTTAGTTAGAGGCAGGTGGCACATCCTTAGATATTTGCTCAAATCTTGAGAAACAACTGCATCAGATAAAGCTATCAAAAAGGAGAAACAATAACATTGGCTTCTCTCTCATTCAATTCATACAACAAGCTTCCGACTTCCCAACAACTACAACATCATCCCCAATCCCCAATACAACCTGCTAACACAACGATGTCATTAAAATCCAAAAGAATTCATCGGATTCTGCTTCAAATCCACACAACTTGAGATCCAAGTTCAAAATCTAGGTACCAAAACCCTCAACGCACAACCGAAAGCAGCCCGCCCTCAGCGGCATCGCTCTCATCCAAGAACAAATCCTCCGTGCCCCTGAACGCGGCGTGAGCGCCGCACACCACCAGCGCCACAATCAACGCTACGAGAACATTCAACCCGACGTGAGTGAACACCAACGCCACCACAGTAACCAACCCCAACGACACCAAAACCACGCGGTCATCGACGATTCTGCCCAAGACGATGACCGGATCCTCGCGGCAGAAGTAGAGCAGAAGCCAGGCTACGAACACCACCAGGAAGACGATCATGGAGACGGGGTGGTAGACGAGGCCGCAGAAGAGGATAATTAGGGTGATTAGCGCGTAATTGACTCGGAAGTAGTTCAAGTTGTGGCGGATTCGAGACATCGCCTCGGCGTAGCTGAAGGGGAGAGAGAGAGCGGAGGTGTCGAAGAGCAGACGCCATGGACGGCGGGCGGCGTAAAGGGATCGGGCGCGGGAGACTAGCTGCGACTTCGCGGTGGGGGCGGCGCCACCGTATGGGGAGGCGGAGTTTGCGAGCATTGTTGTTGCTTACAAGGAAACGAATTGCAGCAGAAGGAGAGAGGCAAAGAGAGAAATCATCAAGACCTCAAAGGGTGATTGGGGTGGCGGCGGCGGTGGCCGCGGTAGCAGTTTATGTGGGCGGAATAGCTGGCGCGGATTCGGCGGCGGAGTTTTGGGAGTTGGGGATGATTCAGAGAGGGAATCTGTATGTGTGGGTTACGTGATATTGGAATTTATAAAAAAAATAAAATTATAATTATATTTTTGAGTTAATTATCAATAAAATACGTCAATTATAAAATTTTGATGAAATATGGAATTACTCCATCAGTACGGTAAAAATTATCATTGATTTTAATAAATTATAATAAATATAAAATGAGTGAATATAATAAATAAATTGATTATTGGTATGTAAATATATAAATATTGATGTAATTTTTGTTTTGCATACGGAATTTAAAAGGAGTACCCAAATACACTATTTATTAATTGTAATAATTTTATCATAATTTATTTTTTTGATCAAATTGAAACTGATATGACATTAGATATGATGAGTTAACAATAATGTGGATATCTTAAAGTTCGTATGTGAAGAAGAAAGAATATATTTGTAATAGTCTACTTGTTCGTCATTTACTCCATTTATAAATGGTGGATTTAAGATTTGAAGTGATCTCTTCGTTTTGTATGTTTGTGTTATATTTTTTCTTTCTTTCTCGTGAAGTGTATATATGTTTTGTATATGTTAATGAGTCAATGAATCTGTTTTACCAAGTATAAATATATTTTTTTATGTTTTATTAATTAATTTATTTTCACGTCGTTATCAACTCATCATATCTAATGCCATATCGGTTTCAATTTGGTCGAAAAATAAATCTTGATAAAATTAATAAGTTCATATATTTATATATTCCTCTTAAAGTTTGTGTGCAAAAACAAAACTATCAAAATTCGTGTATTATATACTCATTTTAAAGTTCGTATGCAAAACCAAAATCACATCAAAGTTCATGTATTTATATGTCAATAAACCTAAATAAATTTAATAATTATTGAGATTAAAAGGTGGATTATGAAAAGGGGTCATATGAATTTTTTATAAGTAAATGAGTAGATTGAGATAAAAATATGGAGTTAATATTTTCAAAAATAGAAAAAAATATTTTTATTATTATAATCATATTTGGTTTACAATTTCTAGAATGTGACGTGTGAGAACAATATATTATCTTTGAAGTGATTTATTCTACACGATAGTTAATGCACTAAAAATGAATTTTCGCACCTTGTTGGATTCGAACTTTGATGATGCATTCATCCAACGAAGTGATGCATTCACCGTAAACCTTCACGATCGAATGACTGAAATGATTCTTACGTTTACACTTTAAATAAGATTTTATTTGAACATTCTCATATATATATATATATATATATATATATATATATATATATATAGTTAGGTTCAAATAAGAACTATTTTTATCCAAAATCAAGAATCAAATGAATTCACTATAAAAGTTGATAAATCCATGTGAAAGTCATCGAATCCAAAAGTTCAAAAAAATCACCCGGTTCGAATCCTATGAGGGGCATTTTTTTTTTGATTCATAACTTTCTCCATGGAATCATAACTTACACAGTGAATTCATCATTTTTTGATTCTCACATTCTCATTATAAAAATAATTTTTACATTAGCCTCTCATATATATATATATATATATATATATATAAAGAGAGAGAGAGAGAGAGATCTTCAAATAAGAACCATTTTAAAGTGTGAACATAAGAACCAAATGAATTCGTTATAAAAGCTTATGAATCCACCGGAAAAGTTATCGAATCCACAACATTCAGAATTTTCGCTTGGTTTCAAATCCTATGAGAGGCGAAAATTCCATTTTTTGGATTCAATAACCTTAGCGAAAGATTTATCAATTTTCACAACGAATTCATCATTTTTTTGTTATGACATTCACACTTTAAAAATGATTCTCAAGTTAATCCCCTCATCTCCCCCCCCCCCCCATATACATATATATATAGTTGGATTCATGTAGTATCCGGTCTCCGGATAGTATGTAGATCAATTTAAATCACACATTTTGAACACGTGACCACACCACAAGTGACACGTGGAATTTTTATTTCTTTTTAAATTTTCGCAATGGGCAAAATGGGAAGAAACAAAACAACATTCTTCATCTCCTCCTTGGCGGCAGCGGACGACGCCGGAGACGACGGTGGCGGCAGTAACTGTGGAAACACCGGCGAACAACAACAGCAAGATACACAAATAACTACAAACAACATATTTTGAAAGAAAGAAAAAGAAAAAAAAATTGAGAACAAAACTAATGGATTTTGAGAAAAAATAGAAGATGAATTTGATAGATTATTGAATAATCTAGAAAGATGGTGGTAATGACGGTGGTTCACGGTGAATTCGCCGGTAATTAGGGAAAGAGACGATGGAATTGACAGAGAATGATGCATGAGAGATTTTTTGTCGAAAATCATAAAAATGCATTGAACAAAACATGAAATTGCATTGAAAAAAATTACAAAACATAAAACTACATGTTGCCACGAAACACAAACATGCATTTAACAAAGCACGTTCATGCATTGATCAAAACATGTCCATGCATTTAACAAAACATGTTCATGCATTTAACAAAATGTAAAAATATAGGCCAACGGGCGTGAGAGCTGTAATATCCCATTGACCAGTCAGGTCGGGACAAAGAGATATCATGGGGTTATGAGTGAAATAAAGAAAGAACAAAAGAAACGAAGCAAGATAGTCATACATATAATATTATATATAGGAGATGTATTAGGTAGGAAATGATAATTTGGTAGGAAATGAGAATGAATCTGGGCCTTTGATTCACTGGATCAATGATTGAGATTAAATTTTGGTTGTGCTACAGTTTTGTGTTTTGTGTTTTGTGTGCTACGCGGATTACTGTGCAGTACTAGAACCCTTCTTGTGCTACGCTGCAATGAAAGATGTGTTAAACTAATATATTTAGCATATGTGCTACGAAGAGATGAAATATATACTAAACTAACATTTGCAACATAGTAATTCTGATTGTGCTACATAAATATGAAAGATATGCTAGACTTACAATCTATTCTTATTTCCTACACTTATTTCCATTCTCACAAGAACCATCCCCTATATATATATATATGGATTGGATCTAGTGAGAACTCATCTTTTTTGAGAACTTGAAAACTATGCACAGATGTATAAAATTGATGAATAAAATATATAAAGTTGTGTACAACGAAAACATTATAAAATTATTGCATAACAAAATAATTTTAGCAAGTTTTTATTGTGCATAATTTTATACTGTTTTGTACATTGTATTTACACGTCTTATGTATAGTTTGTAGAGTTCTCAAAAAAGATATAGTTCTCTTTTGATCCACTCTCCATTTTTATCGTGAGAATATGAGAACTAAAAAAATGATGAATTCGGTATGAAAGTTGATAAATCCATTGAGAAATTTACTGAATTAAAAAAAAAATATGAAATTTTCGTCTCTCATGGGATTCGAACCTTAGGTAAAAATTTTGAATTTTTGTATTCATTAACTTTCCCGTGGATTCATTAATTTTCATAGCGAATTTATTTTTATTTTTTAAAGAATTTTCGTAATTCTTAATTTCTATGTTAAAAATTATTTTTATTTGAACCTCGATCATATATATATAGAGAGTGGCTCACAAATTTTGCCAGCAGAAAGGAAAGAGAAAGTATAAGGGTTACTATGTTGGAGGACTCCAAGAAATATGATCTCATCCCCAGGGTTTACGCAGCAAAGCATTGAGCAGCCATTTCATCTCACTCCAACTCAAATCTATACATGTTTGGATCACCACCACCTTCTCAATCTCACCTCCATTTGACATTTTCAACAATTACGCACCAATTAACATTAAATCAAAACTCAAAAGTTCTTGCCATAATCTACACATTTAACATATTCCTCATAAAGAAAACTCATGCAATTGTAATGGAGCAGATAAAAATTGACAAAAACTTGGGTGAGCTCCGACTCATCGTGAGCTCACCCTTGTTTTTTGTTAAAATAATTATATATTAATTATGGTGAGTATGGATAATTAGATTTTGTTAATGTATAATTCAATTTATTGATTATAATTTTTAATTCAAAATTAGAATTTATTAATTCATAATTATGGTTTATTAATTAATAATTGGGGTTTATTAATTCATAATTAGGGTTTATTGATTCACAATTAGGGTTTATTAATTCAAAGTTAGGGTTTATTAATTCATAATTATGGTTTATTATTTAAAATTAGGGTTTATTATTCAATTAGGGTTTATTAATTCCAAATAGGATTTATTAATTCAAAACTAGGGTTTATTAATTAAAAATTAGGGTTTATTAATTCACGATTAGAGTTTATTAATTCAAAATTAAGATATATTAATTCAAAATTATTATTTATTAATCTATAATTAAATTTTATTAAATTAATTAATTAATTAATTAGAATTAATTAATTAGGATTAATTAATTAAATAATGAATTAATTAAGATTAGTTAGTTAATTAATTAGAGGTGATCTCACTGTGCGCGCGTAGGAGACCACCCCATAAAAATTTGCTTACCATTCTCGCACACAAAAGTAAGATTACTTTCCTCAAAAATGGTATATTTAATGTTCAAAAGAAGGAATTTCTTTTGCTTAAATTCTCTGTGTGCATCTGCGTTTTGGCCACAAGCTGTAGTTCAATTCGAGGCAGATTGCAAATTGCTATAATACTTAAAAGGGCTTTCATTTCATTAAATATTTGAATCATAAATTGCTGTTTCGAACAAAACTAAGCAAATTCCTTGGTTGTATATGCCCCATTTTTGGAAAGTATTATTGTGATGCTTGATTAAGACGATACAATTGGTTTTCAAACACATTTCATCCTGTTTCCAGCCCCCCTCTCCTGCCATTATTTTGTCTTACCAAAATATTGTGCGAGATGCATACTGTTGAAATATAAATAAAAAGATTCAGAAAAAATAAAGATTCGTCACAATTTTCCAATTAGGAGAAAGATACAATGCGACGAATTACTAAACTATCATAATTGCCTCGTTTCAAGCAGGATTAAATCTCATATAAATCATCTTGATTCGTAAAACACTTCGTAATTGCCTTGTTTCAAGCAGGATTAACAGACTAAATATACATCACATAAATACACAACTATTCATACATGAATGATCAAAAACGAATTTTAAACAAATCTTCTTTACAGAAGCAAACCCACATCACAAGAGTTCGCAGTATTTACATTTTACAGACCCCCCATAACTATTATCTCAAGCAGTAGAAGTTATAGACCAATTCCATTGCTTAGGCTATCTTTCATCCATTCAGGCTGCACTCAGGCAGTTCTCCCATGTTCCGTATTTGGAGCTAAAGGTTCCACCACCACTTTGCTGGGCGTACTCAGAAATAACAGCACGAGCACAATTATCCCAAGTTCTGGCAATCTCCTCAAGTGACATTGGCTGTGCAAGACTTCGAAGGGAGATGCTAAATCTTGATTTGGCCTTTATGGAGAGATCTTCATATTCCTTACTGTAGATGCAAATTGCATAGCAACTATGTTATCAGCCAAAAAAGGATTTGAATGTAATCCATTTGGAAAGTCACAAGGTAACATAGCCTAAAGAAGAAGTTGGTCCAAGGCTGATATAAAAAAAGTCAAAATCTTTATGAGTTCTTCATGCAGTCCTATCTTATTTTTGCTATTCCTCTTAAATTCATTAACTAGTTTGCATTTCACTATAATCTTTACCCAGAGGGCAATTCAACATAAGATTTTTCTATCATGAATAAGCATCTCCAATTTTATAATATTTACAGCTGAGAATTGGAATGCATCCGATCCACACTTGGTTAGATGGTCTCTGGCTAGGTCGCAAAGCAAATACACACAAGAAAAGAATGTATACCTCACGGCGTATTTAAACTTTATACGGTGGTAACATTTGTCCTCAGAAACTCAAGATAATAAGAAAGATTACAATTGAATATAAAGTGTTTTGTCTGGCAAACAGAGAACACAATAGATTTATAAATATCAGTCACTTCACTTGGACCTTCAGACTTCTTTTTTCAATTCGAGTTTCCTTTATTTGTTTCTTTTCCTTAAGTTCGGTTTCAACAGATCAATACAAATGCAGTCACAGATTCTAGGTGGCTTAAGGAAAAGTAACAATGAAAAAATTATGCAGGCATGGAAGTAAGGAGAATGCGGAGAGTTGACGCACTACCATGGCAGATTGCAAGCAAGGGGAGTAATAAACCACTCTTATGACGATTTTCAGAATATGTAATGCTACTTCCCCAGATATGTCAGCAAACAAGTTTCCAAATTGCAATAATAGAACTTCTCGAGTATCATCCTTATACCACTAATGGAATAATTTGAACATAATAAAGAAGCAAGATAATGGCAGGCAGAAAAAAGAATGTTAAATATGTCTAAGCTCACCTGACTTCAGCTGGAAACTTGTCCAGAAGTACCGGAGAGCAATTTGGATAATTGTTTGGAACCAGCAATCTTAGAGGTTGAATTGGAGACTGCACTTCGATAAAAGGCACACATAAATATGTGAAAAGGGGAGTAAAGGTCATGTGGCTAAAAAGTAGTCAAAATTTCACCATTTGTGCAGAAGCATATTGTGACTTCAGATTAGGGCTAAGAGCCACAGCGCTGAAAGAGCACTTCACAATAGTTCCTTCTCCGCCCTCAGAAGCAGCAGCAACTGCTGTTGGATCAACATCATCTTCACTTATATAAACGACAGTGTCTATAAGTCTTTGGTTTATGTCCCGCAACTCTTCTTCGAGTGCATGGTTAGCCTGCAATAACGAAAGATCATCTTTAAAGTTATTAACCAATGGGCAACCTGCAAAGTATAAAAGTTTAGTGCACCAACATAATCGAACAAGTCGTGTATTGAGTTATTAATTAAACAATAATTTAAAGCAACATCATAGCCATTTCCATTAATATCATAAATTGAGGTGCACGTGCATAACTGGAAGCTATGTGGAAAGCTACACTTTGATGGGGCAGGCAAGGCCCGCACGTGCATAACTAGAACTTTCCATTTTCTTTTTCTGGGGGTAGGTAGGTGAGATACTAGTGCTGGATTACTACACTACATCATATTTTTGGCACCATTCAGTTTATTGATGCTAAAGCATTGGCATTTAGATATTTGTTTTCCATCTACTGGCTACAAAGTCCCTGAGCTCATCAACATAATAGCTTGGTGATGATTTTTTAGCTACTGGGTCAGTATAATCCCTGGGTCAGCATAAATTTGTAAAAATTATGTGGAATCCCATTGCCACTTACTTCAGTGAAGGAGACCTTTGCTATTGAATAGCTACTGCTCCGTTAGATAAGAGAGTTAAGCATGTGACATACCTCAATTCTAGGTCTTTTGACATTCGATGCTCCAGTGGATTCTCCATCAGATTCATTACCATTTAAAAGCCTGAGGCTATCATTGACACTCCCACTAGACGAAACAACAGTGCATGGCATTGCACTAGTATAACGTCTCATTTTTTTGGTACCACTAGGTCCATCTTGAGTGAAGAAATTCCTGGCCTGCAAGCGACATTTAGTCATAGCAACCAAATCTTCACCTACTGCAGCCCGTGATCCATTACCCGGAGCAGATCCTGCAATTCTGTCTACCATACTGACTACAGAGCTAATGTTACTAACAGAGGCACTCAAAGCTTTGGGAGAGATGGACTTCACCTGACAAAAAAAAGGCAATAACAAAGGTATAACTAGATAAGATGCAATAATGAGGTTATAGAACCCCTAAAGAAATTTGCAATGTTTTAAATTGCTTTACTATATACCGGGACACAAGTTCCTACATACCACTTTTATTAACCGTTCAAGTGGCTGTTCCACAACATTAGAGTTTCCGGAAACAATGGGTGGTGCAACACCATGAGTGACATCAGGACTGGGAGATTCTGCAAGTAAAGGTGAGGCTGATATCCCAGGAGTTCCAATAGCAAGGGACTGGTTTGGCATTGGCACTGCAGTGGTTGGATGATGCATGCCGTTTCCAGCATTTGAGATTGATGATATACCAGAATTCATTTTCTCTGAATCACCTGGCATCGGGGATGGAGCCATGGAAGTTGAAGGAGATGGGGCAACAAATGGTGAGTTTGCAGATTGCAGGGGAGTTCCAGCCTTGTTATGCGAAGTCAGAATACTTTGCTGGTCAATTTGTGGAGAAGAATGATGACCAATCTGCGGGGATGCTGCCTGAAGAGCATTCTGTGACGACATGGAGAAAGGTGTTCCAGACTTCATTTGTTGGTGATGATATGAAGTTCGTTGGCCAGAAGTATTATGCTGTTGAAGAAGTCCTGATTTTGCACCCATCTGGTGTCTCATCTTCATATCATTTGTGTCATTCATTTGATTAAGTTGCATCATCTGCTGACCAGGCAACTGTCCCGATTGCTGCTGAGAAGTTTGTTGCTGCTGCTGCTGGAGTAACTGCTGTTTTTGCATATATTGTTGCTGCATCTGCCGCTGCTGGTACTGCTTTAATTGCTGGGTCGAAAACATTTGCTGCTCCTGTTTTATTTGCTGTGGTTGAAGAATATTTGAATTTGATTGCAAGGAATTAACATTTGACTGGAGCGATGTCAGCCCATTTTGTGAAGATATAGAGCTAGCCATCTGTTGAGAGCCACCCACCGGATTTTGTTGTAGAGAGTTCATAGCTCCTTGCTGCTGCATTTGGTTAAGTGCATTGCCCTGCCCAGGATCAATATTTGAACCAGGCTGCCCATCCAGCAAATTCTGACGAGAATTTGAAACACTATTATGCTGCAAACTGGTCAAATTATTCAGCTGTGTAGGCATCGTAGACCCTTGTACATTCATTGGTTGCATCTGAGAATTCATTTGACCTTCATTCGAGTGCATTTGAGACATTTGAGGCTGATGTTGCGGAGACTGTTGCATGGCATGCATGTGAGGTTGGGCCAGCTGCCCTTGCTGCAATGAGGAAACAGGCTTTCTAGGCCTATTTGAGTTAAGAATATTCAGAATCTGCTTTTCAACTCCAACAATCTTCTCCTTGTGATTGGCCTGAATGTCGTTCTTATTTGTCCGCAGAAACATAATTAAGCGTTCCAACATAAGCTTAAGAAACCTTAGTTTTTCAAGTTGCTCGTTCTTAGGCTGTTGAGGATGAGAATCATGCTGCAATGGAGTTAAGACATATATATCAGAGAAAATCAAAAATCAAGAAAAGGTGTTATTGATAGAAGAGGATGGATAAGGATAATGGAAGTGTGGTAGTTAAACTTTAGTCTTCAATTGTATTTTCACGGAAACCACATGACTGTTGTAAGAAAACTAACTTGACTGCCTTGCTTTTCTTCATTCATCTAAGAGGGTGTTTGGCTAAGCTTATTTTAGAGAGCTTATAAGCTCCAACAACTTAAAAGATGTTTGAAGAGCTTATAAGATGTGATGTCTCAAGAGCTTATAAGTTGTTAAAGTGTTTGGATAATTGAACTTATAAGCTAGGAGAGAATCGTGAGTTGAATAGAGAGAGAAAATCAAAGAGATGTGAAGTTGATAGGATATAATGTTGGAAATAACAAATCACAGTAAGGTTATTTTGATAACACAAAACTCTTGTATATCTGCCTTCACCGTATTTAACATTATTAACGACCGCCGGTTAACCAGCTCTTTTGATAAATTCATTGTTGCGTACAAGCTCATGAAAAAATAAGTTGGGGTTGATGAACTTATTTTTTGGGAGTTTATTAGCTGTTGGAGCTTATTTTCACAGATTATAAGTTGTTTAGTAGCTTATTTTGCCAAACATTTCACAAGAACTTATAAGCTCCTAAAACAACTTATTAGTTGTTTTGAGGGGCTTATAAGCTCAGCCAAACACTCTCTAAGGCTTTTTCTAAGGTAAAAATTATGCATCCTTGAACATTGATGCACATATAAGGTTGTACATGTAACCAACAACTTACCTGCTGCAGCTTGGCAGCCATTCGTTGGTACATCTCATTCAGTTCAGGGTAATACATCTCATGCATGGATTTAATCTGCAACGAAATAACAACTTAAAATGTAAACTAATTTTTAAATTCATAAGGAATGAAGCATAACAGTTTAAATAAAGAAATCAGTAGAGGAAAGCAAGTATGCAACTAACCACCTAAAAATTCTTTTAGATGGAGAAAAGAAAGATGCATTGAACAATACCTTTTGATAAATTTCCTCTTGCCAATCCCCTCCAGTTGCAGTCCCTGTCTGTGACGAGGAATCTAAAGATGCTACAGTTATTATGGTTAGCAAGCTGAAAATAAGAATAACAAATCTTACAATAGATGGTCCCAACAGCACATGCACGAGAATTTATGATGACAAGAGAAAGGACAATCTTATTGTCTCAACAAGAATTTATAGCTTGCGTTCAACGTCTGCCTTGTAGCATAGATTAATGATAGAGTGTGGTGTGAAAGACAGGAATTTGATAAAAATAAATAAATAAATTCTCCTGAAACGAGGCCTTCGGCTTAGCCGCTCAAAACTCTCAAATAATACTTGACAACCTGACTCTAGAAAGAACCTAAATATATAAGCTGAAAACATAAAGACTCCTAATCCTAGGCAAACTCTACAATAGATAACCTAAACCGATTAGGATTCTGAAAGAAAACCCTGAGCAGACTTAAAAACATAACTACTAAGCTAACACCTGCAAGGTTTTAGGAGGGCAACGATGTGTGGGGCTGAACTTCAACCCGCAGAGGAAACATGTACCTGCTGCCCGAAGTTTCCAGTATTTATCTTTCGAGATTTGATGAAAGGGTTTGGTGATACTCGAATTCTGCGGCACTGAGGAAGCCTGAGACAAGGTGGGCATCGTTCGCAACTGCAAGGATTTACCAGCATTAGCTGATAGTGTTGTACGAGCATTGAATGAGGGACATGGCGAGTAGGTGGTTGTCGACTGGGATGCTGACGGAGAAGGCGTTGAAGCATGCGCTATTTTCCGAACAGCGCGTGCGGCTGCTGAATAATTCAAAGTTACATAGTCTTGGATTTGTGCCCAGATATGCGGTGTCAGCCTGCCGCCCAGAAAAAAATCCGAGATAATGTGATATAGTATACACGCTGCGTCAAATAGCGTGCGCGTTGATGGGCCGAATTGCTGCTGGAATTATCTTTTTCGTTTGTTTTATTATGGGCATTTAGTTATTTATTATTCAAAATAGGTCATTTACGCTTTCGTAGGTCATCTTTAGGGATCATTGGAAATCAGCTTTGAGCTTGGTCAGGCATTCTTCTTGATAGTTATTCAATTGTTCTGTTACAATATTCTTTATTCCATCAATTGATCCTACCTCCGGCCATGCAAACACACGCAGCCAACAACTGGACTCATATGGATGCTTTGGAGCATGATTTTGCGGCCATGCAGGCGGCCACTGATTCCCGGTTCTCTGAACTCTGCGACCATGTTACCGCTCTCCAGTCCATGCTGCAACAGCTTCTTTCCGCCAAGGACCCCAAGACTGGTGGACCTCCATCACCCCAGGGTTCTGCATTCTCCGAGCCCCGTCCACAGCCAACAGTGCCACCTTCGTCAAGGATCACCCACCACTCAGCCGCCGCCTCTCGCCCTTCCCACTTTCTAGGGCTCCGATCCGGCCACATGGATTTCTCGTGCAGTGCAGTTCTTTGTTGTCCATGATACACCAGAGGCTGCGCGAGTCAAACTGGCGCTCGTTGCCATGGATGGTGCCGCCCTCCATTGGCTTAAATGGGTATTGGGCTGACATCCTACACTCACTTGGACTTACCTTACCTTTGAACTGCTATGTCACTTTGGTGATGATCCCATGGCTAATCCAAGGGAAACCTTGGCCCCGACTCGCCAGACCAATACCATTGCCGATTACATCAGTCGTTTCATCACTTGCATTGCTCGCATTCCGAGATTGGAGGATTCTGCTTCTTCGGTTTTGTTTCTCAATGGCCTAAGGGAGGATATCTGCGCCCGTATCCGTTCGCCTGTTCTATGCTATACAAACGAAATAAAGCGTGAGATTCTCATCCTTCGAACGTCCAAACCACCATCTTTTGTGCAGCGACCACCAGAGACCCGACACGACCACGCGGCCTCCTTCCGCCCGCATATGATCCCGATTTCCCTCTCGGCTTCTGCCCCGAAACCTGAGTCCTCTTCCCTTACCGGCGCCGCATCTTCCTCAACGGGTTCCCCAGCATGTTCGTGTCCTGGGGTGTCCAGCAACCGAGACATGCAGAATATAGGCAGTTACGGTCGAAGACCCTCTTTTTCCGATATCGGGAACCTTATTCTCCATTGCACCAGTGCCGGCAGAAATCCCTACCAGTAATGCATGCTTGTCTCTGACCCTGAGGTGATTGTTGTGGAGTTTGACCCTCCTCCGAGCGATGAGACCGAGGATCCTCAAACCCGAGGATCCTACACTGCAGGCATTGAAATTTCCCATTTTGCGGCTGGGGGTAGATGAGGTCCAGTTTCGCACCCAATTCCCTGACTTCCGCCTTGAGGACAAGGTTGTACTTAACAGGGAGAGAATTGATATAGTATAGACTGCTGCCGAAGATCGCACATGTAGATTGTTTGAATTGCTGCTGGAGTTGTTTTCTTCGTTTATTTTATTATGAGCTTTTATTTATTTATTTTTATTTCCATAGTTTTCCATGGGTTTGTAATGGTACAGCTGGAGTCTTAGGGTTAATATTATTTAAATAGGTTGTTTATGCTTTCATAGGTGATCCAAGGTTTAAATATATGTTTTAAGCACCGATGCATAAGCCTAGAGGTGGTCCGAGGCGTAAATCACTAAAATACATAAAAATTATAAATAATATAATAAAAACATAATAAATATATAGAAACACATAAAAAATTCACATTAAGTACTTATAAGTCTTTAAAATCTTTAAAAAGTCTAAAATAAATATATATATATAAGAAGCCAACAAAACATATATATATATATATATATATAGGATTTGGTTCAAATAAAAACACATTCAAAAATAAGAAATGAGAACAAATTTTCACCATAGATTTTTGAAGATGTGTGGTTGTGATTAAATCAAATTAGGCTATAATGGTAATTATAGAATATTACGAAAATAACCGTCCCTTAATTATAGGGATTGTGATAACTTAATCTTGAACTATTGATTATTGGTAAATGGATGAAGGAGATGAATTCTTATTTCTTATTTTAAGGGGGTTTGTATTATAACTCATCCCTATATATATATATATATATATATATATAGGAGTGGATCAATGAGAACCACATCTTTTACGAACTCTGCGAACCATGCATAAGACGTTGAAGATGATGCACAAAAGCGGTATAAAGTTATGCATAACGAAAACTTTCTAAAATTATTTTGTTGTGCAACAATTTTAGAAAGTTTTCGTTATGCACAACTTTATACTATTTTGTGCATTATCTTCAACGTCTTATGCATGGTTCTCAAGTTCTCAAAAAAGATGAGTTCTCACCGGATCCAACCCCATATATATATATATATATATATATATGAGGATGGATCAATGAGAACCACATCTTTTTGCGAACTCTTCAACCATGCATAAGACTTTGAAAATGATGCACAAAGCGGTATAAAGTTGTGCATAACGAAAACTTTCTAAAATTATTTTGTTATACAACAATTTTAGAATGTTTTCGTTATGCACAACTTTATAGTTTTATTCATCAACTTTATACGTCTGCATAGTTCTCAAGTTCTCATAAAAGATGAGTTCTCACTGGATCCAACCTATATATATATATATATAGAGTTTGGTTCAAATAAGAACCAATTTTAACGTGAGAACTAAGAACTACGAAAACAAAATGAATATGCTATGAAGTTAATGAATACTGCGAAAGTTAATGAATCCAAAATTCGAATTTTCACCGGGTTCGAATCCCATGAGAGGCGAAAATTCTATTTTTTTTATTCATTAACTTTCGCAGTATTCATTTACTTGCATAAGATATTCGCTCACGTCACATTAATAAAAATGGTTTTACGTTAACCTCCCTATATATATATATATATATATATATATATATATATATATATATAGTAAGTAGGTTCAAATAAAACCATATTTAAAGTGAGACATGAGAACCATTTTCATCATTAGATCGCGAAGATCTACACCGATGCATCACTTTGTCGGATGAGTGCATTGTGCACCACCGGTGTTCGAATCCTATGAGGAACGAAAATTTATTTTTGTGCATAACTTTTATGGAAAATACATTGGTATCACATTTGTAAGATAACAAAGGTTTTTACAATAACTCGTCCCAATATATATATATATATATATATATATATATATATATATATATATATATATAGGAGTGGACCAAATGAGAAATATAATTTTTTTAATAACTCAACTATACATAAGACGTGCAAAGATGATGTACATAATGGTATAAAGTTATGCACAACGAAAACTTTCTAAAATTGTTTTGTTATACAATAATTTTGGAATATTTTCGCTTTACACAACTTTATAGATTTTTTCATCGACTTTTTACCGTGCATCTCAAGTTCTCAAAAAGATGGTTCTCATGGATCTCAAAAGATGAGTTCTCACTGATCCAACCCATATATATATATATATATATATATATATATATATATATATATATAGAAGATGGATCAAATAGTACTCGAGCCTAAGATATTATGTAGTACTCAATCTCATCCACTCATCTCATAGATCCTATGGATGAGATTTTTTCGAAATTTTAAAGCTTAATTTCGCTGATTTCGTTACATTAAGGGTAGATTAGTAATTTGATTTGTTTTGTGATTGCGAAAAACAAACAATGCATTTAGTTGAATTGAATAATACATTCAAATGAACACAATAATGCATGTGGTTGGAAGCTCGCCACCAGTAGTGTTTCGTGTTTCGCTGCGCGCTCATTCGCCTGGAACAACAATGCATTTTTACGTTTTGTTAAATGCATGAACATGTTTTGTTAAATGCATGAACGTGCTTTGTTAAATGCATGTTTGTGTTTCATGCCAATATGCAGTTTTATGTTTTGTTCAATGCAGTTTTATGTTTTGTTCAATGTAGTTTTATGATTTTCGACAGCAAATCTCTCATTCATCATTCTCCGTCAATTTCGCCATCTCTTTCCCAGATTATCGGCGAATTCGTCGTGAACCACCGCCATAGCCACATCTCTCTCGATTCTTCAATCATCCATCAAATTCATCTTCTATTTTTTTCTCAAAATCCATCAATTGTGTTCTCAAATTTTTCTTCTTCTTTTTCTTTCTTTCAAAATCTGTTGTTTGTTGTGTTCGTGTATGTTGCTGTTCGCGGGTGCTGCCACCGTTGCCGTTGCCATCGTCGTCGTCGCCGTCCGCTACTACCAAGGAGGAGATTTGTGAAAAAAAATTAAAAAAAGAAGGAAAATGAGTTGCCACGTGTCGACTTATAATGCGACCACGTGTTCAAAATGTGATCTAGCTTGAATACTACATATTTTCGGGGACCGAATACTAAGGAAACCCAACCCTATATATATATATGGGAGGTTAACGAAAACCATTTTATTGTCGAACGTGAGAATGAATATGTTATGAAAGTAAATGAATACATGCAAAGTTAATGAATAAAAAAATAGAATTTTCGCCTCATGGGATTCGAGCCGGTGAAAATTCAATTTTGGATTCATTAACTTTGCAGAGTATTCATTAACTTTCATAGCATATTCATTTTGTTTTCGTAGTTCTTAGTTCTCACGTTAAAATTGGTTCTTATTTGAACCTCACTCTATATATATATATATATATATACATCCCCATATAGGATTGGATCGATGAGAATGCAAATATTGATGAGAAATAAGAATGCAGCATTTAACATATAAAGTTATTGCACTAAATGTATAAATTTGTTGCATCAAATTTAACATATAAAGTGTAGCACTTAATATAAAGTTGTTGCACCTAATTTGGTGCAACAAATTTATATATTTAGTGCAACAATTTTATACGTTAAATGTTGCATTCTTATTTCTCACCAATATTTGCATTCTCACGTGAACCCTCTCTCTCTCTCTCTCTCTCTATATATATATATATATATATATATATATATATATATATATAGGAGAGGGTTAACGTGAGAACCATTTTTATTGTGAGAACGTGAAAACCTAAAAATGATGAATTCACAGTGAAAGTTGATGAATCCGTTGGGAAAGTTACCGAATCCAAAAAAATAAAATTTTTGTCCCTCATGAGATTCGAACCCGGGTGAAAAATTCTGAATTGTTGAATTCATTAAGTTTCTCAACGGATTCATCCACTTTCATAACGAATTCATTTGGTTCTTAGTTTTTAGAATAAGAATGGTTCTCATTTGAACCAAACTCTCTATATATATATATATAAAAGCAGCCAACAAAACAAATGTTGCAAGCAACAATATTTAAAAACTATCTATATTATATAATATATTTATATAATAAATTGCAGATATATATATATTATATAATAAATTACAAACAAAATTCACATGCATATACATTATATAAACTAGTTGGAAGAAATTACAAGGCAATCAAATAGAAGAAGGCTGGGAGCATGGGACTGCTACTTCGGATTACTGCTGCCGGCGGTGGCGCCGGTTGTCGGAGATGAGAGGGAGAGCGAGGGAGATGGAGAGCCAGAATAGGGAGAGCGCGAGAGAGCGAGGAGCGAGGGAGATGGAGTGCGGCAGATTAGAGGAGAGAAAAATTAGGTTATTTTTAAAATTGATTCAATTTCTGCTGTTTTTTTTAAAGCCCATATCCAATTCAACTAGAATTATAAAGCCCATTACGAAAATACAAAAAAGACAAAAAAAACACAAATTTACGTTAGATTGCGATGCGTGCACCTCGGAGCGACTCGACGCATCATTGTGCCTCGGCCGGATAAGGCGTACGTTACACTCAAAGGCGCTTTCCAGACGCCTCGCACCAAGGTGCGCCTCACGACCTCCTTTTTAAATCATGAGGTCATCTTTTGGGATCATTGGAAATCAAATCAGCTTTGAACTTGGACCGGAATTCTTCCTGATAGTTATTCAATTGTTCTGTTAAAATATTCTATATTGTTTTCTGTTCTATCAATGAGCATCAGAAAAATCTGGTATTTAGAGATGTGGTCCTCGAAGGCAGAAAGATAATCTTCCAGAGATGTGGTGTGCTTAATCAAGATTAAAGCCTCATAACTATTAATTGTGATTTGTCGCCATAGCTAATCAAAATTTTGCGCTTGAAGCCCAATCAAGCGCTGGAATACGCTTGAGCAACAAATGGTACCAGGACATTGCCAAGCCTGCCAAAGCGATCACGGCGAGGTTGACCTTCCTGAAGTCAGTTGTCTTGTGTACGAGGAAGTATTGTTCGGCTCATGCAAGCCATGCATGCACATTAGAACCGTCGAAAATTGGTAGATACATCTTGGGTAGCATCGTAGCGGTCGGCGGAGAATCAACTGCGTCAGATGCAGACGGCGATGGTGTTCAAGAGAGCCAACAGAAACAGATGATCAGGAATGTTCAGTTTGGCAAGAAGAACGTCTAGCTTGGCGTTCAATGACCATTGCTCTTCTACGATGTCGTCATGCTTCGCCTCCATCCTACGAAACGCACTGCTCAGCTCTTCAATCGATTCCTCCACATGACTCAAAGGTGGCAGGTCGGATCAATTTGATGGAGTGTGATGCGAAAGACAGGAATTTAATATATAGATAAATTCTCCTAAATATATAGGCTGAAAACATAACGATTCCTAATCTTAGACAAACTCTAGAAAACCTAAACAAATTAGGATTCTGTAAGAAAACCCCAATCATACTTTTAAACATAAACTACTCTGCTAAGCCCATATACAAATGGGCTGACCTAGAAACAAATAAAACTAAATCCGACTAGAATTGGCCACTGTTCACTTGCTTCGAGCATATGCCATCCACAGTACTCTATCAATTGAATCCAAATTCATGTGAATGAGTATATATTTATAATGCAAAATTAATTCTATTGCAGATGCGTCAAGGATGAGCTGCAAACAATTTGAGGGAAATTCTAGCCTAATTTACTCACTGAAGTTCAAAAATGGCTTATGATGACCCTCTACCAGAATTAACTTTTCAGAGTTCAACTGCATCACTTAGAAATAAATAACCACTCATATGTTTAATCCTATTTAGATATCAACTCTTAATTGTTTCGGCACATCACTATAGTTTTAATCTCATCACTGGCCAATGGGAAGGTGCCATTCCGTAAAAAAGAACTATAATAATTTAAGGCTGCAGCTACATCTTTTGACACATCTTCCAATTCAAGGGAAAGAGCATTCAAGACAAGTCTCAAACATACAAAGAATAGCAGAACTTTTCAGAAGCAAGCCGACAGGTAACAAGCATGCAGAGTATTAAATGGCCAGTAATAACCAACATTAAACAAAATGTAAAAGAATATTATGGAAGTTTGACAAGTCAAGAGGATAATATAAACACTACTATGTAATTACTATGCAGTTCTTGAAATGTAAATGCATATTACTATGCAATTCTTAAGATGTAAATGCAATATTTTGAATTCTGAAAAGCATTTATAATCTAATGAAGAAACTTAAAAATAGATGGAGAAACTTAAAAATAGATGGCCTTCACAGCACCGACTCATAATTCATTAGTCAGGTTATCAGAGCTCAAAAAGGACTTGTATAATTTGGTGATCTCAGACAAATCTAACCCCACCAGACAACAAGGTGTATAATGCATACATGTTATGATTCAGATCAACATTTTTGTTCATTCATTTTTATTATTGCATAGCTCTATAATTCGTGATAGGGTTTATTGTTGGATGAACTAAACTGCTGGTATTGACCAAAACAGGGGACAGAAGATACAGCTGAGCCGCAAAAAGACAACCATTGTATTATGAAAATTAGATAGGTCCAATCCCTAGTCATTTGTTTAGGGCTTTCTAAAACAATCCACTAAAATACATTGAGTCGTTTCAAAGAAACAACACTCTCAGAGCGACTGAAAAAAAAATGAAAGTGCAATATGGCAAATTCTCCAAGTTGCGACATAATAAAAGGTTTTCACTGAAAAAATGATCCAGTTCCATCATCTTTTCAATAGAACAGCTATGTTTTAACCATATACCATACCATCAAAGGCAATACCAGGCCTATGAAAAACAAATCCAGTCTAGGTCTTGTTCAGTTGATTCTGTCTCTTAAGCTTGCCTACTTGTTATACAAGACAATATCTTTTACAGATAGATAATCCGTCAATCAGTGGTTTTAGAGATGGCCGGACATAGTCTGTCTACTTGTCAAGACACTTCTAGAGACTTCAGAAATGCCCACAAAGCTGAGATGAGTAGTATAAGAGTAGTCCTAGCAAAATTACTTAACAAAGCATAAAATGAGACGAGAAGGCTTGGGAATTGTATCAACTAAGAGCAACCACCTTAGAGATTTTTGGAAAACGATTTTCAGCAAAATACCATGATAGAATAAACAGATATGTCAACATGGCCTTATTATGTACTTAGAATAGCTGACTGAACTGGTCAAAAGGAAAAAAACTGAGATATCTTTTAAGAGCGAAAACTTACTCAGTGGCACCTCTGGCATGATTCTTGAAGATTGCAACAACTGTTTCTGCTGATCAACTGCGGTTTGCTGTTGAAGCATGGGACCAGATGATTGAATTCTTAGCTGCATGTCTCTCTGTAATGTATTTGACTGTTGTTGCAAACCCAACTGCTGTTGCAGCTGCCCTGGCTGTGACTGGATCTGTGACATCAACTGCTGCTGCATTGGCTGTGACTGGGACGGTTGAGCTTGGTTAGGCAACATGTTTGCCATGTTCTGCTGCATTTGCTGTTGAACTGCAACCTTAGATTGTTGTAGCATATGGACAGGTTGCTGATTTGTTGGTAAGCTGGAGCTACTATGTTGAATTCCACCCATTTGCTGCTGTTGGAAACTAGAAAGATTTGTCTGACCACCCGATTGTTGTTGATGCACATTTGGGAGGTTATTCTGCTGACCAGTTGACTGCTGCTGATGCATGTTAGGGAGGTTATTTTGTTGATTGATTGACTGATGCTGTTGCATGTTGGAGATGTTGTTCTGCTGAGCCATGATTCTTTGCTGTTGCTGATGCTGTGCGTCGAGCATGTTATTCTGTTGGGCAATCATCTGATTCTGTTGCATGTTTGCAGTACTTGGCTGCTGGGCATTAAGCTGCTGTTGCTGCTGCTGAGTGGACAGCATTGGGTGCTGAGACATAGCACTTTGCTGCTGATGCATGATGGGAGGTTGCTGTGGTTGTTGCTGCTGCTGTTGCCTGAGGACTGATTGTGGTTGTTGTTGAAGCATAGATTGAGTTGATTGCTGAAGAGATGTCTGTTGATTTTGAAGTGTTGACGAAGCTGATGCTTGCCTCAAAGAAGATTGCATAACAGCCGGCTGAGAGGACTGGAGCTGATTTGGCTGCAATAGGTTCTGTTGTTGCTGCTGTTGCTGCATCTGAGATTGCATCATGGATTGTGGCACACCTCCTTGACCATATTTTTGCTTGATAAGGTGTTGTTGTAGCTGCTGATTGTAAAGATATTGCTGTGAATTCTGAGACTGCTGTTGGGAATCCTGTGACACAACCTGCTGCTGCCTACCCTGAATCTGTCTCTGAGAGTTTGCATACATATTAGCAGGCACACCTTGCCCCATCGAATTCCCTACTGCATTTGTAGTTACATTAGACATGTTTTGTATGTTTGGATTCTGGACAGAAACATTGGGCATGGTACCCTGGGACATTCCACCAACAGGGGCCATTGTGGGGTTCAAACCAGCAGAATTCGGCACTCCAGTTGAAGGCATATTGTTCTGGCTATTTTGGGATAAAATCTGTTGCCGGACTTGAGATTGATTGGATACCATTGGAATTGGTAATTGATTTTGCATTTGGGACTGCATGCTTTGAGAAGCTGCCGAAAATGCACATGAAGAGGACATATTTATCAGGAAAAGTATATTAAGAGCAAGTAAGCATGTCATATTCATGAACATGAAGTCCACTTATGGGAATTAAACATCAATGTTCAAGAAATAAACTATAGAAACTCAACAGAGTAACCATAACGAGCTATATTACATGTCAATTCAGAGTACAGGCATCCGTAAGAAGCAAGTGTATGAGGAAGAACTGTCAATGACATCCTATTAGAACTGGAAGTGAATCTAAGAGACTAGATGTTAGATCTACACTGGAATGTAGTTCAAGACGGACAATACTCAACTGTCAAACTATATTAGCCTGGTTAAGTGCTTTGGCTATTTATGATTATGTAACGAAGCAATCTACACCATGCTAAATAAATAAGTAATAGACTCAATTGACTATTTGCCCTTTCATTAAAATAAATTTGACGTTTCCCACTTAATCTATGTCATAAGTTTATGCATCATGATCTCTGAAGGAGGATTGTTTCCAAGAGTCTGCATGATTATTTACTCAACTATTCCTAATTCCCATCTGGAAAGGCATAAGAAGTTCTACGGACTGAAGACCGAAAAGAGTTACTTGGGTCAAGAAACAGAAAGGACGTTCAAGGTGAGATGGCAAGAGAAGTTTATATAGGCTCGATGAAAATCATCAAGTCGAGTGTTTAAGACCTTTTAACACACAAGTAATCCTCTATTCCACTTCAGCTTTAAAAGATACAAATTTTTGACAAGACTAAGAGGCAAATGAATTGTAGGATTAACAAGTATAAAGAATCAATCGAGCTAATTCAAGTGCTAGTTTGAGCAAATTAAATGTTTAGCTAATATGGTTCATAAGCTGGGGGAGTTTCAATACATGCAGTTACTGCACAATGTACTAGATCCAGCAGAAGGATAACAGGAAGCAGTCACAAAAAAGTAAATCAATGGATGCTACAATTGGCTCTGGGGAAAGATGATATTATGAGCAATGTCTGAAATATCCAGAAATTCCTTCATATTTTCTCAATAATTCTGTTTTTCGGGGTTACCACTTACCAGTTTTAATATTGGGGGTAAATAGAGTTCCTCCAATACTCAGGAAATATTGATATCGATCAGTTCACTTTACAAATAGGGCGAAAATTTAGAGAATATCATGGACATATTGAAATAGCAACAGAGGTTTCTTTACCAGGATCTTGGGGATTTTTGCTATTACTTGCAGCATTAGGCTGAAGAGAATTTGCCATAGGATTCTGGGATTTGGTCTCCATTGTCAACATTTTCAAAGATATCTTTCTTAAATAATCTGACTGTAAGACAAAGGAAAAAGGTCAAAGTCACTATACTTTCAGTACGAGGAGACCAAGCAGTCAAGTGCAAAATTTGTTTCAAACAGCTAAAAGGAAGCCACTGCCCACACAGCATGTATACCTGGCTAGTTGCCGCAGTATAAATTTTTTCCTCAAATCTGACTGCTATTCTCTTGAGTTCCTGCAGTCCCTCTTGTCCAGAGAAAGGAAGATGCCTCTTCAATGTCTCCAATCTATTAATTGAGCATCATAGTGTTAGTCTGAAATTGATGACATGAGCTGGGTTTAAAGCTTTATGTAGAAAAAAATTATAATAATCTTTGCAAGAAAATTGACAAGACATAAGTCCATATCAAATGGTAAATACTTGACTTTCAGATGTTCTCAAGGACAGCACTCAATGCAGTACAGCAGCTACAGCCAGATATGGAATGTTTCCTCCAGACTGATCTCATCAATCTATTCTTAATATAAAAAGCAAAAGTGCCATAGGCCAGTGCATATTTGTTTATTTTATTTAGAAAACCACACTCTACAGAATTGGAATCTTATTGTACTAGAATTGCAAATAAGACATCTACTTCCTCACCTCATCTCCACTTGAATACTTTATACCTCATTAACATAGATCCCACTACAACTTGCATAGTATATATGCATAATCACCTTTAGATCCTCGCAACAGTGAAAGAAAAACTTTACCACTTAAATTACCACTATAAATCTTATTTGGCATGTGTTTAGCAGACTATGTCAAATCCTCTACCCACTCCGTCTCCCCACTATTTGGACGTTCAGCAGGGAAAAATTGGAAGAGAGCATGTACCACAGGGACCAGATGACTAGATCTACCAGACATTCTAGCTTCAGCTGTCTATTCACTCATATTCAAACCTCAATATTATTATCACGGTATCACCATAAAGATGACACTATCACATGACATGGGATTAGAGCGAAACAAAGGATTATAAGTATTGCTCAATCTAAAAACAATGGAACTTAAGGAGAATAAGGCCTTACCAAGTGAAACCTTTATGGTTAACTTTTATTTCTCAAGAAGCATGCGAAATCAACTAACATTTGCGAAGTTGCAAAACAATTTATCATTTGAAGCACCTAGAATCAAGTATTATGATATCCAAAAGTTCCCCAATATTCTATTTTTGGGATCACCCAAACCCCCCAATTTTTTTTTTTTTTCTGATACTGATATCCAAAATGATATATTTAGCGGAATTTTGTCAAAACCAAGATTCCCATATTTTCATCCTTACTAGAGGAGCTAGACCACAATATCAACTTTAAGATTCAAATATACTGGAGGAGCAGCAGGTCTTACAGTCTGTCTCTATGAAGGTTACACAACATAGAGATCTCTTAATCTCCTTCAACATTTGTTGTAACTTTTTCACATTAACTTAGTAGCAGTATTTGTTGTTGGCAAAAAAGTGGGTAAATCCAGGATGACAGAAAAGGTATGAATGACCAGTATGGCTCTACTACCGACAACTAATTTAAAAACCTTAGGTTTTGTCAAACATGTACGATGTACCAGGCCTGTGCAGCACTTTAACATACTTTTCTTTTCATTCATTTGAATTTGAAGATTTAAAAGAGTTCTATACAGATATCTGAAGGTTGTCACTTATACTAAAGGCTTTGGAATATCATCTCACAAAAAAAGAAATAGGCTTTGCAATATAGTTCTGTGTCGAAACCAAATAGGATAGGTAATGGTTGCACACAGCTGAGACAGCTAAAATAAAGTTAGCCAATGTGATGAGTCCTTAGAAAGAACTTAATTGGAGGAAATCCTCCAGCAAATATACTTTAACATGTATTCCATATACATGATAAACAGATATAAACAGTTGATGGGACCAAGGAAGTGACGAATAAAATTATGTTACTTCACAATGTCACTGGCATTCAAGTGCAATACACACTCTTTATCGTGCTTATCTCTTTTGTCCATCTTGATAGATGTCACTGTCAGTATGAAATAATAAGAGAAGTAACTGTTGTTTAATGTTTTGGTAGCATTACGCTTGACCAATCCATGATTGGACTCAAACTAAAGCAGTAACTAAAAGTGAATATCAGATTCCCCCAAAGAGAAAGAAAACAGAGAGAGAGAGAGAGAGAAAAAAAGATGGAGACTTTATACTATCGTTCGTCAAGCAGCCTAATCAATTATAGTAGGGATTCCCTCAACTAATAAACTAGCACACAAGTTCCATTAGTAGGTCGCAACTCTTCCCTACCGCCTAACACATGCATGCCTCTGCCCGTTCACTATATCCAACCAAAATAAAATTGGGAAGCAGATAAAGAATCTAGATAAACCAACAAAAGTGGCAAGCTCAGGAAAACCGAGTCAACACCAATACTGGAAGAACACATAATTAAAAGGGGGAGACGATAAATATGGAAAATTTACATCTTGTTCGCAATCCTCTGTCTGGAGTCCTGCTGCAGCTGAGTCCTCCAATCGCCGCCTTCCATACCGCCGACCTGGCCGGGCATCTGAACCTGCCCTTGCGCAGTCCGCCAATTGTTGCTATCCATATCCAGCCGCCTAAAACAACCACAAATTATCGGACTAATTCAAAAACCGCCATTATCTGTCCACTCCAAACAAAACCAAGGACGATGGAAAGTACGTATTGTGTATTAAATTGAGAATTTGACTGCAAATTTGACCTTAGAGGATATAGAGAAGAGCGAGAGAGATCGGCGATGAAATTGGAAGAAGTACAGTTGTGGTGAAATACAATAAATTGGAGATCAAATCAAAAAAATGATGATTTATAGAGAGATTGGCTTGGGAGGTGAGGGGGTTTGGGGGTAGGGTATCTATCGGCCAATGAACACCAGGGGAAGAAAGTATGCAAGTTGCAATAATGGTAATTTAACACATTTTTACTGCTTTTCTAAATCAGAAAAGGAATTTCACAATGGAAAAACTTGTAATTTAATGTTTTTCTGGTAAAACCAAAGATATTATTTAATTTACTAACTTCTCAAGCTTGCCCACACACACATTTCGAATAATTTAGATTTGTTGGCAAGTGAAAATCTCGTCCAAAACATTACTAATGGACTATATCCGTTAACCATATTCATTTTTTTATTTTATTGATACGAATTTTAATAAATTTTAATAGATATAAAATGAGTGAAGATAATAAATGAATAAATTAATAGATAATGGGATTAAAAGGTGAGTCATAAGAATAATAAAGAATATATTAATAGATAGTGGATGTAAAAATATGGATCATGTGTGATTCTTTTGTAAATAAAAATAGGTTTACGAAAAATATGAAATTGATGCTTTCAAAAAAGTAAAGTGAATATTTTTAATAGATTGATCAAAATAAAATTAAATGAATATATTTAGTAGATGGAGAAAGTATATTCCACTAAAATAGATATAAATCTTATGAGGAAATCGATAAATACATCGCGGGGAAATTTTGGTGAAGAAAAAGCGTGGAATTTTGATTTTCTCTTTTTCTTTTTTCCATCTCATATTCGTAAGTTGTTGAAAATATACTTTAGACTAGACACATCAGATGATGAATTTTTGCTCCAAATTCATATTTGTGAAAGTATGCAATGATTAGGCATTAAATTATTATAATTTGGACAAACAAATACTTTTTTCGTCATTCAAAAACTTAGGTTTAATTCATTTTTGAGTTATTCATCAAAACTTTGTATTTTCTATTTCTGGAAATATCAATTCTATAACTTTTATCTCCAATCTACACACTTATTTATATAAAAAAACACAAATAGTTTTTTTTGTCATTATTTTAAAAGTATTTTGGCCTCTCAACCTCTCTATTAATAGTTCATATTTGTTTATTCTATTAATATATTCATTTATTATATTCATGACTCATCTTTTAATTCTACAACCTATTAATCTATTTATTTATTATCCCCACTAACTTAATATTCATTATAATTTATTAAAATACGTGCCATCAACACTTACTTTATATTTATTATAATTTATTAAAACACGTGTCACCAAAATTAATGCAAGCTTTTCATTAGACGAAGTATATATATATATGGAATGGTTATTATAAAAACCATCATTAACCTATAAACTATGAACTTCAAATCGTCTGATTCACCGTGGAAGCGTCAAAATTGTGAATGTAAGTGTCTCAATTCAAAAAAATAAAAATTTGTCCTCATGAGATTCGAACCCATACGCTTGAATACATCAAGTAAGGTGATGAATTCACCGTAGATCTTCACGAATCAATAGCTAAAATTATTCATATTTTATACGTTAATATTGGTTTATGTTTGATCTCATTATATATATATATATATATATATATATATATATATATATATATATATATATATATATATATATATATATGGGAGGTTAATGTAAAACCATTTTTATTGTGCGAACGTGAGAACCGAATATGCTATGAAAGTAAATGAATACATCGCGAAAGTTAATGAATAAAAAATAGAATTTTCGCCTCATGGGATTCGAACCTGGCGAAAATTCAATTTTGGATTCATTAACTTCGCAGATATTCATTAACTTTCATAACATATTCATTTTGTTTTCGTAGTTCTTAGTTCTCACGTTAAAATTGGTTCTTATTTAAACCTCACTCTATATATATAATTCACGTATGAATGTAAATATTGGTAATAAATAAGAAAGTTGCACCGAACTAGCGTATAAAGTTGTTGCATCAAATTCGTGCAACAACTTTATTTTTAGTGCAACTTTCTTATTTCTTATCAATATTTACATTCTATATATATATATATATATATATATATATATATATATGGGATCAAATAGTACCAGCACGCGAGATAATATGTAGTACTCAATCTTATTCACTCATCTCAGAGATCCTATGATTAAGATTTTTTCGGACTTTTTAAACTTAATTTCGTTGATTTTCGCTACATTAAGGGTAGATTAGTAATTTGATTTGTTATGTGATTGCGGGAAAAAACTATGCATTTAGTTGAATGAATAATGCATTCAAATGAAAAAAAATTCATGTAACTGAACAAAATAATGCATGCGGTTGGAAGCTCGTGCACTCGTGCTCGAGCGTCGCTCCGGCGCTCGCTCGCGCGTCCGTTGGCAAACAATGCATTTTTACGTTTTGTTAAATGTTAAATGCATGGACATGTTTTAATCAATGCATGAACTTGCTTTGTCAAATGCATGTTTGTGTTTCGTGACAACATGCAATTTCTTGTTTTGTTCAATGCAGTTTCATATTTTATTCGATACATTGTTGTGGTTTTCGACAACAAATCTCACATTCATCCTTATCTGTCAATTCTGTCATCTCTTTTCATGATTGCCGGTGAATTCGCCATGAACCACCGCCATAGCCATCATCTTTCTCGATTCTTCAATAATCTATCAAATTCATCTTCTATTTTTTTTCTCCTCAAAATTCATCAATTTTGTTCTCAAATTTTTATCTTCTTTTTCTTTCTTTCAAAATCTGTTGTTTGTGTATCTCGCTGTTGTTCGTCGGTGCTGCCGTCGTCGTCGCTGGCACCGTCCGCAGCCACCAAATAGGAGAAGAATAATGCTGATTTGATTTCTTCTCTTTTTGCCCCTTGCGGAAAAAAGAAAAGAAAAGAAAGAAAAAAAAGAGTTGTCACGTGTCGAACATGGTGCGATGCGTGTTCAAAATGTATGATCTAAATTGGATACTACATATTATCTGGAGACTGGGTACTACGGGAATCCAACCCTATATATATATATACACACACATCACCACTTCTAATCTTGATAGAATAATACTCAATCTTATAACTTGTTGCAATTAGTGTCACTCAGAATTTTGATAGTTTTTTTGTCAAACTTTAATTTAAAAAAAAATCTTATTATTCGAATATTCAATTTGAGAAATTAAATTTGTGTTTTGATGGGTTAGAGAAACATTTTAGCATATGACATGACATTCAATACTTGCTAATCATGACGAATTTAGTCAATGCATCAAAATATTCAACAACGATAGCTAATACTTGCATACTTTGTGAAATTCATCGTGGTTAGCAAGAATAGAATGTCAAATCATATATCAAAATATTTCTCTCATCGAATCAGTCAAAAATCAATGTTTAATTTCTCAAATTAAAGGCTCAAATGAAAAGTTTATATCAAACAAAACTGAGATAGTCCTAATCGCAACAAATCAAAAAATTGAGTACTATTTTGAAAAGATTCAAAAAATGGTATTAAAATTGCAAATTGGCCAAAATTCATGCATTTAAATGCAATCTAAACCTTTATTAAACTTAATCTCATGAAATTTCCAACCTTTAATTGAAATTACAAATTAAACCAAAATTTAAATACATATTGTAATGATAACGTTAATGTTATTTAACACTCACATGTTCCATTAGCCATGTCAATTTCTTTTACCAAAGAGATTATAGATGTTATATAACACGCAAATCGAAAGTAATATGAAATTACGTAGGAATGAAATTACTTGTAAGAAATAAGAATAAAATCTAAACCATTGATTTTAGTAAATCAATAGACAATATTCATTTACGAAATGCAGTGGATCATAACTATATATGCTACAATTTAAATTCATTGGATTAATTTAAAGGTTATATTAGTAATTTTCTTTTATGTTAAACAAGGTTATTTCCTTGATTTTATGAATTTGTTGTAATCTATCTTATAACTTCTTATTTTAGATAGAATATATTTTATGTGAAGATATATTAAACGTCATGTGCAATCCTTAATCTCTGTAAATTAATTTGTTATTCAAGCTACATAATCTATGGAAAACGCAGGTACAAATATTCATGTTATAATTCAGACTTCTTTTCGCTTGTTGCTATGGTGAAATATATTCGTAGCATATGTCGTTTATTTCGTGCCATTGGAAGTTTTGCTAGTGTGACAAGAAATTATGCTACATGATTAATGTGTGCTAAGCATTTGTTAGATAATGGCTAAAGAAATATAACATATGTTATAAATGTGCCATGGATTGTTTTATGCGTGCAACATATCAATATTTCACATTCAATACAAAAATGAAATACATACAACGTTTTGTTGCACAAATAATGCATTATTTTTATTATATAGGCGCTACATGTAGTTTTGCTAGTGCAACAATAAAGTATGCTACATGATATTCAAGGTGTGCTAAGTAATTGTTAAATATGTATGAAAGAATGATTAGTTTGGACAACAATAAATTGATCAAAGTATATGCTATAAATATGCTACAAATTATTTAATGCATACAATAATTAATATTCCACCTTCAGTACAAAAAGAAAAAACGTACAACATTTAATTTAACAAATAAAGCAATATTTTCATTATATATGTGCTACATAATGTTTAGACACTGCAACAAAAAATCAACGTGATCAGATTTGTGAAGATTTGGAAGATCCCTATAATTAAGGAGATGACGAGATTTTGGGGATAATTTTTTTAATACCTTTTTACCTAGAACCATTTAATTTGATTAAATTTGTGGTTAAGATTATTTCTTATTTTTTACACATATATGCATTCTCACAATAGCCGATATATATATATATATATTGGAACAAATGAGAATTCCATATTTTTAGAACTCTGCGAACTATACGTAAGACGTGTAAAGATGATGCACATAACGGTATAAAGTTGTGCACAACGAAAAAAATTTAAAATTATTTTATTGTGCAACAATTTTAGAATGTTTTCATTGTGCACAACTTCATAGATTTTGTTCATCAACTTTTTATGTGTATACATAGTTCTAAAAAAAGATGAGTTCTCATTGGATCCAACCCCTATACATATATAGATAGAGAGAGAGAGAATTGATCAAATGAGAACTTCAATTTTATTTTGAATTGAGAACTCATACGGTTCATCCATTTTTTATAATATAAAGGTCAAGATTAATTATAAATCGTGTACTATCCTCGAATTTTAACATTAATCGTTTAGCCCTATAATCAAGGGATTTTATATATTCATTTACAGAAACTATTCTCATATGTACAATCACTACGATTACATGCACAATAATAAGAATTACATGAACATAACAATGAACTGGAATATGATAGCATACACAAGAATTACGATTACATAAACAACAACAAATAATACGAACAACAAAATGTGAAAGATCAAAATTGCAAAACTTTAACGATTTGATTATTTTTATCATTAAATAATTATGAGTCGTCCGATCTTATTCAATCTGACGGTGGTTATTGGTTCTTAGTTCTTATTTAAGAGACAACTTTCATGGAGAGTGCATTGTTCTTACGGTTGTAGGATAACAAATATTTTTACAATAATCCACACATACACACACATATATATAGGGTTAGATTCTCATAGTACTCGGTCATCGGGTAGTATGTAGTGATTAACCTCATTTTTACCTAATTTATAAGACCATATTTGTTTCGTTTATAATTGATAAGTGATCTTTTGAGCTATCATTTGATATGTTTATGTTTACCTTGAAAGATATTATGCCGTGTGTATTTCGTGTCGTTTTAGAACATGTTTTGATGTCAAAAAGGTAGATCGCGATAAAGAGAAATTTTGGCTCACGACGCTTCGCGACTTTGTCTTGCGACAGAATCCCGTGAGGAACACTCAGCACGTCTCGCGACTTTAATTCACTACCATTGGTCGCGATCCAAACTCGCGAGGAAGCGCAGAAAATCGCTCGCGACACTTGCTCGCGAGCTAAGGCGGCCTAGGATTCCATATAGCGCGTAGTGAGAACAGACTTGAGAGGACAACTTTTGACCGACGAGGCCTGACAACCCTTTTTCACGGAACACATTTTATACCTTAGCTTTTACGTAGAACAGAATACTTTTAGTTTAGTTTTTCAGATTCTTTTATTATTTCAGTTTCGTATTTTAGTTTTATTGGAGAGTTCAGATTTATTTACGGATTCGAGTTGCTACATTATTCATCGTGGAATCCTACAGTTTTATCTTTTCAATTCAGTTTATGTTTCATTCATTTAATTCTTGCTTTAGTATTTTAATTATGAGTAGCTAAATTCTGTATTGATCCTAGGGTTTGTATGTCTGACTAGATTTGTATGATTTATCTGTTAATACTGTTTTTTCAGTCCCATTCATGATTTATGATTATTGGTTTTAATTCTCATGTGTTGTTACATGATCAATATTAATGCATGCTAGTTATGTGATTGATGTCCTGACGGAATTAATTGCATAGTCGATATCTTGAATATATAATACAGATTTTACCTTGAGACCTGGCGGAGATAAGTGAATTGTAGGAGGTTATTCTTTGTGTACTTTTGGTAATTAGCTTACTTCTCTTGAGACCCGACGGAGATAGAGTTTAGGCTAACTACTACTATAGGCTGTCCTGACGGAAGACTGTAGTTATTAGTGATCCTTCATATGAATGTGGATTAAATTGGTAAACAGATTAATAGGTTAATTGTGTGAATCTGGTTAGGTTAAGTACATCCCTAGGGCCAATATTTCATTCCTGAATTTATCTTATTTCATTTCATTTGAGTCTAGTTTAATAATCATCATTCTTGATTTTGTTGCCCGGATAATAATAAATATTATGTGTTAATTATTCGCTGTGTTTTCGAGTTTCAGTCCATGTGGATACGATATATATACTTGCTGTTTTTACTATAATTTATTTTGGTAGAAAATAAGCGGATCATGTAGTACTCAATCTAAACCATATATTTTGAACATGTGGTCGCACCACAAGCTGACACGTGACATTCTCTTTTTTATTTATTTATCTTTTTAATTGTCTCAAAGGTATATTGGGCAAAAATAAAAACTTAGCATTCTTCTTCTTCATCTTCTTCGAATTTTTTTACGACGACGATGATGAAGACGGACAACAACGGTTGCGGTGTGACAGCAGCGATGGTGGCAACGCGACAACAACTTTTGTAAGAAAAAAGAGAAGAAAAATAAGATTTTGAGAAACTTTGTGAAAAAAAAAAGATGTGAATTTTGAAGGATGAGAGACATGATGGTTATGACGGTAGTTTACTGCTAAGTTCACGGTAATAAAAAAGAAGCGGCAAAACGACAGAGAATGATAATGTGGAGTTTTAGTGTCGAAAATGGAGTACGCATACTGCAAAACGTAAAAATGCATACTACAAAACATCAACATGCATTCTATAAAACGTAAACATGCATACTAAAAAATATAAACCTGTATATTTTCTAAAAAAAATATGCATATTACAAAACAATAATTTGCATACAACTAAACACAAACCTGCATGCTACGAAACTCAAACCTGCATGTTTTAAAAAAGAAAATAATAGGTTTCTCATTCAAGATATCTTTTTTTTTTATCTTCTTCAATGTACACAAACACTTATTTTGTTGATCATTTGTTTTCTTTATTATTGATTGATAACTCTTGTAAAAAGAGTTATTTTCTAATCTCCAAAGCTTTTTGAGTAATGTTTGATGCATGTTTTGTGTCTTCTTTTGCCTTTCTTTCTCGTTTTGTGTTGTGTTTCGCGTGTTTTGCTCGTGTTTGTTCTTGAGTTGAGATAAGTGATCTTTTTGAGTTAATTGAGCTGTATTTGAAAGAAAATGGCTTGTGAAATCGTATTTTTTTATCTTTGGTACAGATTACTCGCTGCTGGAACTTTGTTGAAGCATCAACAATTCAGTAAATGGGCGAGAAATCTGAATTAAAGTGGAGGGGACCACCTGACAAAGCTTTTGAGATATCTGGGCACATAGGAGCTGAAATCCAACAAATTTTAGAGGAGCACCTAACTTCACACATCTTGGAGGGTAACTTAGTCTTTCAGCAAGCTAAATAAGGAAACCTAGCTCCTACTCTATCAAGCTACAGCCGCAATATAAGAGGGAAGAGAACAGAGGCTGGAAGGCAGCGAGAGATAGAGGGAGAAACAGAAGAAAAATTCTGGAACAAGAGGAGGGCTGATTTCGAAGGCAGAGAAGAAGTGGAGCTTAAATTAAGAATAGTTCTTTCTCTCCTCTTGGTTCTATCTATTTTGTAACTCTCGTTTGTCTCAAAACATGGAATTCTGAACCTTTATTTTCTATTTTGAATTCTAGCATGAGCTAGAACCTCGAGACTTGATTTGAGATGAACTCTATGTCTAGATTATAATTTCTTGCACTTTATCTTAGCAAATCTTTTATCGTCTATGCTTATTTTTATTGATAATTTCTTGTTGTGATTGGCCATCTCTCCAAGAATACTTAGCCTACTTGAATATTGGAAAATATAAGGAAAGCATGATTAAGATGAATGGAATGAGGTATTTAGCATAGGAATATGTTGTTGTCTTATGTGACCATTGTGATATGTACTAAAATAAAATATCAGAACCTTAAAAGCACATGAATATGTGGAAATGAGTTGTTGATATAATTTTTAGGCTTTGGAAAAATCCTAAATACATTGAAAAATCACGTCACCGTGTAATTGGTGCTAAGATATTACTGCAGCATCGAAGCCATTTTTTAAGAAATAGAGGGATTCGAAAATCCAAGTCCATCATTCCTTTACCAAATCTGTTCGAACCTTTTAAATAGTTGTTTATCTTTTTCATTCAAGTAATTTATTCTGTAATTTTGTTCAGTTTGTTGCCCATTGTTTCGCATGTTTTTGTTTTGTTTTTCTTTGTTTTGTTGTCGTCGCTTTGATTCCATTCGATTATATTTGAATATCTTTTATTGGAATCATGTTCGTTTGTGTTTTGTGTAGGGTAGGATTGCGTTGAGCTTTTGTTGCCAAGAGCGCACCTGCGCCGGACTCGGCGTGGCCGGCCGGGTGCGCAACGCGTCGCCCGCTTGGAGAAAGACGCGTCCGTGCCGCTTCGTCCGCGCCGGGCATGCCTCGTAGAGCATTCGCGTCGGCGCCTCGGCTCGCCCGGCGCTGGGTTGCGATTCGCAAGATTGGCCGAGAGTCCTTGCGTCCGGCGCCTCATCGCGTCCGTAGCGTTTATTATATTTTTCATCCGAGCTCGACGAGTCCGGCGCCTCATTGCGTCCGTGGGCTAGCCGATCCGAGGCTTCAGCGTCCGTGGCTGCATGAGTCCGTGGGAGGTCCTTTGTTTAGCGGCGCGCAGCGTCCGTGCGCTGATCGCGTCCGTACCGAAAGCGTTAATTTTGGGCGATATATATGTTTTCTGGCGAAAACCCTACCTTTATTTATTTTTCTTTTGCCGTCTTTGTGTTTCGAGAACGAGAGATTTCAATTCTTTTCTTTCCATTGCTTTTCCTTCTTTTTCTCTTGATCGATTCAAGAATATTGTACGGATATTGGATTCGGACCAAAAGTTTACATTATCTATTCCATCGCTTGATTGTTCGTAAGTTTCTTCTATCGCTTTATTCCGTTAATCGCTTCGTATTTTATTATTATTGATTTCTTCGTTGGATTATGATTTATTTTGATATTTGTCCGAGTAATCTTGTCTTCGCTCAATTATTTTAGATTCATGCCTAGGATTTATAATTTCAATTTCATGTTCTTTGATTTATGGTTTAATTCTTGCTTAGATAATTTATCCGCTTTATCAATTTCTTGCCTAGGTAATCTATCAACCCTTTTGAGAGTAGAGTGTTTAGGATTTTAATTGTTTTCGTGTTGCAACTTAGTAACATACATTTAAGTTTTCCTCGAGAGACGACTCAGGTTAGCTTTCCCTATTACAAGACCTCATTCGATTGTGAGTCAATTAAGAGTATACTTTAGTTGAAACAAATTTTGGCGCCGCTGTCGGGACAACTTTAGGCGCTTATTAATGTTGCATGTTTTCGTTTTATTCTTCTCCTTGCTTTTCTTATTTTGTACATGCATTCGTTTGATCTCGCTTGTTGAGTGTTGTGTATGCGGGGGCCGAGCTTAAATCCTAGATTGACATCCCGCTGAAGTATACTTGCAAGTTGAGCAAACCGCGACCGCTTAGTGGCGCACTTTGATCACTTTCACAGATAGTTTATGTGAGGACGCTTCTCTCATCGCTGAAAGGGATTTACCACCGCCGATAATTTTTATTTGAAGAGTTCCTTCAAGGGTCATGGGTGATCGAATGAACAACAATCATGACGGAACGCCGTCCCGCGCGATGGGGATTACTTTCCTAAGATAGGGAGACTACAACCGATCGTGCTATGCCTCATGCACGTGGGTATGAGTTGAAGCCAAATCACTTCAACCTCATTCCTACTTTTCATGGCATGACAAATGAAGACATACGAGTTTTATCGAGAATATAATCAAGTGGTGCGGTATTCCTCCGATGGGCCTCGAACGAAGAACAGTTGAAGATGCTACTGTTTTTATTCTTTGAAGGATAAAGCCAAGTCTTGGCTTATGAGTTTTCCACGACTCTCGACAAATTGGAATTACGTGGTGGAACAGTTCATGTTGAGGTTCTATCCGCAATGAAGACGAAGGATCTTCGATCAAAAATATGACATTCAAGCAAGATCTAGATGAGCTGCTCCATGAAGCGAGAAAGATTCAAGGAGCTTCAAAGGCAATGCCCACATCACTTCTTCCCGCTGGTTTTGTTATGCCAATTCTTCTACGATGGGATCCCGAACCGATCGTGAAAAGGCCGACGACGCGTTAGGGCAACATAGCTCATATCACGGTAGAGGCTCTTGACGAAATCTTTGACGTCATGGCGAGCAATTCCTCCGAAGGCATCGAGCACGCCGATCTTCCGTCAACTCATTGAGCCTGGATCGATTTGACGAGGCAAATGGCACACATGAGAGAAATGAACGAGATGAAGTTGAAGCGGTGAGCTCCTTCACCTCCCCTGTGAGTTCACCGCCCTTCTCAAGAGTTCGGCGCACTCACAGAATTCTCTATGCATCCTTGTGGAATTTGCATGGAATTGGGACATACTGCGGATATTTGCCCTAATATGGGAGCGCCCGTCTATGAAGGCGGAGTTGAGACTTATGCTATGCAAGGTTTTCAGCCTCGACAACATTATGAGCCGAGGCCGACCTATGAGCAAAACCGGAAGAATACTGACTCAGGTGGAAGAACCCGAGCCAGGTCGGGTTCAGTTCAAACTCACAAACTCGACGCCTCCCGCACAACAAGACCACCGCAGATGCAGCGTCACCAGATCCGCCGGAAGGCAAGCTTATGGTCGCAGATACGATCCGCAGCAGCCATATCGACAACCGTCTTACCCACAGTATCCTTACCAGCAGCAGCAGCCTCCGCCGCAGCAGTACCCTTACCAGCCTCCGCCGCAACAACAGTTTCCACGCGGTCCCCCGCAATCTCAACAGATTCCTGCTGAGGATCCTCTCGGTGCCTACATCGCTAAGAACAATCAGAGGAATAAAAGTACGGAGGCGACGATGAGGCGTCTCGAGGAAACTATGGGTCAGATTGCCACTTCTCTTAATGAGATGAGGCGCAGAGTGAAAGAACAAGTTGCCCGCAAGCTCATCAAGCTCATGCCGTGACGGTGCTCCGAAGTGGAAAGGTTATCGACAACATGGTGACTATGCCGGTTCCTGTACCTTCTCCGGCACCCACTGTCGTTGTTGAGGAACCTCATGTTGAAGAAGAGGTTCCCGAGAAGAAAGATGAGTGAGTTGCACAAAGCCGCGATCCATATGTTCCACGGATAAACTTCAAAGACTTTGTTCAAGCCCCGGTCCTTTATCCCCATCGGTTGACGAATGCCAAGCGGGACCAACAGTTCAACGATTTCTACAAGTTGCCGCCTCAGTACACGCCAACCCGCTTTGTTGGACGCCATCCGGCTGTCCCCGCCTATGTGAAATTCTTTAAGGAGCTCACCTCAAAGAAGAGGAACTGGGAGACATTGCAATGTGGTCGCTCTCCGAGACGGCTAATTCAATCATGCAACTTCCTTCCACCCAAGCTTCGCGATCCGTAGCTTTATCATTAAGATTGCATGGGAATGGGAAAGAGGCCTTAGGTATGCTTGATTTGGGGGGAATTAATTTAATGCCTTATTCTATCTTTCAAGAATTAGGTCTTAAGGAATTGAAACCCACTGCATGACCCTTCAATTAGTCGATAGATCTATGAGATACCCCAGGGGTAGTGGAAAATGTTATGGTTAATGTGGGTCCGATAATTTTGATGGATTTTGTGGTCTTGGAAGTTGGGGATGTACGGAGGATGGTAGGTCTCACATCGTTCTCCTCGGTAGACCGCTTATGGCCACCACTAATACCATGATAGATGTTAAGAGTGGTCTTATTAAGATGACTGCTTTAGGGACCACTGTTACATTTTCTGTGAGAAATAGTCTTAATGCCCCTACTGCTCATTATATTGATGATTGTGCTTTTGTCGATGCTATTGAGCCCTTGGTCGAGAATGTATTTTTGCAGGCACACACAATTGAAGAGGTCTTCATGGGATCGGCCGACGAGCAAGAAGTAGCACGTGAGCTGGCAAGCTTCCCCGAGCCATCTGTTGAACTCAAGGAGCTTCCAACGATTCAAGTATGTGTTCTTAGAGGAAGGAGATCCAGCCGATGATCATCTCCTCGACTTTGGCCCGTATGAGGAAGATCGTTGATTGGAGTTTGAAAGGAACAAGCTTGCTCGGGTGGAGTTTGGTCGATATCCGTGGCATTAACCCCGCCACATGTATGCATCGTATCACCTGAAGAAGGAGCTCGTCCAACGAGAGCGGACAAAGGAGGTTGAACCCTGTGATATCTGAAGTAGTGAAGAAGGAGATCTACAAACTCCTTGGCGAAGGCCTCATCTTTCCTGTCGCCGATAGTGAATGGGTGAGCCCCGTGCATGTAGTGCCAAAGAAGGGGCATTACTGTTACTGAAAATAGCAAGGGGGAGTTGGTGCGAGTCCGAGCCACCACGGGATGGCGATGTGCATTGACTACTGAAATTGAATGCCGCCACCAAAAGGATCATTTCCTCTACCCTTCATTGATCAAATGCTTGATAGGTTAGCCGACACGATTTTTATTGTTTTCGACGGCTTGTCCGGATATTATCAGTTGCCATAGCTCGGAAGATCAATCAAAGACGGCGTTCACGAGCCCGCATGGGACATTTGCTTACCGCCGTATGCCGTTTGGTCTTTGCAATGCACCGAACCTTCCAACGTGCATGATGTCCATATTTTCAGAAATGATCGGCGACTACATGGAGGTATTTATGGATGACTTTTCTGTATTTGGCTCCTCATTTGATGACTGTTTAGCTAAGATTGATCATGTGCTTAATAGATGTGTCGAGAGTCATTTGACTTTAAGTTGGGAGAAGAGTCATTTCATGGTTAAAAGTGGTATAGTACTCGGGCACTTGGTTTCACATGATGGGATTGAGGTGGATAGGGCCAAAATCGATGTCATAGGGAAGTTGCCCCCACCTATTGACGTTAAGGGGATTAGGGTTTCTTAGGGCATCTTGGGCTTCTACCGTAGGTTTATTAAGGATTTTTCAAAATCTCAACCCTTATGTCGCTTTGCTTGCTCAAGACGTGCCATTTGTGTTTAATAATGATTGTATACATGCTTTCTCCGTGTTGAAAGAGAAGTTGACTAGTGCCCTGTGGTTGTAGCCCGAACCGGAATGAACACTTTGAGATTATGTGACGCTAGCAATCATGCCGTAGGGGCTGTTTTAGGCAACGTGTTGATAAGATGCTCCGTGTAATTTACTATGCTAGTTCTACCTTGAATCATGCGCAGTGAATTACACGACAACCGAAAAAGAAATGTTAGTTGTTGTTTTGCTTTAGAAAATTTCGCTCATATATCATGGGTTCTAAAGTGATTGTTCACAAAGACCATGTCGCTTTAAGATACTTGTTAACTAAACCTCAAGCCAAGCTAGGTTGATCCGTTGGGTTCTTCTCCTTCAAGAATTGATTTGGAGATTAAGGATAGGAAAGGTAGTGAGAATTGTGTGGTCGATCATTTGTCTCGCCTTCAATCACCGAGTGTTAAACTTTTGCATGAGATCACATAATGATTTTCCTTATGAAAATGTTTTCGGTCTCATCTTCCCGTGGTTCACCGACATTGTGAATTATCTTGCTTGTGGGAGATGAGACTGGTCTAACCTTTCGTGAAAGGAAGCGTTTTCTAACCTTGTGCGAGCAATATTTCCGGACGAGCCATATCTGCTCAAATCGGGAAGGATGATGTGATCCGTCGATGTGTGCCCGGAAGAGCAATTTCAAGTGTTGGAAAGATGCCACAATGGTGATTATGGAGGGCATTTCGGACAAAAGATCGCGTCAAGGTCCTCCAATCGATTCTCTTCGCCATCATTGTTCAAAGACGCCAGCGTTCTCCGTGCTTGTGATCGATGCCAACGCACGGATCTATAGGTGTTCGAATGAGATGCCCTCAACAATATTCTTGTGGTAGAAATTTTCGATGTGTGGGAATCGATTTCATGGGACCCTTCCCTAAATCTTCGGTTTGAATATATTCGCTTGTTGTTGACTACGTGTCCAAGTGGGTCGAGGCTATCCCCACTAGGACATGCGATTCTTACATCGCTTTGAAGTTTGTGCGGGAGAATATACCGTGCGATTGGTTTTCCCAAAGCAATCATTAGTGATGGAGGAAAGCATTTTGCAACAAGTTGTTCGAGAAGTTGATGAAGAAAAGTGGAATTAACCACAAGGTGGCAACGCCACCACCCACGACATCGGGACAAGCCGAGACTAGTAATCGGCAAATCAAGGGGATCTTAGAGAAAATGGTACAACCTTCTCGGAAGGATTGGTCCACCAAACTACCCGATGCACTATGGGCGTACTGCACCGCATACAAAAGCATTCTTGAATGAGTCCTTATCGTATGGTGTTTGGGAAGGCGTGTCATCTTCCCAGGAGATCGAGCATAAGGCCTTGTGGGCAATAAAACCATTTCTTTGGAGATGCAAGATGCTTCCAAACGCGGATGTTACAACTCCTGAGCTTGAAGAATTACGTAATGAGGCATATGACAATGCTCGAATTTACAAAGAAAAGTGAAGGCCATCCACGATAAACATATAGTGCACAAGGATTTGAAGCCGGTATGAAGGTTTTATTGTTTAATTCCGATGAAGCTTTTCCTGAAAATTGAAGTCTCGCTGGAGTGGCCCGCTTATCATCCAAGAAGTGAAGCCGTATGGTTCGGTTGTGCTCAGTAAAGAAGGATCAGACGAATCGTTCGAGGTCAATGGTCAACGAGTAAAGCTCTATGTAGAAGGGGGTCCGACCTCCTTTACGGTGGAATCTATTTCCGTCATTGATCCTTGATCATCAAATTTGTCAAGCTAATGACTGTAAACGAGCGCTTCGTGGGAGGCAACCCACGTTTCCTTTCGTTGTGTTCGTGCTTTCCTTTCTTTGTTTTGTTCTTTTGTTTGCGTGTTTATTTCGTTTTATGGTTTATGTGGTGCAGGAATGAATGTAAAAGTGAAAGCAGCAAATTCCGTCCATGGAGGTACCCCAGGCGCCGGACGTGATGAAACCGGCGCTGGGGTACGCATTATCAAGAAGGAGCACCCAGCGCCGGACGCGACGAAGCGCCGGACGCGGGGTTGATAAATTTGGGGGACAGCGAGTGGCACCCAGCGCCGGACGCGACGAAGCGCCGGACGCGGGGTTGATAAATTTGGGAACAGCGAGTCACCCCCAGCGCCGGACGCGACGAAGCGCCGGACGCGGGTGATTTCATTTGTTTGGGCGAGTCGACCCAATACGGACGCAGATGAAACCGGCCGGTTCCATTTCTTTCTTCGTTTAAAAAATAAAAATAAAAATAAAAATAAAATATATTTATATATATATATATATATATATATATATATGTTTTAGGTTTCATTTTTATTTAGCCGCTTCGCCTCTCTCAGCTTTTTCTCCTCGCCGCCGCTTCATCTCGCCTCGCCCAGCCCATGCCGCTCATTCCATCCGTAACGACTCACCTCCGTCCGACGCCGCAACACCTCCGCTCGTGTCTCCTGTCCGCCGGCTTATCTCTCGCCGCAGCTCGGTCCCGCGCTTATCTCCAACCGGCGCCGCTTCCTTCCATCCGTCCGACGACTCACCTCCGTCCGACGCCGCAGCATCACCTCCGCGTCTTTCCGTCCGGCAACTCGCCTCAGTCCGGCGCCGCACTCCACATTCCGTGCACATTTTGTTCGTCCGGCGTTTTCCTCGAGCGCCGCGCATAGCGATTACATTCTCCGTCCGTGACGCACGTCTCTCGCCAAGCGCCGCCTGCTCCGTCCGGCGACGCACGCTCGCGCCCTCGCGCCGCGTTCGTCCGCGCCGCCCTTAGCCCGCGCTTTTTCACTTTCAGCCACACTCGCCTCCGTCGGGAGACGCTTGTCCGTCCGGCGACTCGGCTATTCCACTCGCCCATCCGTGGAAGTGCCTGTGCACACAATTGATATGGTTCGCACTAAAAATGCACTGGATCCACCTCTCGCCATCCTCGAGCCGATGATGTTCGATGGAGGAACAACAGAGGATATTAGCGTTATGTACCGCCACCTTCCAATTTATAATGCGGTGGAAGGTACACACTATCGCCGCTTTGCATTTCAAGAAATCACACCTCGCGTCAATTCAACCGCAATTGATGCAAAGTCAGGTCTTGAGGATAGGGTTAAGAAGTATTTGAAAAATTTGGGTTTGCTACAATATGCATTGATGGACTTACCGGTTATACCCATTGTTGCTTGAATTCTATTGCACGATGTGTATTGATGATGAATCGATTCTTTGTCTTGTCTCGTGGGGCAAGAGTATGTTATAACGCCGTATAATGAAGGGGTTTTGGTTTCCGACTTCCGCGCACGTGGTGTGTCAATTCTTTCAATGTTAGAGGGCTGGAAAGAGCTATCGATTTAATAATCGGTCATCCGCCGGAATGCCGAGTGGGTTTATCAAGGATGAAGCTTTGCAATGGTCCACAAGTTCATAGCTTTCAATGTTTTGGAAATGAGCAGCAAATAAGGTGAATCTCAAAGTCTTCCGCTAACATGTGTCTTTGTAGAAGAAGACGAAGATTTCGCGATATACTTTATTTGGGACCACTTGCAACCGATCCAACAAGCCAAGAAATGTAGGCCAACCCCGTGCAAATCCCTACCGGTCCAGCGGTGAGCTTAAGGATCATAAATAACGATGGACGACCGCCTCGTGCCAAGATCATATACGACCTAAGATAATTGATCTTAGTGAGTGCACAGGCGCCTTTGCCTACAACGAGACTACTCGTACCTCGGCGATCGAGGAATTGCGTGAAACGATATATGTTGGCACGACGCAGCGCCCAAGAAGTCGAGGCAGACAAGCAAGCGCGGTGCAGGACCATCACATGCACCTACGGGTGATATGATCATCTATGATACCACCGCACCATCGATGAAGACCGTGACCAACGAGGCGGATGCGAGGGGGATACAGAGCCCTGTGGCGACAGAATCGATCCTAATCACCCTTCCTTCCCAAAGAATACGCATCGCCGCGGTATAGTTCTTTCGTGAGGAGTTTGGTCGGTTTAGGAATGAATTAGTCGGCCAACCGACGTAGTTCCGTCGAGACATAAGTTCTCGGTTTGATCAAGCAAAATCAACGCCTCGGATGCATGTAATCAATTATGGCACGAGCAAAACCAAATACGGAGCATATATAACCAATGATGATTGAGCGTAATCGCGCACGGCGCGCCGAAGCCCAAAGGAACGCCTGACTACCTTTCATGGCGCCTCCTCCACCACTGCTTTGACCAATAGTGATTCTTCACTATTGAGCGTTTATTTTCCTTTTGTTTTTTGTTTTTTTGTTTTTTTTTTTTTTTTTGTTCGCTTTCCTTTTTCTTCGTTGTTTTGCTTCTCTCATTTTCGCTTTTTGTAGCCTTGTCTTTTGTTGCTTCCTCCGCTGCTCCGCTCGTCGCCTTGAAGTCTCTCCGCCTTTCTCTTATATTTTATATGCAATGAGGTCCTTGCCTTTTTTTGTGTGGGGGTTTTTTTTCTCATCTTCGCTTTTTTTTTTTGTGTGTTTTGTCGTTTCTTAACTTTTGTTGGATTAGAGACGATTTTATCTTCTTGAAATTAATGGTGTATGAAGAATTATGCCTTAAGTTGAATTAATTGCGCTTTTGATCTGAATTTCTTTGCATCTTGGTATATGGTTTTAGTTTAATGAAACTTAGATGTCAATTTGAGCGTGGGACATAATTAGAAAGCGTGTTTAGACAAGGTGTGTGATCGGATGTCATTTGCTTCAGAATGGAACCCGTCTTTTGTATGATCTTTCAAGAAAAAGTGGACAATAAAAAAAAAAAAAAAAAAAGAAAGAAAGAAAAGAAAATTTGTCGTTCTTGTGAAATAAGTGGGCTTAAAATTCGAATAAGGGGCTCTACCTCTTGCTTGTGTTGTCTCTCGAATGGAGACTCTTTGCTATGGTATAGATATCTACGTTAGGATACTCGAGTATACAACTTGAAGGTTCCACCTAACGATTATTGTCCTATAATCGGTTTTAAGTTCCACATGTTCTTATTTGTTGTTGTCATTTGAGATATCTTACATGAAAGGGAACCATATAAGTTGTATATTGATTTACAAATCATGTTGAGTCGAAACACGCCTATTCTATGATAAGTCACATGTTTGGATTGATAAATGAGGATCATTGTATTGAGAACTATATTATTGAGACGCATTGAAGGGATGTGAATATGTGATTGATTCTATTTGAAGTATTGATTCTATGTGTACCATTCCTTTCAAGAAACTAAGATTTGCTCGAGGACAAGCAAAGAGTTAAGTGTGGGGTGTTGTTTCGCATGTTTTGTTTTGTTTTCTTTGTTTTGTTGTCGTCGCTTTGATTCCATTCGATTATATTTGAATATCTTTTATTGGAATCATGTTCGCTTGTGTTTTGTGTAGGGTAGGATTGCGCTGAGCTTTTGTTGCCGGCGCGCACCTGCCGCCGGACTCGGCGTAGCCGCGCGCGGGTCAACGCGTCGCCCGCCTGAAGGAAAGACGCACGTCCGCCGCTTTCTTGTGTCCGGCCGGGCACGCCTCGAGCATTCGCGTTCGATGCCTCGGCCCGCCCGGCTACGGTTGCGTTCGCAAGATTGGCCGAGAGTCCTTGCGTCCGGCGCCATCGCGTCCGTGCAGGCTTATTATATTTTCATCCAGAAGCTCGACGAGTCCGCGCCTCATTGCGTCCGTGCTACTGGCTAGCCGATCCGAGGCTTCAGCGTCCGGCTGGCACGAGTCCGTGCCGGGAGGTCCTTGTTTGAAGCGCACGCGTCCGCGCTGGGATCGCGTCCGTCGCTGAGCGTTAATTTTGGGCCGATATATATACGTTTTTCTACGCTGAAAACCCTACCTTTTATTTATTTTTCTTTTTGCCGTCTTTGTGTTTTCGAGAGAACAGAGAGATTTCTGAATTCTTTTCTTTCCATTGCTTTTCCTTCTCTTTTCTCTTGATCGATTCAAGAATATTGTACGGATATTGGATTCGGACCAAAAGTTTACATTATCTATTCCATCGTTTGATTGTTCGTAAGTTTCTTCTATTGCTTTATTCCGTTAATCATTTCGTATTTTATTATTATTGATTTCTTTGTTGGATTATGATTTATTTTGATATTTGTCCGAGTAATCTTGTCTTCGTTCAATTATTTTAGATTCATGCCTAGGATTTATAATTTCAATTTCATGTTCTTTGATTTAGGGTTTAATTCTTGCTTAGATAATTTATCTGCTTTATCAATTTCTTGCCTAGGTAATCTATCAACCCTTTTGAGAGTAGAGTGTTTAGGATTTTAATTGTTTTTCGTGTTGCAACTTAGTAACGCCCTGTTAAGTTTTCCTTGAGAGACGACTAGGGTTAGCTTTCCCTATTACAACACCTCATTCGATTGTGAGTCAATTAAGAGTATACTTTTAGTTGAAACACCCATAAAAGAAAACCAAAAATCATCTCTTAGTTTAATCGTTTTTATTCCTTGTTTTAGCTAATTGAAGTCAACATTTTATTTTAATTTGCAATCCCTGTGGAGACGATCTTGGAGTGCTTCCGATTTATTACTTGTTGACTACGTGCACTTGCGTATATACATTTTACAACCAACAAGTTTTTGGTGTTGTTGCCGGGGATTGAAATTAGAATTACGTTAGCTTCAGTTTTAATTTTATTTATTCGCTTTTTCCATTTTCATCTCATATTTTGTGTTACTTTCCGGAACTTTTAGGTTGTCCTTTGTGTATGAGCGGTGAACAAGGTCCCGAACTACTCGGCTTGATCCATAAATCGAACGCATTTTTTGGCGGTGGAGAAGAGATCAACGAACGGACATCAAGCAAGGATGGTGAAATGGTTCAGCAGATGATGAATACAATAATGTCATTGTCATAGCCGATGATAAAGAGAGAGCTATATGGGATTATGCCGCACCGATGTTCAATGAGCTTAATTCGGCATAATTCGACCGAGATTCAAGCTCCACGATTCGAGTTGAAGCGATGTTTCAAATGTTGCAAATCAGAGACAATTCAAGGGACAAGCCACAAAGATCCACACCTTCACCTTCGTTCATTCTTGGAAGTGAGCGACTCTTCAAGTTGCTGGCGTGTCGGTGGGGCGTTAAGGTGAGATTATTCCCATTCTCACCGAGGGACGAGCGGATCTTGGCTAAATGCACTTCCACCGACTCTATTTCTACATGGAATGAGCTAGGTGAAAGTTCTGAGCTAGGTGAAAGTTCTGATCATACTTCCTCCAACGAAAACGCCAAACTACGGAATGAGATTATGTCGCTCAACAGTTGGAGGATGAATCGGTTTGCGAGGCACAGGAACGATTCAAAGACTAAACTTAGAAAATTCCCTCACCATGGTATTCCACATCAGATTCGATTGAGACCTTCTACAATGGTCTAAATGCTTCTACGCGTTTGGTTATTGACGTTTCGGCAAATGGAGCTATTCTCTCCAAATCTTACAATGAAGCACATGAAATTTTGGAAAGAATTGCTAACAACAATGTCGATGGTCAAATCGAGAGCTCCTCAAGGCAAAAAGTAGCGGTGTGTTTGAAGTCGATGCTTTGATGCATTAATCGCACAAGTGGCTTCCATGAACTATGTCTTGAAAAACTTGAGTTTGGGGCACCTATACCTGCTCTTGTGTGTGCACTCACGGGGATGGTGGCTGAAATTTTGTGTGTTTATTGTGGAGAAGGACATGCCTTCGAAAATTGCCCCTCCAATCCAAATTTCGGTGTGCTATGTGGGGAATCAAAATGTAGGCCGTAACAATCCTTACTCACAAACGCATAATCCGGGTTGGAGGCAACACCCAAATTTTTCTTGGGGTGGTTAAGGAGCTGGTACAAGTGGTGTGCAAATGCAAGAGAAAAACCAATTTCAGCAAGGGTACCAACAACAATAAAAACAACAAGGGTATCCACAAAAACAACCGTCGCATACAAATCCGTTAGAGTCATTGATAAAATAGTACATGGCTAAGAATGATGCTGTAATTCAGAGCCAAGCTACATCATTAAGGAATTTGGAGGTTTAAATGGGACAAATAGCCACTGAGCTAAGAAATAGGCAACACGGTGCGTTGCCAGTGACACCGGAAATCCAAGAAAAGACAAAGAGCATTGCAAGGCGGTTACCTTGAGGAGTGGCAAGACGCGTTGCAATTTAATGAAGATGATATCGGACAAAATGCCAAGAAAATTACTGAGCCCACTTCAATCCAAACGACTTGGATAAGAGTGAAGAGTCGTTCGTCGAGGCAAAAGACATCGCCTCGAGCAATCTCGTGCAGACAATCCATGACACGAAACCCCGATCGCTTTTACGGAAAGCCACCCTCCATTTCATAGCGCTTCGGAACCAAAGACAAGGCGTCAAGTTCCAAAGATTTTTAGACGTATTGAAGCAGCTTCATATCAACATTCCTTTAGTTGAGGCTTTAGAGCAAATGCCCAACTACGTGAAGTTATTGAAAGACATTTTGACGAAGAAACGTCGACTTGGGGAATTCGAGACAGTGGCTTTGACGGAGGGGAGCAGCGCTATATTGAAGAATAAAATTCCACCTAAGTTGAAGGATCCCGGTAGCTTTACCATTCCATGTTCCATTGGAGGCCGAGATGTTGGCCGAACTCTATGCGATTTGGAGCGAGCATAAATCTTATGCCGTTATCTATATCAAAAGTGGAAATTGGAGAAGCAAGGCCTACCACATTTACTCTGAGTTGGTGACCGTTCCATGGCACATCCGGAAGGCAAGATCGAAGATGTTACGTCAAGGTCGATACTTTTATTTTTCCCGCGGTTTCATTATTCTTGATTATGAGGCGGATAGGAAGTTCCCATTATTTTGGGCGGACCATTTCTTGCAACGGAAGAACATTGATTGATGTTAAAATGGGGAATTAACAATGAGAGTGAATGACCGACAAGTTACCTTCAATGTGTTCAACGCCATGAAATTTCCTAATGAGGTTGAAGAATGCTCGCCTTAATATCATTGACCACATTGTGGTGATAATTTGAACATGGAAAAATGCGAGAGAAGGTATTAGTGTTGCGACTCTAGAGGAGTTCGAAGACTTGGGTGACGAAGACGAAGCACAAGAAGCATGTTTGGAATCGGCACGAGGTCTTGATAATTTTCAATGAAATTTGAGTCTTTGGGACTCACCGACCGAGATTTCAAACTTTCCATCCGTCGATTCAAGAACCACCGGACTTGGTTTGAAACCTCTTCCCACTCACCTAAAGTATGCTTACTTGGGAATTGATGAAACATTGATGATTATTATTTCACCCATTCTTTGTCCGAAAATGAAGAAATGCTACTTGGAAGTTTGAAAAGATATAAGAAGGCTTTTGGTGGGACGATGTCCGATATAAGAGGATAAGTCCGTCTATTTGTATGCACAAAATTACATTGGAAGAAGGATGCAAAGAACTCGATGGAACATCGAGACGTCTTAACCCAGAATGAAATAAGTGGTAAAAAGGAGATGATCAAGCTTTTAGATCTTTGGAATTATTTATCCACTTCGGACAGCTCTTGGGTCAGCCCGTTCGGTGTGTTCCCAAGAAAGGAGCAAAGTGACGGTGGTCGCAAATGATAAAAATGAACTGATTCCTACAAGGGTAGTGATCGGGTGGCGAGTTTGTGTGGATTATCGAAAATTGAACAAGGCTACAAGGAAGGATCATTTCCCGTTGCCATTCATCGATCAAATGCTTGACAAGCTAGCAGGTAAAGAGTATTTTTGCTTCCTCGACGGATACTCCGGCTATCACCAAATAGCCATAGCTCCTGAGGATCAACACAAAACCACATTCACATGCCCCTACGGTACTTTTGCTTGTAAAAGAATGTCATTCGGGCTATGTAATGCACCTGCCACTTTTCAAAGATGTATGATGACGATATTCTCCGATATGGTGGAAACATCGTTAGAGATCTTCATGGATGACTTCTTGATTTTTGAGACACCTTCGACACTTGGTTGATAAATTTGGGAAAAGTGTTATAGCGATGTGAAGACATGAACCTGGTTCTAAATTGGGAAAAATGTCATTTCATGGTGCAAGAAGGCACGGTCTTGGGTCATCGAGTTTCTAGTAAAGGCATTGAAGTTGATAGAGCAAAAATCGAGGTTATAGACAAGCTGCCACCACCTACATCAGCCAAGGGAGTTCGAAGTTTTTTGGGCCACACGGGTTTCTACAGAAGGTTCATTAAAGACTTCTCCAAAATCTCGAAGCCACTCTGCTCTTTACTAGAGCAGAACATATCATTCGACTTCACCAAGGCATGTCATGATGCATTCCTACATTTGAAAAAGGCTTTGGTGTCTGCTCCTATTATAGTTGCTCCGGATTGGTCTCTTCCGTTTGAATTGATGTGCGATGCAAGTGATTTTGCTGTAGGTGCTGTGCTTGGGCAGAGAAAAGATAGAATTTTTCACACCATTTACTACGCTAACAGGACATTGGTCGAAGCTCAGTTGAATTACACGACCATAGAGAAAGAACTCCTGGCCGTAGTCTTCGCATTTGATAAGTTCAGGTCCTATCTCGTGGGAACCAAAGTGGTGGTCTACACGGATCATTCAGCCATCAAATATCTCATTTCGAAAAAGATGCCAAACCACGCCTCATTCGATGGGTGTTGCTTCTTCAAGAATTTGATTTGGAAATTCGGGACGTAAAAGGTCTCGAAAATCAAGTTGCATACCATCTCTCTCGTTTGAAGAATGAAATACAGAATGAGTTTGTCGAGCCAATCAAGGAAACGTTCCCCGACGAGCAGCTCTTGCGAGTAGGGCTGTAAACAAACCAAACCGTTCGTGAGCTACTCGAGCTCGGCTCGAAAAAGCTCGTTCGAAATTCGATCGTTTTGTAAGCGAGTCGAACTCGAGCTCGAATCGAGCTCGATAAGTTTATCGAGCCAAACTTGAGCTTAGAGATGTTCGGCTCGTAAGCTCGCGAACATGTTTGGTTCGAACTCAAACGAGCCAGTTCGCGAACATGTTCGCGAACTCTTATTCGAACCTTATTCGAACATGTTCACGAACCTTGATTCAACATGTTCGCGAACATTAATTCGAACATGTTCACGAACATGTTCATGAACGTATAAAATAATAGATTATTTATACATATTTAAATAATTAAAATGAATAATAAATTAATAAATATATGTTAATTATAATTATTTAGCAACAAATAAGCATATTTATGAAGTATTGATAATAAATTATTTATATATTTAAATAATTAAAATAAATAATAAATTAAAAATATATATTTTAGTATAAATTTTCATCTAACTTATATAACTAATTAACTAATTATCCTATTTATACTAGTATGATATTTTTGAAAAGTAAATATAATTAAATGATATTGAATAGTATATTCGAGTTTATTTAGTGTGTATATATATATATATATATATATTATTTTAATCAAACCTTAATATATATTTTCATGTGTGTTATAAAATAAAATCATTAAATGAACAATTAATTAATATAATGAGATATTTCTTTAGAAAACTAAAAAATAATAACATGATTTATTAAGTTATCTTATGAACAAAAATATCGATTTAGATAATTATAATGTATAAGTATACAAGTATACTTGAGTTACATAGTTATATTTATATCTCTGTAATTATAATTTTATATATTGTATAGTCTATATCCAAAACTAGTTAGAATCAGACATATTTTTCTAATATGAATATCATCCAAAACTAGCTAGAATTAGACATATTTTTCTTTTGCTAGTTGTGAAAATTTCACTTGGTAATGAATCTTGTTAAACTTCTTATTGTAATTGTTGTTTGATTATGATTAATTAGTAGACTATGCATCCTTTGAATTAATGGAATCATATAGTGAATTATGATAAAATAGTATTTTAAGCTGAGTCGAACTCGAATTCGAGTTCGATCTCGAGCTCGAATTCGAGTTCGATCTCGAATAACACATTATCAAACCGAATTCGAGCTCGAGTTCAAACTCGAAAACGAGCAAAGTCGAACACGAGCGAGTTCGAGCTCGAGTTCGAATATATCTCATAAGCAGTAGTTATCGAACCAAATTCGAGTAGCTCATGAGCTCAAAATTTTATAACGAACCGAGCTCGAGCTCAATTTAAAGCTCGAATTCAAACTCGAGCCGAATAAAATTTAAACGAGCCGAGCTCGAGCTTGGCAGTGTTCGACTTGGCTCGGTTAAGAAGCGCCCTACTTGCGAGTGAACCAGTGTCGACTCGTGGTTTGCGATTTTGTAAATTTTACGGTAGCGGGTTGCGTCCCATCGGACTTGAATCATCGGCAATTCAAGAGGTTCTTGCATGATGTGAGAACTTATTTTAGGATGATCCATTCCATACAAGCAAGGGTCGATCAAGTCTTTGAGGCGTTGTGTGCAGAAGAAGAAATCTCGAAGATTCGGATTCTTGCCATGCACCCATATGGAGGCCATGTCGGAGGACAGAGGACAACAAAGAAAAGTCCTCCAATCGAGTTATTTTGGCCTTCTTTATTTAAAGATGCGCATGAGTTTGCAAAGAAGTGTGATCGATGCCAGTGTGTGGGAAATATCTCTTCTAGAAATAAGATGCCGTTGAATAACATTCTGGAACTTGAGTTGTTCGATGTGTAGGGGATAGATTTTATGGGACCATTCCCTTCTTCCTTCAATAATTTATACATCTTGGTGGTTGTACTTTGTGAACAAAGCTCTTTGCGCGTTTTGGCTAAGTACAATGTCGCACAAGGTGGTTACTGATATCATCTTCAAACAAATGGTCAGCGAGCTTTCAATAGAGAAATCAAAGGATACTTGAGAAAGTGGTGAATCCCAATCAAAGGACCGGTCTCTACGCTTAGATGACGCCTTATGGGCTCACCAACAGCCTTCAAAACACCATTGGGAATGTCTCCATATCGGTGGTTTCGGAAAGCATGCCATTTGCCTTTGAGTTTGTGCACCGCATTTGGGCCATCAAAAGTCGAATTTGGATCCTAAAGCTGCGGTGCAATTCAAGACTCGAGTTGAATGAGCTTGAGGAGATGAGGTTATTTTCTTATGAAAATGCTAAATTGTACAAGGAGAAAACCAAGAGATAGCATGACAAAAGGATACAGCCTCGAGTCTTTGAAAAAGGCCAACAAGTGTTACTTTTCAACTCCCGTCTGAAATGGTTTCCAGGAAAACTGAAATCGCGGTGGTCCGGATCATTCACTATCATCAAGGTTTATCCTCACGGAGTTGTTATGCTAAGAGAAAATCAGTCCAACCGTGAATTTATCGTTAATCAGGCGAAGGTGAAGCATTTTTGGGCGGAGAGGTCAGCCGAGAGAGACCTCTACCCTCTTGAACGACATATGAAAGGGAGTATCTTGGGTTGTCCAAGGAACCGACACTATTTTAAGGACAACCCATGTTATGTAAATATTTTAGTCTTTTGCTTTTTTTTTTTCCAAAAATCTGAAAAAAAAATACAAAAATGTTTGTTTAATTTCCTTCCTGTTTTAGCATGTTGTTTTTCATTTCCTTTAAGTGTTGCTGCCTTTCCTTTTCCTTTCCTTATGTGTGCTCGATTTTTCTGGCAAGTAAGAGCCTTTGTTAGAGGTGAGAGGCGATGAAAATTAAGTTTGGGAAGGAGAAAAAAGTGGTTTCTATGCTGATTATTGTGGTAGCAACGCACAACAGCGAACAAATTTTCAGCCTAATGTGCGAAGTGGGTTTGTTTGATTTTTGAAGAGAGAGAGAGAGAAAGCTCCAGTTGGGCCAGCGCAGGATTGGGATCGGATTTGAATTTTGTTTTCAATATTTCAGCCCCATTCTCGGCCCATTCCTGCCATAGATTTGAAACAGCCCCAACCTTAGCCCATTAAAAAATCCCCAGCCCCTCAGCGTCGGCCCACTCTCTAAAAAAAAATAAAAAAAAATAAGAATATCAAAATAGAGGGAGAATAAACGTTAGTCCAAACTTCTCCTCCCATTTTTCTCTCTCTCTTTTGATTTTGCGAACAGAGAAAACAAACATCCAAGCTCTCGGCCTCTCACACACACGCCCAGACCGCAGCCGCCGTCCGTCTCGCCGGTCGCCGTTCATCGCTGTTCAAAGAGAAGTGCGCCATTGTTGAGTTCGGGCCACTGTGGGTTCTCGAAAATTAGTGCAAGAACAGAGGTAACAACGATTTTTCTCCACTCAGTTGAAATTTCGACCGTCGAACTCTAATTTGCACAAGTTTGGGCTAGAGTTAGTTGAACTAAAGGTGTATTACATTTTGTGAATATTCTTGTGGTTGCTGAAAATTGGAGGGAAGCTTTGTTGAGTTTAGAAATTTTGAGGAGGTGGTGTTGAGAAATCGAGTGTGTTGTTCGAAAATTTCAAGAGGAGGCTGAAATTTTGGGTGTGAAACATTGAAGGGGTTGTTCGAAATTTTCTTCTGGAAGCTGAAAATTTTGGGGTGTCGAAATTCGACGAGGCTGTTCGCAATATTCTACAGGAAGCTAAATTTTTGGTGTTGAAAAACCGTGTGGGGTGTTCGAAACTTTCTTCAGGAAGCTGAAATTTTTGGGAGTGATATTGAAAGGGGCTGTTTGAAAAATTCAAAAGGAAGCTGTACATTTGGTTGTTGAAATTTAAAGAAGGGTGTTCGAAACTTGAGAAGGAGGCTGAAATCTTGAGAAGGATGCTGACATTTTCTAGAATAATGGCTCCCCGTCGAACCCGCGTGCAGAAGCGAAACCTCAGCCCGACCCCCGAGCCCCCAGTGGCCGAGCCATCTCCCCCGAGCTCCGAGATTCCAGCCACTGAACCTGCACTTCCGGCATCCTATCCTGACATTTCCGAAGCAGAGCCTTCAATCCCGGCTGCTCGGAGTTCTGCCAGAAAATCTCGGCCATCTAAATCCTCTGTCCGAGAGGTTGAGGCAGTCAAGGAAAGGCAGCCCATGGCCAAAAGGCCTAAGTCCAAGAAAAAATCTACCATGCCAAGCTCCTCTGAAGATGCTGAAATCATTGAAAAGTTTGCCACACCCGACGCGCAGCTACGATTTGAAGAACTTAAAATAGAAAATTGCTGACCAAGAAAGGCTTTGATACGTCGGGGCAGCTACCAGATTTTATTACCTCAGTTATGGCTACGCATAAATGGCAGAAATTTTGCTTATTTCCAGTTCACCCTATTATCTCGTTGGTACGGGAATTCTACGCCAATGTAGGGCTGAAACTAGAAAGCATTCAGCTCGAAGTCATAGTGCGAGGAAAGAAGGTGGTGGCGACCCGGCATCCATTGATAGCTTCTATCAATTGGAGCGATTAACCAGGGACGCCTTCAACACTATGGTACTGTCGCCCATTGACGAAAATTTTGAAAGGGCTCTGGAAGTTGCAGCCATTGAAGGAGCCCAATGTGACTTCTCGACTAGTGGAGTGCGCATCTTGCGAGCCACTCTTTTGAAGCCGGCAGCTCACGTGTGGCTGCATTTCTTCAAGCGAGCTTCCCCACCACACGATACTACCATTTCGAAGATGTAATGCTGCTTACATGCATGTACACTTGTGGGGAGGAGTGTCGACATCGGGCTCACCATTTGGAGGGAGATCGAGACTTGCTCGAGGAAGAGGATAGGGAAGCTTTTCTTCCCATCGTTGATCACGTAGCTGTGTATTGAAGTCGGAGTGCCTTACAGGGACGATGAAGAGTTGCTATTTGAGCGTCGAGTGATTGACATACGAGCCTTACATCATAGGCATAGCGCGCAACCCCCAACTGATGTGCCCTCTTCCTCAGCATGTCCTCCGCCTCCTCCAGCTTCAGACATGGCTTCCTTCGAACATAAACAGAATCAGATTTTGGCCCAAGCCAAGCCTCCTGCAGCTCGGAAATGATGGAAGCCTTGAGTTGCATACGTATTGGATTTATTAGATATGCAGGGATCCTATCTAAATAAAATTATAGGAATGCATTATAAATACAAGGTGAGAGAAAATCAGAATTAACTATTCCTATATTGAGATTTTAAAAAATCTTGAGGTAGAGGAAGGAGACGAATTTTTACAGTATTCTCCATAGATTGCTCTCGTTCAGCATTGAAGAATTGACAACTGGGATACAGTCCATAAAATCAAAGCTGGAGTCTGTCATCGATCTTTTATCCGAGAAATTCGCAAGTAAACACAAGTAAATACCAACGTGTTGTAGTTACTTATATAGATGCATGTTAGGTATATAATCAATGTATGATGGATTAAATATCCAAGATAGATCATTGGGAGAGGGTAAAATCAAATTTTTCTACATAAAACACACACCACAATCACGACAGAAAATAAAACACAAGTATTGTTTACCCAGTTCATCTTGCGACTACTTCTGGGGGTGATGTCAAGCCAGATATTTCACTATGATTTTCGGATACAAATTACAGGAAGTAACGGCTATTAAATATACAATAATCACGTCAAGAAAATACTTTTAAATGGACATGTATATAACAAAATATCACGTCAAGAAAATACTTTTAAATGATATATCTCACTTTGAAAACAACTAAACTATCAGATTATGTTGTATTTGAGATATTTTTGTAATTCATAGGAATCCTGTAGTCGTTACATTCGATGTATATTGTGGTAAATCCACATTCCTGAGATTTGAACATGTGATATTTTGACCACATGGAACCCATTATACCACTAAGTCGTCCTAAAGGGACAATATTTAATTTTATTCATTTGTTGTTATTAATTAAGTTTGCCTAATTTTTTTAATGTTTTTGAAAAAATCAAATAAAGATTAAGAATGGAAAAACATAGGTTTATGTAATCAAGGGCACAAACAACTGAAACACCTGAAACTACAATTTGAAAATAATTATAATTAACATTTTTCTAAAAATAATAAGATAACATCAATTTTTTTCTAAGTATGTCCTACCTTGACAAGATTAATTTCAAAAATTTGTAGCATTTTACCTTTTATCTTCATGTCATACTACATAAATTGCTTACTAGCTACATGCCAATTCAATGAATGATTGATAATTGAAAGATTAAGGGTATGATTTAACTAAATGAAGATTATTTTTTTTGAAAACAACTAAATGAAGATTAGGAGTCACATTAGACCTTTTGTGCAACGTTTTGGAGTCATAATGACCCAAAATAAAATACTATTACTCAAATAAAAATTAGTAAATTGCTATTAGTGAAATATTAAGAAGATTAATGAAGAAATAAATGGTGTTTGAAATTCGTATTGAATTAAAATGTGATGAAAGGTGTGTGTGTGTTGGCCTAGTGGTAGAGTGGTTAATGCCCGAGGCCAAAGGTCTCGGGTTCGAGTCCACCGTGACGCAGCCTTTAAAATTTCTGTATTAATTGACCAAAAAAAATAAAAAATAAAATAAAATGTGATGAAAGACTATTTTCGACCATTGAGTCAAACGTGACTATAAATAATTAATATGTTAATGAAAGTCATTATTTTTCACACTTACTATCCAAAATAAATATTTAAAAATTTATACTATCATCCAACATTCAACCGACAAGATCATTCCAATAATTTTTGTAAGCCCTTTCAGTAAAAATATATATAAAAAAAGAATCATTTAGAAAACAAGATTATCCAAATTGGTGATATGTAATGCTCGACATGCTTTCATCTACAAAACAAAAACTGTAATAGAAGCATGGGCAAAATATATTCAATTATGTGGATTTATCTTGACGAATTCAGCTTCCAGGCTTTTGACGGGGTACACAGCTTTTAGCTCATCATTCGTAGCCGCTTCTAACTCACGAGGTCGTGATATCGATCTTCACCAACGCTTATGCTTCAACTCTTTGCGGATGGTACACAACTTCTAGCTTCCCATTCGTGGATGGTACGCAGCTTCTAGCTCCTCTTCATGAATCTTTGCATAGCTTCAAGCTACAGCCCTTGCCGATGGCTCACAACTCCTAATTTCTCCTCCTCCGACGGGCACAACTTAGCTTCTCCTCGATCGATGACAATGCACAACTTCTAGCTCCTTTCCACGGTTGCTTTTAGCTCGCTAAAAGAAAAAAGAAGAGTCGAAATGTTTGTTAAGAAAAGGGAAGCAAAAACGTTGGGCTAAAAAAACTTACTAAGTGGACTATCAATTAAAATTAGGACGTCCACTTATTCTCCAAAATAGAATAAATGGGCCCAAGCCTTCGTTGGCTTAGTTGGGTGTTGTACGTATATTTAACTAAAAGTTGAATCCGTTTGATCTCAAGACACCGAAGTGGATGCGATAGTTAAATCAAGAAAATGGCATCTTTGTTGATTTAAATGACTATACAGCCCAATTTTGGAAACCAACTCATGAAGTCCAAATCCAAGTTCAAATTAAATTGAAGAACTCATTGAAACGAGTATAAACTTTCTAAGTTCAAAATTCAAGAACTCCTTGAAACGAGTATAAACTTTCTAAGTTCAAAATTCATGAACTCCTTGAAACAGTATAAACTTTATAAGTTCAAAATTCAAGAACTCCTAAATACGAGTATAAACTGTTTACAAATTCAAATCAAAGTCGATTTAACTCCTAAATACGAGTATAAGCGTTTACAAATTCAAATAAAGTTCAAGAACTCCTACATACAGTATAAACTGTTTATAAATTCAAATTCAAGTTGAAGAACTCTAAATCGAGTATAAACTGTTTACAAATTCAAAATCAAATTCAAAAACTCCTAAATACGAGTATAAACTATTTACAAATTCAAAATCAAATTGAAGAACTCCTAAATACGAGTATAAACTGTTTATAAATTCAAGTTCAAGTTCAAGAACTCCTAAATACGAGTATAAACTGTTTATAAATTCAAATTCAAGTTGAAGAACTCCTAAATACGAGTATAAACTGTTTATAAATTCAAAATCAAATTCAAGAACTCCTAAATCTGAGTATAAACTATTTATAAATTCAAATTCAAGTTGAAGAACTCCTTGAAACAGTATAAACTTTCCGACAAATTCATGCTCAAGAACTCCTTGAAGCAGTATAAACTTTCTAACAAATTCAAATCAAATTGAAGAACTCCTAAATACGAGTGTAAACTGTTTACAAATTCAAGCTCAAAATCAAATTCAAATCCAAGAACTCCTAAATACGAGTATAAACTATTTATAAATTCAAGTTCATGATCAAATTCAAGAGTTCATCGATAATAGTTTGAACTATCTAAACGAATCTCGAGACTCGTCCATTTCAAGACAACTCGTCAGTGAGCGAGCCTCGATGGGGCAATTTGTAGGCATCAATTATTTACATATATATATATATATATATATATATATATATATATTTAATTATGTGGTTTATGGTATAATCAAAAGTTACCATATGACAAAATCTACATAAAAGGAAATAAATCGAAGATCATGCCCTAGCCCAAGATCTATGGGCTTAAGCCTAAAAGCCCATTCTAAACTTCCTAAATTAAGTTTTCCTACAACGATAAATATGGGGTTTAGGAGGCTCATAACACACATAAAAATTAATTGAAGAGTTCAAGCATTTGAGGAATTCTCTAAAAGTCTCTCGAAGCTTGAAGTCTTCTTCAACATTCAGCGTTCTTCTTGCAAATCACCACGTTTTTCGCCAAGATCATTCTCCAAATCAAATCAAAGATGACGTTCAATTCGGAAATATGGTGAATACCCTCCGCATTGACGCTCAAACTTGAAGATCTTCAAACGTTCTTCAACATATCAACCCAAATCTGATAGCCGATCTGAAAATAAGGCCAAGGTCCTTCAGATCAACATCGTCAGTCGAAACTTCAAGTTCGAGGAGATCAAGGAATCACATCCCTCCAAACAACTCAAGAACATCAAGATCGTTCAACAAATCAAATCGAAGAGAAGAATTGAAGTGAAGTAAAGGAAGACGAAGATTTGAAGAGCTCAAGACACTCGAAGAATCCTCTGCGAAGCATTCTCCGACATTCAAAGTCTTCTTCAAGCATTCATGTTCTTCGTGCAAATCACCACGCTCTTAACCAAGATCATCCTCCAAATCAAATCAAAGATAGCGTTCAATTCGGAAACAAGGTGAAAGCCCTCCGCATTGGCGCTCAAACTTGAAGATCTTCAAACGTTCTTCAACATATCAACCCAAATCCGACAGTACCGATCTGAAAACAAGGCCAAGGTCCTTCAGATCAACATCGTCAAGTCGAAACTTCAAGTTCAAGGAGATCGAGGAATCACATCCTCCAAACAACTCGAAGAACATCAAGATCGTTCAACAAATCAAATCAAGAGAAGAATTGAAGTGAAGTAAAGGAAGGCGAAGATTTGAAGAGCTCAAGACACTCGAAGAATCCTCTGCGAAGCATTCTCCGACATTCAAAGTCTTCTTCAAGCATTCAAGGCGTTCTTCGTGCAAATCACCACGTTCTTAACCAAGATCATCCTCCAAATCAAATCAAAGATAGCGTTCAATTCGGAAACAAGGTGAAAGCCCTCCGCGTTGGCGCTCAAACTTGAAGATCTTCAAGCGTTCTTCAACATATCAACCCAATCCGACGGTAGATCCGAAAACAAGGCCAAGGTCCTTCGGATCAACATCGTCAAGTCAAACTTCAAGTTCAAGGAGATCAAGGAATCACATCCTCCAAACAACTCGAAGAACATCAAGATCGTTCAAGAATTCAAGTCAAAGAGAAGAATCAGAGGATAGATAGAGATCGAACTCATCTCAAACTCATCAAATCCAAATCAAATTGATTTTGTATACCATTTTGTATTTATACAAATTTAAATACAAAAATTTGTGTTACAGCATGGGCAAAATATATTCATAATCGAGTGAACTGCAGCAAAAATTCTTTTTGTTGGTGTTTGACCATTCCTAAGTTATAGTTTTACATAGTATATCTCTTATTTAATTAGATTTTATCTTTATTATTCAGACAATAAACCTACTGTATAAATAATAGTGTGCACTATGTAAAGTTAGCAGAGCAGCTAAACATGTCAGTAAAACCACTGCCTCTAAATTGGGAAACCAAGATGAAATAAACAAATTACTCTTGTTAGAATTAAAGCCATCAACCCAACTACAAAAACTTTGTGTTAAAGTTCTTGTAATATTGTAATTAAACGAGTAATTTTAAGCTGTGACTTTGGTTGTTTCTGTTCAAGAGTGACTTTTGAAAAAACTTGTATTGGTTTTAATAGCACATGTTTTAATAAATTTTAATGATATGTAAAGTGAGTACATATATACAGCAAATGACTATATTAATAGATAGTGAGAGTAAAAGGTGAGTCATATGTGGTTTTTGATAAATAAGTAAGTAGATCGTGAGTAGTTGATATTTTCAATAATGGAAAATGCAAATATTTGATGGATAGACCGAAAAAATTAAATATAAATTTTAGTAAATGAAGAGAGTATTAATCTTATGTAACGTGAGATAGTGTTGGACTAATTATCTCCACAAGAGAAAAAACATTGTCATGCCAATGTCTTCTTTTGAATATTCCTTTTTGTTTTATAATTAATGGTAACCTTTTGCTATTGGTTCATAGCAGTCAATATCAATTATAAGATAGTCTAGGCAGATGCGACTTCGATATCAATTACAAGATAGTCTATGCACACGAGCCTGATGATAAAATGTCTTAGTGTCTATTGTTTGTTATTGTAAAAAAATTGGTAGTGCAAAAGTGAGAATCGTAAAAGTTGGTGTATTCCCTATGAAAGTTGATACATTCGTCGATAAAAATTGCTGCATCTAAGAAATGAATTTTTCGTCACTCATGAGATTCGAATCTGGATGATGCATTCATCGAGTAAAGCGATTCATTGATGTAAATCTTCGTGATCAAAGACTGAAAATAGTTTTCACGTTTTCACTTTAAAAAACGTTCTTATTTGAACTTTTCTCTCTTTATATATATCGGATCCAAAAATTTAGTATAGGGGGGACTGAGTATAACACGTATGTAGTCGGGGATGGACGTAGAAATTTTTTACTAGTTGTATTTACTTGATACTCTAAGAGAATGGTTATGAGAAATGAGGAATGTCGTCTCATTTGAGTGTCAATTACACTTTTTATTTAAGTATATATTCATTCTCTACTTTGATAATTATTTCTTTTAATTTCTGTAGACGTCTTTCAACTTGTTTTTTCCTTGCCCCACCCCTAACCTCATTATACAAAATTATCTTGAACATAAATATTTTTTGTATGAAAAATATGAGATTTTAATGTTGGAGTTCATCCATTATTGGTTATATTAATATTTGTAAATATAGATTTTTAATTCTAATTAAAATATTAATTAACTAAATGATGTTAAGTCTAGATTTTTATATAGCATTTTTAGAGGTTTTTTTTTTCAAATTTTATCACTTTTCTGCACGAAATATTATATAATTTGTATATTTAAAACTTATGAAAAGTATATAATGAATGTGATTAAACTAACTATTGCAATTTAAAAATATATATATATTCGTAGTCTTGTGAAAATAGTAATAAGAACTATGATTAATGAATATGGAACAATTGAGAGTTGGAAAAAAAATTCAAATTTTCCACTAACGTGATTATACTAGAAAAAAATGATCAATTCCTTGTTCAAAATCGTGAAAAATTATTAATCAAAAGTAAATCAAATATGTTATGTAATTTTATTCATATATGCTACTACATATCATGTAAGGATTAGGAGCTTTAAATTAAAATTTTAATTATTTGGGGTGGGTTAAATTGAAGTTGGACTACATATAATATATATAAACATAAGGAGAAATTTTGAGGTTGCACTGGGCTGCAATGAATAAATCCGACCATGTATATATATATATATATATATATATATATATATATATATATATATAGAGATGGACCAGTAGAAAATGATAATTTGGTAGGAAATAAGAATGAATATAGGCTTTTGATTTGTTATATCAATGGTTGAGATTTAATATTTGGGTGTCTTCTGGTTTTGTGTTTGTGTGCTACAAGGATTATTGTGCAACACTAGAACTCTTCTTGTGCTACTGATGCGATGAAAGATGTGCTAAACTAGTATATTTAGCATATGTGTTATGAATGGATGAAATATGTGCTAAACTAACATATGCAATATAGTAATTTTGATCATACACAAATATGAAAGATATCTACTATTCCTATTTTAAATACATCGTAGGTCCCGACAAATAATGGACCTTGGGCGAAACAAAAAAAAAATGGGCCCTTTTTTCACTATGGAGATACAATTAAATATATCTAAAAAGATGCATAATATATCATTTATAAAAGAATTATTTTTTTTTACAAAATTTGGACCCCCAAAAGTTTATAACAAAATTTTGGGACATTGAATATTTTTTTTTGAAAGAATATTTATATTAATATAAGAGGATATATAAAATTATGGGCCCCCTAAAATTATGGGTCCTGGACGGTCGCTTGCATGCATGCCCGCCTCGGGGACGGCCACGTCGTGCATTAAGGAGTTTTCTCACCTTAACCAACCTATATATATATATATATATATTACGGCCGCGACATCAAAATTATTGTTTCTTTTTTCTAGGAATAGAATAAAATAAAATAAAAATAGTGGCTTCTTTGGAAGAAATGAATGATCATGTAATAACCTTACATGTATGGCAGTATAGGCACTAGTATTATCGCGTGACTCGTTTTACAGAATAAGGTTCAAATTTTCATGGGATTCATGAGTCATGCATGTATTTTGGAAATCACAAACCATACCAGGTCAACACTTGTAAAATGAATCAGAGATATCATCCTCTTCCAAAATTAGATAACCCATTTTAAGATATCAAAATTGATGAATATGTTAAGTAAAAATGTCTAAAACACCAAATAGTGTTGAAATCAGCGTGAATATATATATTTATTATATATGTGGTCAAGTTGCCGAGAAGCTACTTTGATCAAGATTTTGAGTGACGAACGTTTAATTTTGTGAAATTAAGCGGCATAGGATCGATCTACGTTCAGTAGATGATCGTGGTGTATTCACATTCTCAAACCGATTTCGATGAGTGAGAAATAATGGATCAAAGTTCGTCACTTAAACATGGAGTTATGTGATTAAGGGATAAGCATGGATTAATTAATCCTTATCCCACATTGATTAATGTACCTTCATTAATTGTCTATATAAGTGGTTCATTGAACATTTAGTATAATTATGTGCACAAGTGATGGGTTGAAAGCCCACGCCGCCGCCGCCGCCGCCCGCCCCCCTTGCTTGCAAGCCGCTCGGCCCGGCCCGGTTCGGTTCGGTTTCGTGATCCGTGGATCGTGGGTCTTGGATCTTGGATCTTGGCAATTGGTCTTTGGGCTGTTCGTGGGCCCGGTTCCGTGGCCCATTGTCCTTATATTTTGGATCAACGTTTGATCGAGCCCAAAGATGGAGTTGGTCCGAGGCCCACCGTGTAGCCCATCCGTTGGGCTCGCGTGCGATGGAGTTGGTCCGAGGCCCAACTCGTGTGGCCCAACCGTTGGGCTGCTGTGCACTTGAAGAGACGTCCGGATCGTCCAATGAACCCGACGCGCGTTGTCCGTATTCATCGTAACCGCCGATAGCGTGCCGACATGATGGCTTACGGAAACGTGCCCACGTTGTCTCCGTAAACCGTCGCGCTCAATAGGGGACATAACTCGTAACACCCGACATCAATGCGGTGTTGACTCAAGATGTTTCCCATGAGGGGCGACGCTATAAATAGGACATGTCTCCGGCATAAACCACCCATCGCTTAAAGCATTCCAAAGATCTTCCAAGAGCATTTTTTCTCAGTATACATTATTTTTGTATCAAGCTCGTCCTCGCATCCGTCCGTTCGTCGGAGCTCGTTGGTCTCATGGTCTTTGCCACCTACGAGACGCTGCTTTCGTCTTTGTGGACGATACGCGAACCGAGAGCACTACTGGGCGTATCTCGTCTTGCGGAAAGAGGACTCTCGACTCGGCATTAGTATACGGTTATTGTATTTACTTTTGTTTTTAAGTTGTTTTAGTTTGATCTCCTACTTTTACATTTCGAATTGTACTACGCCTGATCTTGTCTTTATCGTACATTTTTCCAACAAATAGTACACCAAGATTTCTTAATAAGATTGATTCACACGTAAAATACTAATATTGATCGCTCATCAATCTACTTAGGGGTGAGCATTCGGATTTTGGTTCGGATTTTTGCCTAATCCGATCCGATTCAAAAATCCAAATTTTGAGAAAGAAAAAATCCAATCCTAACCGAATATTCGAAAATCTAATTTTTTTATTAAAAAAAATTCAAACCGAACCGAAACATCCAAAAATCTCAACCTAATTTTTGCTAATTCTTATGTATATTTATATTAGATTTAAAATGCTTAAATAAAATATTATTATTATTATTATTATTATTATTATTATTATTATTATTATTATTATATATATATATATTATAATTTGATTTTTCGATTTTTTGGATTTAAAAAATCCAATCCGATCTATTCCGAAAATACAAAATTTTGAAAAATATCAATCCGATCCGAATTGAAAATCCTAAAAGTCTGAACTGAATTTTAAATTTCGATTTGGTTTTAATCGGATATTCGATTTTCGGATATTTTGTTCACCCCTAAATCTGCTGGCACACATTCTACACAAACATCCATATTACAAGCTCGTTTCGACCTCATCAATCTCTCAAGAACAACTCTGTCAATTGCTCATCTTTTCTCTCGTCAACTCTCCTATATTTATCTCGACTTAGTTAAGTATTGTAGAGTTGTAACTATGAGCCCCTTCCCTTTGTCGACCCGAATAATTGTATCTAATTAATCTAGCAGCATCACAAATCGATTATCCAAAAAGAAGAAAAAGAACAAAGAAAGGAAAAGGCAATTCTCTTTTGCTTGGATGCATGATGCCTTTTTTATCCTTTAGGGCCGACCACTTAATCTTGGAAGTTGATGCCTGAATTCAATATTGATGTTAAACCATGACGTGGCAGTCGCAAACTACAAGCCTCCTTCCCTATAAAAAGCCCTTATGCTCCCAACTAATTTTGCTCAACGCTTCTCATCACCATCTTCAACTGCAAACACCCACAAAATCACCATCCCTCCAAATCCAACTTTACTTTTTCTTACAGAATGGAGATGAAATCAAATAAAATTTTGTCAAGCAGAAAACTGGGAAGATTTCTGAAGCAACAGAGAGGAAGGCTCTACATTGTGAGAAGATGTGTGGTTATGCTTCATATCCAAGAGTCCCCACCACTCCACACAAATTAGCTCCTGCGCCATCATCCTCTTGCTCTTTCGCCAGTCCGAAATCGCCCAACTAAAACACACACAACTAATCAAATCAGTTGATTTCCGTTACAAAATAACTACGGAAGCAAGAAAAACACAAGAAACTGGTTATCCAATCCACCACTACGTGACTAAGTCTGGGTGCCTTGCCAATCCAGGGACTTTTCACTAGTATATTTCCGATACAGATACATGAGAAAAAAACTGGCTATATAACACGGAATTCAACCCTAATCCCACTTTAATTAGGATCCTGCCCAAACTAACCAAAACGCCCTTGCTGACATGTGTTCAATACTTTCAAGTTCCATAACTCAAAAAATTTCTAATCATTCAAAGTTATAGCTACATAAAGAATTGTCATCACCAGGGCTTTGTAGTCATGTGTGATGAGGATATTCCTGTTGGAAAATTATTATTTTCCATATGAATTTATTTAATAAAGTTTGTTATAGGTGGTTAAAAGCGGTTAGAGGTACCTTTTCATATGAAAAGACGTACATTTTCACATGAAATGACATATACCTCTTCGCGAAAAGACACATTCCTCTCTATAAATAGACTCATTTGGTTGACATTCAAACACATCAAAACAAAGATAATCAATCTGTCTCATTCATTTTTTCAAAAGCCTCTATGTCCCGAGTATTGAGTAGTTCGCCCTGAATACGATTTTCTAATACAAGGTCTCGTATTCATAGAAAATCGTTGTATCTTGGGGACGTTTGCCGTTGAACCGCGTGTCATTGACGGGCAATTTAGTCTTCGGAAAGATAGTCTAACTCTCGCCTCGATTTTATATAGCATATTACTATTCATCCATTTTCTACACCTTACATATAACAACCAGAAGGCGAAATTAGAGAAGATGGCGTCGTCAAGCGAAGAATATTCATGCTTACGCCCATTGCGTAGAAATCGAAATTTTCGTGTTCGATTTCAAACATTGGCAGTCTAAAATGTTGTTTTATCTTACTATATTTTAGACTACCTCAGGTTCAGATACCATTTGATCTCTCATATATATATACATGTATGTAAATCCGATAAAATGTTATTTTCGCGTTCACCAAGCAATGAGTAAATCCCAATGCACAAGTTGCGCTCGTGCAGATAAGCAAGCTCCCTGGCCGCCCCCTCGCAAATCAACCTTCTTCTTCTTCTTCTCTTTGGCGGCGGCGGCATCGACGGACAGCAGCAGCAACATACACAAACAACAACAAACTATAGATTTTTAAAGAAAAAAGAAGAAAAAGAAATTTGAGAACAAAATTGATGGATTTTGAGAAAAAATTGAAGATGAATTTGATAGAAGATTGAAGAATCGAGAGAGATGATGGCTATGGCGATGGTTCAAGGCGAAATTCACCGACAATTGGGGAAAGAGACGACTGAATTGACAGAGAATGATGGATGAGAGATTTGTTATAGAAAATCATAAAAATGCATTTAACAAAACACGTTCATACATTTAACAAAACGTAAAAACACATTGTTGGCCAATGTAAAATTACACTATCATCCGGCGCGCGTTTCCAACCTACATGCATTATTATGTTCAACTGCATGTATTTTTGTGTTCATTTAAACGCATAAGTTAGTTCAACTAAATGCATGGTTTGGTTTTCACAATCAGATAACAATTTAAATTATTAATATACCCTTATTATAGCGAAATCAGCGAAATTAAGCTTAAAAAATCTAAAAAAAAATCAACCATATGATCTATGAGATGAGTGGATGAGATTGAGTACTACATACTACCTCACGTTCGGGTACTATTTGATCTCTCATATATATATATATATATATATATATATATATAGGGATTGGATTCAGTGAGAACTCATTTTTTTAGAACTTGAAAACTATACACAGACGTGTAAAGTTGATGAATAAAATCTATAAAGTTGTGCACTACGAAAATATTCTAAAATTCTTGCACAACAAAATAATTCTAAAAAGTTCTTGTTGTGCATAACTTTATACCGTTCTCTGTGCATCATCTTTACACGTTTTATGCATAGTTCGTAGAATTCTAAAAAAGATATAGTTCTCTTCGATTCACTCCCTATATATATATATATATATATATATATATATATAGTTAGATAGATCGAGAACTCATCTTTTTGAGAACTTGAGAACTATGCACAATCGTATAAAGTTGATGAATAAAACCTATAAGTTGTACAACGAAAACATTCTAAAATTGTTGCACAACAAAATAATTTTAGAAAGTTTTAGTTATGCGCAACTTTATACCGCTTGTGCATCATCTTCAACGCCTTATGCATGGTTCGCAGAGTTCGCAAAAAGATGTGGTTCTCATTTGATCCATTCTCTCTCTCTCTATATATATATATATATAAGACATGTAAAGATGATGTACAAAAAGTATAAAATTGTGCACAACAAAAATTTCTAAAATTGTTTTGTAGTGAAACATTTTAGAATATTTTCGTTGTGCACAATTTTAGAGGTTTTGTTCATCGACTTTATACATCTATGCATAGTTCTCAAGAAAGATAAGTTCTCATTGGATCCAAATCATATATATATATATGTGTCATGGACGTTTTTTCTAGTTTGTATCTTAAATTATTTTCATTATGCTCAATCTGTTTTTGTTCTTTTCAAGATAAAAGTCTTCAACATGTATGTTATTCTATTTTATTATAATCTATTGTATATTCGTTTATTTATACTTTCTAAAATTGAAGAATGATAAGGATTATATGTTCGTTTGTTTAGTTCAAGTGAGCTTTTGATTTTTTGTTCAATTTACAATTATGCAACTACTAAATTATATCTATTCATTGTCATGAAGTCTCTCAAAAATAAACAATATTCCTCAAAAGTATATTATGAGACGTTGAACGAAGATAAATGAATACATGAATGCTCTTTATGTTGTTTAGAAAGACTCTAATGGTAATAATCGTTTGCTCCTTGAACTTTGCAAAAGTATTGATCACGTTGAAACAACAATGAGCTTAAAGACCGTCCGTATTCACATTATACACAAGTTATATCGTTTTGTGCAAAAGTTTTCGTTATGCACAATGTGAAAATTATATATAGCCATCGAGTTAGGTATGTCAATTATAGTTATCAACATAAAATGTCAAATTATAGCCAATTTATCGCCCTATTAGGACTATTATCACCAAATAGTACCAATAGGTCCAACCATAGGCCGTAAGTTTGCTATAATTTGATATTTTATGTTGGTGGCTATAATTGACGCCCTTAACTTGGATGGCTATATATATAATTTCCACTATATATATATATATATATATATATATATATATATAAGGAGTGAATCAAATGAGAATCACACCTTTTTACGAACCATGCATAATACATTGAAGATGATGATAAAGCGGTATAAAGTTGTGCATAACGAGAACTTTCTAAAATTGTTTTGTTGTGCAATAATTTTAGAATATTTTCATTGCGTGAGAACAAAAAATGATAAATTTGGTGTGGAAGTTGATGAATCCATTGAGAGATTTACTGAATTCAAAAAAATGGAATTTTCGCCCATGAGATTCGAACCCTAAAAATTCCAAATTTTTGTACTTAGTAACTTTCCCAACGAATTCATTAACTTTCATAACAAATTCATTTTGTTCATAATGAATTTTCGTGATTCTTAATTCTCACATTAAAAATTATTCTTATTTGAACATGACTATATATAATAGAGAGTGGCTCACAAACTTTTGCAGCAGAAAGGAAAGAGATAGTATAAGGGTTAGTGAGTTGGAGGACTCCAAGAAATATGATCTCATCCCCGGGGTTTACAGGCAAAGCATTGAGCAGCCATTTCATCTCACTCCAACTCAAATCTATACATGTTTGGATCACAACCATTTTCTCAATCTCACCTCCATTTGACATTTTCTACAATTACGCACCAATTAATATTAAATCAAAACTCAAAAGTTCTTGCCATAATCTACACATATAACATTTTCCTCATAAAGAAAACTCATGCAATTGTAATGGAGCAGATAAAAATTTGCTTACCATTCTCACACACAAAAGTAAGATTACTTTCCTCGAAAATGGTATATTCAATGTTCAAAAGAAGGAATTTCTTTTGGTTAAATTCTCTGTGTGCATCTGCGTTTTGGCCACAAGCTGTAGTTCAATTCGAGGCAGATTGCAAATTGCTATAATACTTGAAAGGGCTTTCATTTCATTAAATATTTGAATCATAAATTGCTGTTTCGAACAAAACTAAGCAAATTCCTTGGTTGTATATGCCCCATTCTTGGAAAGTATTATTGTGATGCTTGATTAAGACAATACAATTGGTTTTCCAACCCATTTCATCCTGTTTCCAGCCCCCCTCTCCTGCCACTATTTTGTCTTACCAAAATATTGTGCGAGATGCATACTGTTGAAATATAAATAAAAAGATTCAGAAAAAATAAAGATTCGTCACAATTTTCCATTTAGGAGAAATATACAATGCGACGAATTGACCTATCATAATTGCCTCGTTTCAAGCAGGATTAAATCTCATATAAATCATCTTGATTCGTAAAACACTTCTTAATTGCATTGTTTCAAGCAGGATTAAAAGACTAAATATACATCACATAAATACACAACTATTCATACATGAATGATCAAAAACGAATTTTAAACAAATCTTCTTTACAGAAGCAACCCACATCACAAGAGTTCGCAGTATCTACATTTTACAGACCCCCCATAACTATTATCTCAAGCAGTAGAAGTTATAGACCAATTCCATTGCTTAGGCTATCTTTCATTCATTCAGGCTGCACTCAGGCAGTTTTCCCATGTTCCGTATTTTGAGCTGAAGGTTCCACCACCACTTTGCTGGGCGTACTCAGAAATAACAGCAAGAGCACAATTATCCCAAGTTCTGGCAATCTCCTCAAGTGACATTGGCTGTGCAAGACTTCGCAGGGAGATGCTAAATCTTGATTTGGCCTTTATGGAGAGATCTTCATATTCCTTACTGTAGATGCAAATTGCATAGCAACTATGTTATCAGCCAAAAAAGGATTTGAATGTAACCCATTTTGAAAGTCACAAGGTAACATTGCCTAAAGAAGAAGGTGGTCCAAGGCTGATATAAAAAAAATCAAAATCTTCACAAGGTAACATCGCCTAAAGAAGAAGGTGGTCCAAGGCTGATATAAAAAAGTCAAAATCTTTATGATTTCTTCATGCAGTCCTATCTTATTTTTGCTATTCATCTTAAATTCATTAACTAGTTTGCATTTCACTATAATCTTTACCCAGAGGGCAATTCAACATAAGATTTTTCTACATGAATAAGCATCTCCAATTTTATAATATTTACAGCTGAGAATTGGAATGCATCCGATCCACACACTTGGTTAGATGGTCTCTGGTTATTATATACTCTGTTATCTTACACTACTATGCAGCATGATATATCCTTTTAAACTAGGTCACAAAGCAAATACACACAAGAAAAGAGTGTATACCTCACGGTGTATTTTAACTTTATAAGGTGGTAACATTTGTCCTCAGAAACTCTAAGATAATAAGAAAGATTACAATAGAATATAGGTGTTTTGTCTGGCAAACAGAGAACACACTACTGGTTTATAAATATCAGTCACTTCACTTGGACTTTCGGACTTCTTTTTCAATTTGAGTTTCCTTTATTTGTTTCTTTTCCTTAAGTTCTGTTTCAACAGATCAATACAAATGCAGTCACAGATTCTAGGTGGCTTAAGGAAAAGTAACAATGAACAAATTATGCAGGCATGGAAGTAAGGAGGATGCGGAGAGTTGACGCACTACGATGGCAGATTGCAAGCAAGGGGAGTAATAAACCACTCTCTTATGACGATTTTCAGAATATGTAATGCTACTTCCCCAGATATCTCAGCAAACAAGTTTTCAAATTGCAATAATAGAACTTCTCGAGTATCATCCTTATACCACTAATGGAATAATTTGAACATAAACCCATAGTATTATGATAATAAAGAAGCAAGATAACGGCAGGCAGAAAAAAGAATGTTAAATATGTCTAAGCTCACCTGACTTCAGCTGGAAACTTGTCCAGAAGTACTGGAGAGCAATTTGGATAATTGTTTGGAACCAGCAATCTTAGAGGTTGAATTGGAGACTGCACTTGATAGAAGGCACACATAAATATGTGAAAAGGGGAGTAAAGGTCATGTGGCTAAAAAGTAGTCAAAATTTCACCATTTGTGCAGAAGCATATTGTGACTTCAGATTCGGGCTAAGAGCCACAACGCTGAAAGAGCACTTCACAATAGTTCCTTCTCCGCCATCAGAAGCAGCCGCAACTGCTGTTGGATCAACATCATCTTCACTTATATAAACGACAGTGTCTATAAGTCTTTGATTTATGTCCCGCAACTCTTCTTCAAGTGCATGGTTAGCCTGCAATAACGAAAGATCATCTTTAAAGTTATTAACCAATGGGCAACCTGCAAAGTCAAAAAGTTTAGTGCACCAACATAACGAACAAGTCGTGTATTGAGTTATTAATTAAACAATAATTTAAAGCAACATCATAGCGATTTCCATAAATATCATAAATTGAGGCGCACGTGCATAACTGGAAGCTATGTGGAAAGCTACAATTTGATGGGGCAGGCAAGGCCCGCACGTGCATAACTAGAACTTTCCATTTTTCTTTTTCTTTGCCGGGGGGGGGGGGGGGGGTAGGTGAGATACTAGTGCTGGATTACTACACTACATCATATTTTTGGCACCATTCAGTTACATTGATGCTAAAGCATTGGCATTTAGATATTTGTTTTCCATCTACTGGCTACATAATCCCTGAGCTTATCAACATAATAGCTTGGTGATGATTTTTTAGCTACTGGGTCAGTATAATCCCTGGATCAGCATAAATATGTAAAAATTATGTGGAATCCAATAGCCACTTACTTCAGTGAAGGAGACCTTTGCTATTGAATAGCTACTGGTCCGTTAGATAAGAGAGTTAAGCATGTGACATACCTCAATTCTAGGTCTTTTGACATTCGATGCTCCAGTGGATTCTCCATCAGATTCATTACCATTTAAAAGCCTGAGGCTATCATTAACACTCCCACTAGATGAAACAACAGTGCATGGCATTGCACTAGTATAACGTCTCATTTTTTTGGTACCACTAGGTCCATCTTGAGTGAAGAAATTCCTGGCCTGCAAGAGACATTTAGTCATAGCAACCAAATCTTCACCTACTGCAGCCCGTGATCCATTGCCCGGAGCAGATCCTGCAATTCTGTCTGCCATACTGACTACAGAGCTAATGTCACTAACAGAGGCACTCAAAGCTTTGGGAGAGATGGACTGCACCTGCCAAAAAAGGCAATAACAAAGGTATAACTAGATAAGATGCAATAATAAGGTTTTAAAACCCCTAAAGAAATTTGCGATGTTTTAAATTGCTTTACCATATACCGGACACAAGTTCCTACATACCACTTTTATTAACCGTTCAAGTGGCTGTTCCACAACATTAGAGTTTCCGGAAACAATGAGTGGTGCAACACCATGAGTGACATCAGGACTGGGAGATTCTGCAAGTAAAGGTGAGGCTGATATCCCAGGAGTTCCAATAGCAAGGGACTGGTTTGGCATTGACACTGCAGTGGTTGGATGATGCATGCCGTTTCCAGCATTTGAGATTGATGATATACCAGAATTCATTTTCTCTGAATCACCTGGCATCGGGGATGGAGCCATGGAAGTTGAAGGAGATGGGGCAACAAATGGTGAGTTTGCAGATTGCAGGGGAGTTCCAGCCTTTTTATGCGAAGTCAGAATACTTTGCTTGTCAATTTGTGGAGAAGAATGATGAACAATCTGTGGGGATGCTGCCTGAAGAGCATTCTGTGACGACATGGAGAAAGGTGTTCCAGACTTCATTTGTTGGTGATGATATGAAGTTCGTTGGCCAGAAGTATTATGCTGTTGAAGAAGTCCTGATTTTGCACCCATCTGGTGTCTCATCTTCATATCATTTGTGTCATTCATTTGATTAAGTTGCATCATCTGCTGTCCAGGCAACTGTCCCGATTGCTGCTGAGAAGTTTGCTGCTTCTGCTGCTGGAGTAACTGCTGTCTTTGTATATATTGTTGCTGCATCTGCCGCTGCTGGTACTGCTTTAATTGCTGGGTCGAAAACATTTGCTGCTCCTGTTTTATTTGCTGTGGTTGAAGAATATTTGAATTTGATTGCAAGGAATTAACATTTGACTGGAGAGATGTCAGCCCATTTTGTGAAGATATAGAGCTAGCCATCTGTTGAGAGCCACCCACCGGATTTTGTTGTAGAGAGTTCATAGCTCCTTGCTGCTGCATTTGGTTAAGTGCATTTCCCTGCCCAGGATCAATATTTGAACCAGGCTGCCCATCCAGCAAAATCTGACGAGAATTTGAAACACTATTATGCTGCAAACTGGTCAAATTATTCTGCTGTGTATGCATCGTAGACCCTTGTACATTCATTGGTTGCATCTGAGAATTCATTTGACCTTCATTCGAGTGCATTTGAGACATTTGAGGCTGATGTTGCTGAGACTGTTGCATGGCATGCATGTGAGGTTGGGCGAGCTGCCCTTGCTGCAATGAGGAAACAGGCTTTCTAGGCCTATTTGAGTTAAGAATATAAAGAATCTGCTTTTCAACTCCAACAATCTTCTCTTTGTGGTTGGCCCGAATGTCGTTCTTATTTGTCCGCCGAAACATAATTAAGCGTTCCAACATAAGCTTAAGAAACCTTAGTTTTTCAAGTTGCTCGTTCTTAGGCTGTTGAGGATGAGAATCATGCTGCAATGGAGTTAAGACATATATATCAGAGGAAATCAAAAATCAAGAAAAGGTGTTATTGATAGAAGAGGATGGATAAGGATAATGGAAGTGTGGTAGTTAAACTTTAGCCTTCAATTGCATTTTCACGGAAACCACATGACTGTTGTAAGAAAACTAACTTGACTGCCTTGCTTTTCTTCATTCATCTAAGAGGGTGTTTGGCTAAGCTTATTTTAGAGAGCTTATAAGCTCCAACAACTTAAAAGATGTTTGAAGAGCTTATAAGATGTGATGTCTCAAGAGCTTATAAGTTGTTAAAGTGTTTGGATAATTGAACTTATAAGCTAGAGAGAGAATCGTGAGTTGAATAGAGAGAGAAATCAAAGAGATGTGAAGTTGATAGGATATAATGTTGGAAATAACAAATCACAGTAAGGTTATTTTGATAACACAAAAACTCTTGTATATCCGCCTTCACCGTACGGACATTATTAACGACCGCCGGTTAACCAGCTCTTTTGATAAATTCATTGTTACTTATAAGCTCATGAAAAAACAAGTTGGAGTTGATGAACTTATTTTTTGGGAGTTTATAAGCTGTTGGAGCTTATTTTGCACAGGTTATAAGTTGTTTAAGAGCTTATTTTGCCAAACATTTCACAAGAACTTATAAGCTCCTAAACAACTTATTAGTTGTTTTGAGGAGCTTATAAGCTCAGCCAAACACTCTCTAAGGCTTTTCTAAGGTAAAAATTAGGCATCCTTGAACAATGATGCACATATAAGGTTGTACATGTAACCAACAACTTACCTGCTGCAGCTTGGCAGCCATTCGTTGGTACATCTCATTCAGTTCAGGGTAATACATCTCATGCATGGATTTAATCTGCAACGAAAGAACAACTTAAAATGTAAACTAATTTTTAAATTCATAAGGAATGAAGCATAACAGTTTAAATAAAGAAATCAGTAGAGGAAAGCAAGTATGCAACTAACCACCTAAAAATTCTTTTAGATGGAGAAAAGAAAGATGCATTGAACAATACCTTTTGATAAATTTCCTCTTGCCAATCCCCTCCAGTTGCAGTCCCTGTCTGTGACGAGGAATCTAAAGATGCTACAGTTATTATGGTTAGCAAGCTGAAAATAAGAATAACAAATCTTACAATAGATGGTCCCAACAGCACATGCACGAGAATTTATGATGACAAGAGAAAGGACAATCTTATTGTCTCAACAAGAATTTATAGCTTGCATTCAATGTCTGCCTTGTAGCATAGATTGATGATAGAGTGTGGTGCGAAAGACAGGAATTTGATAAAAATAAAAAATAAATAAATTATCCAGAAACGAGGCCTTCGACTTAGTCACTCAAAACTCTCAAATAATACTTGACAACCTGACTCTAGAAAGAACCTAAATATATAAGCTGAAAACATAAAGACTCCTAATCCTAGGCAAACTCTACAATAGATAACCTAAACCGATTAGGATTCTGAAAGAAAACCCTGAGCAGACTTAAAAATATAACTACTATGCTAACACCTGCAAGGTTTTAGGAGGGCAACGATGTGTGGGGCTGAACTTCAACCCGCAGAGGAAACATGTACCTGCTGCCCGAAGTTTCCAGTATTTATCATTCGAGATTTGATGAAAGGGTTTGGTGATACTCGAATTCTGCGGCGCTGAGGAAGCCTGAGACAAGGTGGGCATCATTCGCAACTGCAAGGATTTACCAGCATTAGCCGATAGTGTTGTATGGGCATTGAATGGGGGACATGGCGAGTAGGTGGTTGTCAACTGGGATGTTGACGGAGAAGGCGTTGAAGCATGCGCTATTTTCCGAACAGCACGTGCAGCCGCCTAATAATTCAAAGTTACATAGTCTTGGATTTGTGCCCAGATATGCGGTGTCAGCCTGCCGCCCAGAAAAAAATCCGAGATAATGTGATATAGTATACACGCTGCGTCAAACAGCGCGCGCGTAGATGGGCCAAATTGCTGCTGGAATTATCTTTTTCGTTTGTTTTATTATGGGCATTTAGTTATTTATTATTCAAAATAGGTCATTTACGCTTTCGTAGGTCATCTTTAGGGATCATTGGAAATCAGCTTTGAGCTTGGTCAGGCATTCTTCTTGATAGTTATTCAATTGTTCTGTTACAATATTCTTTATTCCATCAATTGGTCCTACCTCCAGCCATGACAAACACACGCAGCCAACAACTGGACTCATATGGATGCATTGGAGCATGCTTTTGCGACCATGTTACCGCTCTCCAGTCCATGCTGCAACAGCTTCTTTCCGCCAAGGACCCCGAGACTGGTGGACCTCCATCACCCCAGGGCTCTGCATTCTCCGAGCCCCATCCACAGCCAACAGTGCCACCTTCGTCAAGGATCACCCACCACTCAGCCGCCGCCTCTCTCGCCCTTCCCACTTTCTAGAGCTCCGATCCAGCCACATGGATTTCTCGTGCAGTGCAGTTCTTTGTCCATGATATACCAGAGGCTGCACGCGTCAAACTGGCGCTCACTGCCATGGATGGTGCCGCCCTCCATTGGCTTAAATGGGTATTGGGCTGACATCCTACATTCACTTGGACCTACCTTACCTTTGAACTGCTATGTCACTTTGGTGATGATCCCATGGCTAATCCATGGGAAACCTTGGCCCCGACTTGCCAGACCGATACCATTGCCGATTACATCAGTCGTTTCATCACTTGCATTGTTCGCATTCCGAGATTGGAGGATTCTGCTTCTTCGGTTTTGTTTCTCAATGGCCTAAGGGAGGATATCTGCGCCTATATCTGTTCGCCTCTTCTATGCTATACAAACGAAATAAAGCGTGAGATTCTCATCCTTCGAACGTCCAAACCGCCATCTTTTGTGCAGCGACCACTAGAGCCCCGACACGACCACGCGGCCTCCTTCCGCCCGCATATGATCCCGATTTCCCTCTCGGCTTCTGCCCCGAAACCTGAGTCCTCTTCCATTACCGGCGCCGCATCTTCCTCAACGGTTCCCCAGCATGTTCGCATCCTGGGGTGTCCAGCAACCGCGACATGCAGAATATAGGCAGTTACGGTCGAAGAACCTCTTTTTCCGATATCGTGAACCTTATTCTCCATTGCACCAGTGCCGGCAGAAATCCCTACCAGTAATGCATGTTTGTCTCTGACCCTGAGGTGATTGTTGTGGAGTTTGACCCTCCTCCGAGCGATGAGACCGAGGATCCTCAAACCCGAGGATCCTACACTGCAGGCATTGAACTTTCCCATTTTGCAGCTGGGGGTAGATGAGGTCCAGTTTCGCACCCAATTCCCAGACTTCCGCCTTGAGGACAAGGTTGTTCTTAACGGGGAGAGAATTGATATAGTATAGACTGCTACCGAAGATCGCACACGTAGATTGTTTGAATTGCTGCTGGAGTTGTTTTCTTCGTTTATTTTATTATGAGCTTTTAATTATTTATTTTTATTTCCATAGTTTTCCATGGGTTTGTCATGGTACAGCTGGAGTCTTAGGGTTAATATTATTTAAATAGGTTGTTTATACGTTTTAAGCACCGATGCATAAGCCTAGAGGTGGTCCGAGGCGTAAATCACTAAAATACATAAAAATTATAAATAATATAATAAAAACATAATAAATATATAGAAACACATAAAAAATTCACATTAAGTAATTATAAGTCTTTAAAATTTTAAAAAGTCTAAAATAAATATATATATAAGAAGCCAACAAAACATATATATGTGTGTGTGTGTATATATATATATATATATATATATATATATGAATATAGAAGTAGGTTCAAATAAAAACCATATTTAAAGTGAGACATGAGAACCATTTTCAGCCATTAGATCGCGAAGATCTACGGTGATGCATCACTTTGCCGGATGAGTGCATTGTGCACCACCTGGGTTCGAATCCTATGAGGAGCGAAAATTTATTTTTTTGTGCATAACTTTCATGGAAAATACATTGGTCTCACGTTTGTAGAATAACAAAGGTTTTTACAATAACTCATTCATATATATATATATATATATAGTTGACCAAATGAGAACTATATTTTTCTTTTAGAACTCTGCGAACTATGCATAAGACGTGCAAAGATGATGCACAGAATGGTATAAAGTTATGCACAACGAAAACTTTCTAAAATTGTTTTGTTGTGCAACAATTTTAGAATGTTTTCGTTGTGCACAACTTTATAGATTTTTTTCATTGACTTTTTACTGTGCATCTCTCAAGTTCTCAAAAAAGATGAGTTCTCATTGAATCTAAAAAAAGATGAGTTCTCACTTGATCCAATCCATATATATATATATATAAAAGAGGGATCAAATAGTACCAGAGCCTAAGATAGTATGTAGTTCTCAATCTCATCCACTCATCTCATAGATCCTATGGTTGAGATTTTTTCGGAATTTTTAAGCTTAATTTCGCTGATTTCGCTACATTAAGGGTAGATCAGTAATTTGATTTGTTATGTGATTGCGAAAAACAAACCTTACATTTAGTTGAACTGAATAATGCATTCAAATGAACACAATAATGCATGTGGTTGGAAGTCGCGCCAGCAGGCGCTGTGCGTGCTCACCTGCGCGCCATGCGCATTGCCAACAATGCATTTTTAAGTTTTGTTAAATATATGAACATGTTTTATTAAATGCAAGAACGTGCTTTGTTAAATGAATGTTTGTGTTTCGTGCCAATATACAGTTTTATGTTTTGTTCAATGCAGTTTTATGTTCTGTTAAATGCAGTTTTATGTTTTGTTAAATGCAGTTTTATGATTTTCGACAGCAAATCTCTCATCCATCCTTCTCCGTCAATTCTGCCGTCTCTTTCCCCGATTACTAGCGAATTCGCCATGGACCACCGCCATAGCCACCATCTCTCTCGATTCTTCAATCATCTATCAAATTCATCTTCTATTTTTTTCTCAAAAAAATCCATCAATTTTGTTCTCAAATTTTTCTTCTTCTTTTTCTTTCTTTCAAAATCTGTTGTTTTTTGTGTTCGTGTAGTTGCTGCTACTGTTCGCAGGTGCTGCCGTTGTCATCACCGTCCGCTACCGCCAAAGAGTTGATTTGCAAAAAATTTATTAAAAAAAGAAGGAAAATGAGCGGCCACATGTTAGCTTATAATGCGGCCACGTGTTCAAAATGTGTGGTCTAGATTGAATATTAATAAATTGCACATATATATATATATATATATTATATAATAAATTACAAACAAAATTCACATGCATATACATTATATACATTACAAACTAGCTAGAAGAAATTACAAGGCAATCAAATAGAAGAAGGCTGGGAGCATAGGACTGCTACTGCCGGATTACTGCTGCCGGCGGTGGCGCCGGTTGTCGGAGATGAGAGGGAGAGCGAGGGAGATGGAGAGACAGAATAGGGAGACCGCGAGAGAGTGAGGAGCGAGGGAGATGGAGTGCGGCAGATTAGAGGAGAGAAAAAATTAGGTTATTTTTTAAAATTGATTCAATTTCTGTTGTTATTTTTAAACCCATATCCAATTCAACAAGAATTATAAAGCTCATTACGAAAAAGACAAAAAAAATTGCAATGCGTGCACCTCGGAGCGACTCGACGCATCATTGTGCCTCGGCCGGATAAGGAGTAGGTTACAGTGTAAGGTGGTGAGGCGGCGCCTTCATGACGCCTCGCACCAAGGTCCGCCTCACGACCGCCTTTTTAAACCATGAGGTCATCTTTTGGGATCATTGGAAATCAGCTTTGAACTTGGACCGGAATTCTTCCTCATAGTTATTCAATTGTTCTGTTAAAATATTCTATATTGTTCTCTGTTCTATCAATGAGCATCAGAAAAATCTGGTATTGAGAGATGAGGTCCTCAAGGCAGAAAGATAATCTTCCAGAGATGCGGTGTGCTTAATCGAGATTAAAGCCTCATAACTATTGATTGTTGATTCGTCGCCATAGCGAATCAAAATTTTGCGCTTGAAAATAGCACAATCAAGTGCTGGAATAAGCTTGAGCAACAAATGGTACCAGGACATTGCCAAGCCTGCCAAAGCGATCACGGCGAGGTTGACCTTCCTGAAGTCAGTTGTCTTCTGTACGAGGAAGTATTGTTTGGCTCCTGCAAGCCATGCACGCACATTGGAACCGTCGAAAGTTGGTAGATCCATCTTGGGTAGCATCATAGCGGTCGGCGGAGAATCAACTGCGTCAGATACAGACGCGATGGTGTTCAAGAAACAGATGATCAGGAATGTTCAGTTTGGCAAGAAGAACGTCTAGCTTGGCGTTCAATGACCATTGCTCTTCTACGATGCCGTCATTCTTCGCCTCCATCCTACGAAACGCACAGCTCAGCTCTTCAATTGATTCTCCACATGACTAAAGCGAGTGTCTGAGTTGCGTGTCTCTACCATGGAGTATGTGCTGAATCCTTAGGTGGCAGGTCGGATCAATTTGATGGAGTGTGGTGCAAAGACAGGAATTTATTATATAGATAAATTCTCCTAAATATATAGGCTGAAAACATAACGATTCCTAATCTTAGACAAACTCTAGAAAAGATAACCTAAACAAATTAGGATTCTGAAAGAAAACCCCAATCTGGCTTTTAAACGTAAACTACTCTGCTAAGCCCATATACAAATGGGCTGACCTAGAAACAAATAAAACTAAATCCAACTATCTAATATAATTGGCCACTGTTTGCTTGCTTCGAGCATATGCCCTCCACAGTACTCTATCAATTGAATCCAAATCAATTCATGAAAATGAGTATATATTTATAATGCAAAATTAATTCTATTGTAGATGCGTCAAGGATGAGCTGCAAACAATTTGAGGGAAATTCTAGCCTAATTTACTCACTGAAGTTCAAAAATGGCTTATAATGACCCTCTAGCAGAATTAACTTTACAGAGTTCAACTGCATCACTTCGAAATAAATAACCACCCATATGTTTAATTCTATTTAGATATCAACTCTTAGTTGTTTCTGCACATCACTATAGTTTTAATCTCATCACTGGCCAATGGGAAGATGTCATTCCGTAAAAAAGTACTATAACAATTTAAGGCTGCAGCTACATCTTTTGACACATCTTCCAATTCAAGGGAAAGAGCATTCAAGACAGGTCTCTAACATACAAAGAATAGCAGAACTTTTCAGAAGCAAGCCGACAGGTAACAAGCATGCAGAGTATAAAATGGCCAGTAATAACCAACATTAAACCAAATGTAAAAGAATATTATGGAAGTTTGACAAGTCAAGAGGATAATATAAACACTACTATGTAATTACTATGCAATTCTTGAAATGTAAATGCATATTACTATGCAATTCTTAACATGTAAAGGCACATATTTTGAATTCTGAAAAGCATTTATAATCTAATGAAGAAACTTAAAAATAGACGGCCTTCAAAGTACCGACTCATAATTCATTAGTCAGGTTATCAGATTTCAAAAGGGACTTGTATAATTCGGTAATCTTAGACAAATCTAACCCCACCAGACAACAAGGTGTATAATGCATACATGTTATGATTCAGATCAACATTTTTGTTCATTCATTTTTATTATTGCATAGCTCTATAATTCGTGATTGGGTTTTTGTTGGATGAACTAAACTACTGGTATTGACCAGAAAAGGGGACAGAAGATACAGCTGAGCCACAAACAGACAACCATTGTATTATGAAAATTAGATAGGTCCAATCCCTAGTCATTTGGTTAGGGCCTTCTAAAACAATCCACTAAAATACATTGAGTCGTTTCAAAGAAACAACACTCTCAGAGCGACTGAAAAAAAAAATGAAAGTGCAATATGGCAAATTCTCCAAGTTGCGACATAATACAAGGATTTCACTGAAAAAATGATCCAGTTCCATCATCTTTTCAAGTAAACAGCTATGTTTTAACCATATACCATACCATCAAAGGCAATACCAGGCCTATGAAAAACAAATCCAGTCTAGGTCTTGTTCAGTTGATTCTGTCTCTTAAGCTTGCCTACTTGTTATACAAGACAATATCTTTTACAGATAGATAATCCGTCAATCAGTGGTTTTAGAGATGGCCGGACATAGTCTGTCTACTTGTCAAGACACTTCTAGAGACTTCAGAAATGCCCACAAAGCTGAGATGAGTAGTACAAGAGTAGTCCTAGCACAATTACTTAACAAAGCATAAAATGAGACGAGAAGGCTTGGGAATTGTATCAACTAAGAGCAACCACCTTAGAGATTTTTGGAAAAAGATTTTCAGCAAAATACCATGATAGTAGAATAAGCAGATATGTCAACATGGCCTTATTATGTACTTAGAATAGCTGACTGAAGTGGTCAAAAGGAAAAAAACTGAGATATCTTTTAAGAGCGAAAACTTACTCAGTGGCACCTCTGGCATGATTCTTGAAGATTGCAACAACTGTTTCTGCTGATCAACTGCGGTTTGCTGTTGAAGCATGGGACCAGATGATTGAATTCTTAGCTGCATGTCTCTCTGTAATGTATTTGACTGTTGTTGCAAACCCAACTGCTGTTGCAGCTGCCCTGGCTGTGACTGGATCTGTGACATCAACTGCTGCTGCATTGGCTGTGACTGGGACGGTTGAGCTTGGTTAGGCAACATGTTTGCCATGTTCTGCTGCATTTGCTGTTGAACTGCAACCTTAGATTGTTGTAGCATATGGACAGGTTGCTGATTTTTTGGTGAGCTGGAGCTACTATGTTGATTTCCACCCATTTGCTGCTGTTGGAAACCAGAAAGATTTGTCTGACCTCCCGATTGTTGTTGATGCACATTTGGGAGGTTATTCTGCTGACCAGTTGACTGCTGCTGATGCATGTTAGGGAGCTTATTTTTTTGATTGATTGACTGATGCTGTTGCATGTTGGAGATGTTGTTCTGCTGAGCCATGATTCTTTGCTGTTGCTGATGCTGTGCGTCGAGCATGTTATTCTGTTGGGCAATCATCTGATTCTGTTGCATGTTTGCAGTACTTGGCTGCTGGACGTTAAGCTGCTGTTGTTGCTGCTGAGTGGACAGCATTGGGTGCTGAGACATAGCACTTTGCTGCTGATGCATGATGGGAGGTTGCTGTGGTTGTTGCTGCTGCTGTTGCCTGAGGACTGATTGTGGTTGTTGTTGAAGCATAGATTGAGTTGATTGCCGAAGAGATGTCGGTTGATTTTGAAGTGTTGACGAAGCTGATGCTTGCCTCAAAGAAGATTGCATAACAGCCGGCTGAGAGGACTGGAGCTGATTTGGCTGCAATAGGTTCTGCTGTTGCTGCATCTGAGATTGCATCATGGATTGTGGCACACCTCCTTGACCATATTTTTGCTTGATAAGGTGTTGTTGTAGCTGCTGATTGTAAAGATATTGCTGTGAATTCTGAGACTGCTGCTGGGAATCCTGTGAGACAACCTGCTGCTGCCTACCCTGAATCTGTCTCTGAGAGTTTGCATACATATTAGCAGGCACACCTTGCCCCATCGAATTCCCTACTGCATTTGTAGTTACATTAGACATGTTTTGTACGTTTGGATTCTGGACAGAAACATTGGGCATGGTACCCTGGGACATTCCACCAACAGGGGCCATTGTGGGGTTCAAACCAGCAGAATTCGGCACTCCAGTTGAAGGGATGTTGTTCTGGCTATTTTGGGATAAAATCTGTTGCCGGACTTGAGATTGATTGGATACCACTGGAATTGGTAATTGCTGGACCTGATTTTGCATTTGGGACTGCATGCTTTGAGAAGCTGCCGAAAATGCACATGAAGAGGACATATTTATCAGGAAAAGTATATTAAGAGCAAGTAAGCATGTCATATTCATGAACATGAAGTCCACTTATGGGAAAAAATCATCAATCTTCAAGAAAGAAACTATAGAAACTCAATAGAGTAACCATAACGAGCTATATTACATGTCAATTCAGAGTACAGGCATCCGTAAGTTTATTTTACTGTACTAAATTTCAATGAAGCAAGTGTATGAGGAAGAACTGTCAATGACATCCTATTAGAACTGGAAGTGAATCTAAGAGACTAGATGTTAGATCTACACTGGAATGTAGTTCAAGACGGACAATAATCAACTGTCAAACTATATTAGCCTGGTTAGGTGCTTTAGCTATTTATGATTATGTAACGAAGCAATCTACACCATGCTAAATACATCAGTAATAGACTCAATTGACTATTTGCCCTTTCATTAGAATAAATTTGACGTTTCCCACTTAATCTATGTCGTAAGTTTATGCATCATGATCTGTGAAGGTGGACTGTTTCCAAGAGACTGCATGATTATTTACGCAACTATTCCTAATACCCATCTGGAAAGGCATAAGAAGTTCTACCGACTGAAGACCGAAAAGAGTTACTTGGGTCAAGAAACAGAAAGGACGTTCAAGGTGAGATGGCAAGAGAAGTTTATAAAGGCTAGATGAAAATCATCAAGTCGAGTGTTTAAGACCTTTTAACACACAAGTAATCCTCTATTCCACTTTTCTATTAATTCAGCTTTCAAAGATACAAATTTTTGACAAGAATAAGTGGCAAATGAATTGTAGGATTAACAAGTATAAAGAATCAATCGAGCTAATTCAAGTGCTAGCTTGAGCAAATTAAATGTTTAGCTAATATGGTTCATAAGCTGGGTGAGTTTCAATCCATGCAGTTACTGCACAATGTACTAGATCCATCAGAAGGATAACAGGAACTCAGGAAGCAGTCACAAAAAAGTAAATCAATGGGTGCTACAATTGGCTCTGGGAAAGATGATATTATGAGAAATGTCTGAAATATCCAGAAATTCCTTCATATTTTCTCAATACTTCTGTCTTTCGGGGTTACCACTTACCAGTTTTAATATTGGGGGTAAATAGAGTTCCTCCAATACTTCAGGAAATATTGATATCGATCAGTTCTCTTTACAAATAGGGCGAAAATTTAGAGAATATCATGGACATATTGAAATAGCAACAGAGGTTTCTTTACCAGGATCTTGGGGATTTTTGCTATTACTTGCAGCATTAGGCTGAAGAGAATTAGCCATAGGATTCTGGGATTTGGACTCGATTGTCAACATTTTCAAAGCTATGTTTCTTAAATAATCTGACTGTAAGAAGGAAAAAGGTCAAAGTTACTATACTTTCAGTACGAGGAGACCAAGCAGTCAAGTGCAAAATTTGTTTCAAACAGCTAAAAGGAAGCCACTGCCCACACGTCATGTATACCTGGCCAGTTGCGGCACTATAAATTTTTTCCTCAGATCTGACGGCTATTCTCTCGAGTTCCTGCAGTCCCTCTTGTCCAGAGAAAGGAAGATGCCTCTTCAATGTCTCCAATCTATTAATTGAGCATCATAGTGTTAGTCTGAAATTGATGACATGAGCTGGGGTTGAAAGCTTTATGTAGAAAAAAATTGTAATAATTTTGCAAGAAAATTGACAAGACATAAGTCCATATCAAATGGTAACACTTGACTGTCAGATGTTCTCAAGGACAGCACTCAATGCAGTACAGCAGCTACAGCCAGATATGGAATTTCCTCCAGACTGATCTCATCAATCTATTCTTAATATAAAAAGCAAAAGTGCCATAGGCCTGTGAACATTTATTTATTTTATGTAGAAAAACCACACTCTACAGAATTGGAATCTCATTGTACTAGAATTGCAAATAAGACATCTACTTCCTCACCTCATCTGCACTTGAATACTTTATACCTCATTAACATAGATCCCACTACAACTTGCATAGTATATATGCATAATCACCTTTAGATCCTCACAACAGTGAAAGAAAAACTTTACCACTTAAATCACCACTATAAATCTTATTTGACATGTGTTTAGCAGACTATGTCAAATCCTCTACCCACTCCGTCTCCCCCCTATTTGGACGTTCAGAAGGGAAAAATTGCAAGAGAGCGCGTACCACAGAGACCAGATGACTAGATCTACCAGACATTCTAGCTTCAGCTGTCTACTCACTCATATTCAATCCTCAATATTATTATCACCATAAAGATGACACTATCACATGACATGGGATTAGAGAGAAATCAAGGATAGTCCTTATAAGTATTGCTCAATCTAAAAACAATGGAACTTAAGGAGAATAAGGACTTACCAAGTGAAACCTTTATGGTTAACATATATTCCTCAAGAAGCATGTGAAATCAACTAACATTTGCGAAGTTGCAAAACAATTTATCATTTGAAGCACCTAGACTCAAGTATTGTGATATCCAAAAGTTCCCCAATATTTCTATTTTTGGGATCACCCATAACCCCCCCCCAAAAAAAAAAAACATTTTTTCTGATACTGATATGCAAAATGATATATTTAGCGGAATTTTGTCAAAACCAAGATTCCCATATTTTCATCCTTACTAGAGGAGCTAGACCACAATATCAAATTTACGATTCAAATATACTGGAGGAGCAGCAGGTCTTACAGTCTGTCTCTATGAAGGTTACACAACATAGAGATCTCTTAATCTTCTTCAACATTTGTTGTAACTTTTTCACATTAACTTAGTAGCAGTATTTGTTATTGGCAAACAAGTGGGTAAATCCAGGATGACAGAAAAGGTATGAATGACCATTAGTATGGTCTCTACTACCGACAACTAATTTAAAAACCTTATGTTTTGTCAAACATGTACCCAGGCCTGTGCAGCACTTTAACATACTTTTCTTTCCATTCATTTGAAATTGAAGATTTAAAAGAGTTCTATACAGATATCTGAAGGTTGTCACTTATACTAAAGACTTTGCAATACCATCCCACAAAAAAAGAAATAGGCTTTGCAATATAGTTTTCTGTGTCGAAACCAAATAGGATAGGTAATGGTTGCACACAGATGAGACAGCTAAAAATAAAGTTAGCCAATGTGATGAGTCCTTACAAAGAACTTAATGAGAGGAAAGCCTCCAGCAAATATACTTTAACATGTATTCCATATACATGATAAACAGATACAAACAGTTGATGGGACCAAGGAAGTGACGAATAATATTATTTTTTGGTCAATTTAATACAGAAATATAAAGGCCGCGTCACGATGGACTCGAATCCGAGACCTTTGGTCTCGGGCATTAACCACTCTACCACTAGGCCAACACACGCACACTGACGAATAATATTATGTTACTTCACAATGTCACTAGCATTGCAAGTGCAATACACACTCTTTATCGTGCTTATCTCTTTTGTCCATCTTGATAGGTGTCACTGTCAGTATGAAATAATAAGAGAAGTAACTTTTGTTTAATGTTTTGGTAGCATTACGCTTGACCAATCCATGATTGGACTCAAACTAAAGCAGTAACTAAAAGTAAATATCAGATTCCCCCAAAGAGAAAGAAAAGAAAACAGAGAGAGAGAGAGAGAGAGAAGAAGAAGAAGAAAAAGATGGGGACTTTATATTATCGTTCGTCAAGCAGCCTAATCAATTATAGTAGCGGTTCCCTCAACTAATAAACTAGCACACAAGTTCCATTAGTAGGTCGCAACTCTTTCCTACCGCCTAACACATGCATGCCTCTGCCCGTTCACTATATCCAACCAAAATAAAATTGGGAAGCAGGTAAAGAATCTAGATAAACCAACAAAAGTGGCAAGCTCAGGAAAACCGAGTCAACACCAATACTGGAAGAACACATAATTAAAAGGGGGAGACGATAAATATGGAAAATTTACATCTTGTTCGCAATCCTCTGTCTGGAGTCCTGCTGCAGCTGAGTCCTCCAATCGCCGCCTTCCATACCGCCGGCGGCCACTGCTTCGCGGCCGATGACCTGGCCGGGCATCTGAACCTGCCCTTGCGCAGTCCGCCAATTGTTGCTATCCATATCCAGCCGCCTAAAACAACCACAAATTATCGGACTAATTCAAACACCGCCATTATCTGTCCACTCCAAACAAAACAAAGGACGATGGAAAGTACGTATTGTATTAAATTGAGAATTTGACTGCAAATTTGACCTTAGAGGATTTAGAGAAGAGCGAGAGAGATCGGCGATGAAATTGGAAGAAATACAGTTGTGGCGAAATACAATAAATTGGAGATCAAATCAAAAAAATGATGATTTATAGAGAGAGTGGCTTGGGAGGTGAGGGGGTTTGGGTAGGACTGAGGCGCTATACGACGTATGAAATTAACGGGTCTCCGTCTTATCATGTTTTTCTGGTAAAACCAAAGATATTATTTAATTTACTAACTTCTTCCGGCTTGGCCCACACACATATTTCGAATAATTTAGATTTGTTGGGAAGTGAAAATCTCGTCCAAAACATTACTAATGAACTATATCCGTTCACCTTATTCATTCTTTTATTTTATTGGTACGAATTTTAATAAATTTTAATAAATATAAAATAAATGAAAATAATAAATAAATAAATTAATAGATAATGGGATTAAAAGGTGAGCCATAAGAATAATAAAAAAATATATTAATAGATAATGAATGTAAAAATATGGATCATGTGTGGTTTTTTTGTAAAGAAGTGAGTGGGTTTAAAATAAAAATATAAAGTTGATGCTTTCAAAATATAAAAGTGAATATTTTTAATAGATAATCAAAATAAAATTAAATGAACATATTTAGTAAACGGAGAAAGTATATTGCACTAAAATAGATATAAATCTGATGAGGAAACCGATAAATACATTGTGGGATAATTTTGGTGAAGAAAAAGCGTGGAATTTTGATTCTCTCTCCTTTTTTCCATCTCATATTTGTAAGTTTTTGAAAATATACATTAGGCTAGACAAATCAGATGATGATTTTTTGCTCCAAATTCAGAGTTGTGAAATTATGCAATGATTAGGTATTAAATTATTATAATTTGGACAAACAAATACTTTTTTTGTCATCCAAAAACTTGCATTTAGTTCATTTTCGATTCATTCATCAAAAATTTATATTTTCTATTTTTGATAATATCAATTCTATAACTTTTATCTCCAATCTACCCATTTATTTATAAAAAAAACACAAATAGTTTATATTTGTACTCTCATCATCCATTAATATATTCATTTATTATATTCATGACACATCTTTAATTCTACTATCTATTAATCTATTTATTTATTATCTCCACTCACTTTATATTAATTATAATTTATTAAAATATGTACCACCAAAATCAATGCAAACTTTTATTAAATGAAGTATGTGTGTGTGTATATATATATAATATATATATATATATATATATATATATATATATATATATATGATGGTTCACATGGGAATACAAATATTGGTAAGAATAAGAAAGCATGAACGATAAATTTGTTGTATCAAATTCGGTGCAACAACTTTATGTTCAATGCTACACTTTATATGTTGAATTTGGTGAACAAATTTATACTTTTAGTGCAATAATTTTATACGTTCAGTACAACTTTCTTATTTCTTACCAATATTTATATTCTTATATGATCCATCTCATATATATATATATACATATGAAGTCCACTTCAAATCTTGATAGAATAATACTCATCTTATAACTTGTTGCAACTAGTGCCACTCATAATTTTGATAGTTTTTATCAAACTTTAATTTAAAACAAAATCTTACCGTTCGAGTATTTAATTTGAGAAATTGAAAATTGTGCTTTGACGGGTTTGATAGAGAAACATTTTAGCATATGACATGACATCCAATACTTGCTAATCATGATGAATTTTGTCAGAGCATCAAAATATTCAACAAAGATAGCTAATACTTGTATACTTTGTGAAATTCATTGTGGTTTGCAAGAATAGAATATCAAATCATATATCAAAATATTTCTCTCATCGAATCAGTAAAATCAATGTTTAATTTCTCAAATTAAAGGCTCAAATGAAAAGTTTGATATATCAAACAAAACTGAGGATAGTCCTAATCGCAACAAATAAAAAAATTGAGTACTATTTTGAAAAGATTCAAAAATGACATTATAATTGCAAAGCGGCCAAAATTCATGCATTTAAATGCAAACCTTTATTAAACTTAATCTCATGAAATTTCCAACCTTTAATTGAAATTACAAATTAAACCAAAGCTTAAATACATATTGTAATGAACCGAACTTTCAATTAACGATAATGTTATTTAACATTGACATGTTCCATTAGCTATGTCAATTCCTTTTACCAAAGATATTATAGATGTTTTATAACACACAAATCGAAAGTCATTAACATTCACATGTTCCATTAACCATGTCAATTTCTTTTACCAAAGAGATTATAGATGTTATATAACACACAAATCGAAAGTCATATCATTATAGTATGAGTGTAAAATTATGTATAATTTGCAACTTCGTTAAACTATAATGATATCTCATGCAATCACCACATTTAATAAAGAAGAAAAGTTGCATATCCACACACGTTCTCTCGTGACTATTGCTTCCTAGATTGTATTAGTTAAATAAATTATCTTATTATATATATATAGGGGTTGTTTCGGTGAGAATGTTTATAGGTGTAAGAAATTGTAATACCCCGAATTTTTGGGCTTAAAATTTTCGAAAATAAGAAGGAATGTTACGAAGGAAACAAGTATGAAAGTGAACGTCAGAAATCGACGATTTTGAGTAAATCGAATTTTTTTCATAAAAATTCGAATGAAATAATTTTTAAATATGAATAAATATGTTTTAAGTATATTTGGGATATTATGTACACTAAGGAAGAAAAATAAATATTTTTCCTTATTTTCTAGTGATTTTCGAAAAATATGGAATTAAGTGATTAATTTGTGATTTAATATATGATTACTTGATTTTATGTGATGAGTTGTCATGTTTATCTTGTAGTATATGATAAGATAATTATCTTGTATAAATCAAGCATAATTTTCAAATTTATGAGGTGGATGTGATAAGGTTGGAAAATGACATTTTGAGATAAGATGCTATGATATTTTATAAAATAAAGAGATAAGATCATGATTAATTAAGAGATAATGTTTATCTCTTAGAAATATGTAGAAATATGATAAGTATCATAGGAGATATTATTTTGAATCTTAGCTTGCAAGTTTCGAAAAAAATGTGATATTTTATGTGTGATTTTCGAAAATCACAAGTCTTATGTGATAATTGTATTAAATAATTTATTTAATTATATACTTGATAAATATCATGATTTCTAGATCAATCTTATCTCCTAGAAATTGTATAAATTTCGAAATTCACAAAATAGGGTGAAAATAGAATTTTGTGAAAATTAATCCTAAGAAAACCCTAGTTTTAGAAAACTTGGGAAATTATGCTAGAATTGTTTCAAAAAATTTATTTTATGATATAATATCATTATATTTATGTAATTAATCATGAAAATAATATTAGCTATGAAAAGAATGAAAGTTTGGTAATTTATCTTTAAATTCGAATTAATTGCCGATAACGTTACTTTAGTACATAGAAATGATCTTAAATAATTTTCCTATGATTTATTTTATCATATAAGATCTATATTGTGTCACATAGCTAATAATTGGAAGAAAATAAAAATTGTACCATGTTTATTATAAGAGTACCGAAAATTTTGACTTATTAGTGTGAAAATGATGAAAATATCATGCTTTAATTAATGAGGTGCTATAATTATAAAGATAAGATATATTAGGTGTAAGGTAGAGATAGTTATCAAATTAAACAAGTAACATATGGTTTTGGATCATAGTGGCCGAAAATATTGACTTGAATTAAGGTTGGAAATATTTTTAAAACTCTTTGAAAATGATATCTTATCCTAAGTTGAAAACTTTGACTTTTCAAATATGATATTATTATATGAAAATATTAAAGTATATGATGTAGAAAAAAATAAAAATTTATCCTAAGCTTATAATAGTGACCGAAAATTACATATACATTGTATAAAGTGATAATTTATTTATTTTATGATAATTATGAGATACATTAATTAAATGATAAAATAACATGATAAACTATAGGATAAAATAAAATAATTATCTCTTATGGAAAGGAGGTGGCCGAAAACTTTAGAAAAATAAGGTATGAGTTGTAATATTAATTTTACACCTAGATATGTCATAATTTCAAGAAGATAAGATATGATGAATAATTAAAAGTATAGGATAAGATCAAAAATGACTCATTGACAACTCATAGGACCAAAATTTAATGAGATAAAAAGGAGTTGTAAATTTTGACTTTATATTAAGATATTTTATAAAGTAATGATTAAAAACACTTTATAAACTCTATAAATAGGAGACCCCCCCCCCCCCATTATACCATACCATAACCGAAAATACTAAGAAAATAGAGAGAAAAGAAGAGAAAAAAAATAGAGAGTATTCCCAAAGGTTCTCTTCGATCGTAAATAGAAAAATGTCGCCGACGTCGACCGAAAACAAAAAGAAGGTTAGAAACCTTACTATTTTATGCAAAAATATTAGAAAATCATATGTGATATGTTTTGTTACATGCTTTCGAAATTTATGTGAAATACGTGAAATTTATGCTATATGTCGAAGTTATGAATTAAATATGTTTATAGGACGTTTATAAGCATGAATTATGATTTAGAAAAAAGTTAAGCATGCACTAAAAATATTATGTCATAACCGAAAATAAGCATGAGTTATGTTGATGTACATGAATTTTAATTGTTGTTTTGAACATGAAATAATGATAGATATTCATGTTTAGAATTTTATGATTTTATGTGGAATTCTTTGAAAAAAATATGGAATATTATGAGATAATAATTTCGAAAATCACAAGAGCATGTAATAGTGATGTACAAGTTATATATGATGAATATTATGTCATATTATTAATATATGATAATAATAATATATTATGTGAATTAAATGAAATTTTCGAAAATAATTAGAAATTTTCGAAAATTGTGATATGGAGAAGTATGATGTCTCATAATATGTGATGTGTGAATCATATGACATGATACGTGAAAAAGTTGAGACGTAGGAAAATACGTGCGTGAATACATAGAATTTAAGTATATACGTAAGATGAGAAGTAAAGTTAGTACGTGACGAAGTTAGTTATGAAATTAAGATTCATACGTTACGACGAATGATTTGAACTAAGGAAAGAATGGAAGGATAGTACGTACGTTGGTTCGGATCGATGATTCTTGCGAAGCATGATGATATGCTAAAATCTCGTTTCTTACGTTGATAAGGTTTGACTCGAAGGAGAAAGGAAAACGGAAAAGTAAACCCTAGTGACATAAGAACTTTAAGTTCCGAGGTGGGCTTTCTTACCAAAACCATTTACGAGCTTTTGAAAACTGATTTACTGTTATTACTGTACTGTTTTACTGCAAAATTTTGAGATACGATATTGTCTGCCAGAAAATGTTTTATGTTTTGTATATGTCCACTCGGGTTGTCTGGGAAACATGAAGTAACGAATTCGGATCCTATGCTGTGAGAGTAAGGAGAAATCTAGCAAGGTTGTGTACACGTGTTGGGCCTCCGAACCGTTGGCGGTCATGCTCGAACCATTGGCGGTTAGTTGCGTCCGGGTGAAGGGAGGCCTCCTCCCGCGTTATCCATAGCCGACTTGGAATATACGTTGTTGTTGTTATGATGAGAAAATGACCGGCCATCGACTTTGAGAAATGGGAAAATGTATTTTGTAAGAACAATGCCTTTTTCAAATTAAACCTCGTGTCTTACCGTGATGAGGCGATCAATATTTCGTAAAGTAAAAATATTTTCGATGTGTCCACCGAGTGCATCTTTGTACTCACCGCATATTTGTTTTTAAATGTGCAGGTTGAGCGAGTGATGGAACAGAGGGGAGTTGAGCGAATCTTTTGTCAAGAAGTATGAAGTATTTTGGTTCACCTTGAGAATGCATCTCCATATGCATGTCTCACACGTTTTATTCCACTGCCAACTCTTGAACTCCAATATAGTTTGTTACTATGTTAAGTCCTTGATATTCCTGTTGAAAGTTTTGTAAAAGTTCTGTTTTGTCCCAAACGTTCATATCAACTCTTTATATAAGTTATTTTGCCCATCCTAAATCCCGTTCTGTTTGGAAACATCCGTATTTCTTCATAGATGAAATGAGTTGAAAACCCTATTCTTTTATATTTATTTAATTCAAACCCCAAGTCACGGTCCGGTAAGGATAAGCCAAACCGGGCTGTGACAGAGTGGTATCAGAGCAGTTCGTTTGCTTTGAACCAAAAATATTCTTTCTATCCAAAGTCCGGCTCAATCACTGACTTTTATGAAGAAGTCATCACCGCCAACGCTCCTATTCATCACGCCAACCAAAGAAGGAAAAGAGAGTTCTGATAAAAAGGTATGGATTTAAAAGTTTTGAAAAGTTATGTTTTGAGAAAGTATGAGTGAAAAATGTGTTTTTTAAAGTGGACATACCGTTGAAAGAAAAAGTGAATAGCTTTGAATTGTGATAATTCATTGATGAATGAGACAAACAAGTGGTTTGTCTGAAGAAGTATAAGTTCATACCCGATTGGTATGTGATTTTGTTGTGATGAATTTGGAAGGGATGAAAGCTTATACCCAGGAGGTATATGAGTATTGATGAAAGGGCATATATAGAGTTATATGTCAGTAAAGTATGTTTATAAAATGAAGTTGAATTGTGAAATTGTTTTGATTTTCAAAAGAACGTAGATGAGCTCTAGTTTCACAAAGAACTTAGATTGAACAAGATCATAAGAAATTCCCTTCTATGTATAACGTAGTGTTTGATGAACCACGAGAACTTGAGAACTTAGAACGCTTTTAAGTACGATTTGACGAACGAGAATTGGAATGCCACGTAGAGGAATGGAAGCTTCGATAAATAAATGTCACTTGTGACATGGGCATAGTATCTTCATTTGAAATTCTACGCGACAGAATTTTGAATCGACTATTGATTAACGTGAATTAATCTAGAGCGATATACGAATTGGGGTATAGAATGTTAAGGGAGGAGTAAGATAAGTGTCTATGAGATGTTTTATGTACTAAAGTATTGTTTATAAGTAGCAATTGTCTTATTAAGAAATGAGAATGATGCGGATTGAAAAGACAAGTACGGAAATGGAAGTTTAAAGTGGAAAGTAGTTGAAAAGTTGTTTTAGGTTGTGAAAAGGAAAGAGATATGAGAAAGAGTTGATAGGGATATGAAAAAGAGTTGACAATGATATGTCAAAAGTGAAATGTTTGAATTCGTAGAAATCAAATGAGATGTATTGGTATGAACGAGTTATGTTATTACTGTTTGAATTACAAGTTGTTAGTAACAATGAGTAGGTTATCCCAAAAAGAACGTAGAGTGTTTAAGATGTATGATCCCTTTTGCGAAAGAACATAGAAATATGAATTATGAGAATTTTAGTCCATCATAACAGAAGCAATGATGGAAATAAGAATAAATACAAGTAGAAAAGACTAAAAGAGTAGAAATGGAATGATGATTTTGAGATGATGAATGTCACTATGCGATGATAACATGAGTATAGTCTTTCCCTGTAGATGTTCACATGCAATAAAACTCTGAGTTGACTATTAGAACTTAATAGAGACGTGATCGAATTATTAGTTGGTTCTCGCAGAATAATATCCATAGTAAAAGGATTCCGGTACGGTAGAATAGAAAATGTTTAAATTCAGAGCCATAGTTAGTAATGTGAAATTAAGTTTCGATATGTATCATATTTTGAGAAACCTTACGATTTATGATGACCCAGTACAAGTTATATGATGTTTCGAAATTTATTCATTACCAAAGTTCTGTCATTGAGTTTAACTCTATGACCTAGTTTCAATTGAGATGTCACATGATTTTCTCACTTTTTCTGCAAGAAGTTTACAAATCGAAAGTTTATAAAATATCCTTTGAAACCAAGCCTTCATGTGACTGAGAAGTATTTGTGACGGGTTTGGCCAGCCCATATGACCAAAGATATCTCAGTAGTCGTCATTCTGGTCTTCGGACCCTATACTCCAAATATTCGTTTCAAAAGTGATTCAAATTTCAAAAGTTGTCATCTTGAACTGTGAAACCGTACCCACTTATAAGTTGTCATGATACGTTTCCACCAATCCCTGAAGCTAAAAAGTATAAAATAGGTTGACTTATCTTGGCACCCAAGTTCTTAGATCAGTAGAGTAATATGTTTCTTCAGTTAGAGAAAGATACAGCAAGTCATGATAAAGAAATGTTCTCGGTGAGATAAATAAGCACGAGGCAATTTCAAGACTACGATATTATGAGATTATACGCAAGTATTTTAGAACTTAGCACGAAACGAGATGAAGGAATACGAATCTTCTTCATCAAAGGCAGGAGGTACGACGTTAGCGTAAGTTCGCTTAAACTTAGATTTGGACATAGGATTCACCGACTATAAGAAACGATAGTTGGATAGATACGATTAGAAAACATGAGGATATTAAATATATGGAATCAGAGGTTTAGAAATAAATCGATGAGAATGGAAGTTAAGGTCACACAACGATCAAATGGGTACGAGGTACCAACGTTGGAAATTGAGAATGCAATATGGAGAAGGAATCGAGAACGTATTGAGGATACATAAATTTCGAGGACGAAATTTCTTTGTAATACCCCGAATTTTTGGGCTTAAAAATTTCGAAAATAAGAAGGAATGTTACGAAGGAAACAAGTATGAAAGTGAACGTCAGAAATCGACGATTTTGAGTAAATCGAATTTTTTTCATAAAAATTCAAATGAAATAATTTTTAAATATGAATAAATATGTTTTTAAGTATATTTGGGATATTATTTACACTAAGGAAGAAAAAGAAATATTTTTCCTTATTTTCTAGTGATTTTCGAAAAATATGGAATTAAGTGATTAATTTGTGATTTAATATATGATTACTTGATTTTATGTGATGAGTTGTCATGTTTATCTTGTAGTATATGATAAGATAATTATCTTTTATAAATCAAGCATAATTTTCGAAATTTATGAGGTGGATGTGATAAGGTTGGAAAATGACATTTTTAAGATAAGTATGCTATGATATTTTTATAAAATAAAGAGATAAGGTCATGATTAATTAAGAGATAATGTTTATCTCTTAGAAATATGTAGAAATATGATAAGTATCATAGGAGATATTATTTTGAATCTTAGCTTGCAAGTTTCGAAAAAAATGTGATATTTTATGTGTGATTTTCGAAAATCATGTTTTATGTGATAATTGTATTAAATAATTTATTTAATTATATACTTGATAAATATCATGATTTCTAGATCAATCTTATCTCCTAGAAATTGTATAAATTTTGAAATTCACAAAATAGGGTGAAAATAGAATTTTGTGAAAATTAATCCTAAGAAACCCTAGTTTTCAAAACTTGGAAAATTATGCTAGAATTGTTTCAAAAATTTATTTTATGATATAATATCATTATATTTATGTAATTAATCATGAAAATAATATTAGCTATGAAAAGAATGAAAGTTTGGTAATTTATCTTCAAATTCGAATTAATTGCCGATAACGTTACTTTAGTACATAGAAATGATCTTAAATAATTTTCCTATGATTTATTTTATCATCTAAGATCTATATTGTTTCACATAGCTATTAATTGGAAGAAAATAAAAATTGTACCATGTTTATTATAAGAGTACCGAAAATTTTGACTTATTAGTGTGAAAATGATGAAAATATCATGCTTTAATTAATGAGGTGCTATAATTATAAAGATAAGATATATTAGGTGTAAAGTAGAGATATTTATCAAATTAAACAAGTAACCTATGGTTTTGGATCATAGTGGTAGAAAATATCGACTTGAATTAAGGTTGGAAGATTTTTAAAACTCTTTGAAAATGATATCTTATCCTAAGTTGAAAACTTTAACTTTTCAAATATGATATTATTATATGAAAATATTAAAGTATATGATATAGAAAAAAATAAAAATTTATCCTAAACTTATAATAGTGATCGAAAATTACATATACATTGTATAAAGTGATAATTTATTTATTTTATGATAATTATGAGATACATTAATTAAATGATAAAATAACATGATAAACTATAGGATAAAATAAAATAATTATCTTTTATGGAAAGGAGGTGGCCGAAAACTTTAGAAAAATAAGGTATGAGTTGTAATATTAATTTTACACCTAGATATGTTATAATTTCAAGAAGATAAGATATGATGAATAATTAAAAGTATAGGATAAGATCAAAAATGACTCATTGAAAACTCATAGGACCAAAATTTAATGAGATAAAAAGGAGTTGTAAATTTTGACTTTATATTAAGATATTTTATAAAGTAATGATTAAAAACACTTTATAAACTCTATAAATAGGAGACCCCCATTATACCATACCATAGGCGAAAATACTAAGAAAATAGAGAGAAAAGAAGAGAAAAAAAATAGAGAGTATTCCCAAAGGTTCTCTTCGATCGTAGATAGAAAAACGTCGCCGACGTCGACCGAAAACAAAAAGAAGGTTAGAAACCTTACTATTTTATGCAAAAATATTAGAAAATTATATGTGATATGTTTTGTTACATGATTTCGAAATTTATGTGAAATACGTGAAATTTATGCTATATGTCGAAGTTATGAATTAAATATGTTTATAGGACGTTTATAAGCTTGAATTATGATTTAGAACAAAGTTAAGCATGCACTAAAAATATTATGTCATAACCGAAAATAAGCATGAGTTATGTTGATGTACATGAATTTTAATTGTTGTTTTGAACATGAAATAATGATAGATATTCATGTTTAGAATTTTATGATTTTATGTGGAATTCTTTGAAACAAATATGGAATATTACGAGATAATAATTTCGAAAATCACAAGAGCATGGAATAGTGATGTACAAGTTATATATGATGAATATTATGTCATATTATTAATATATGATAATAATAATATATTATGTGAATTAAATTAAATTTTCGAAAAATAATTGGAAATTTTCGAAAATTGTGATATGGAGAAGTATGATGTCTCATAATATGTGATGTGTGAATCATACGACATGATACGTGAAAAAGTTGAGACGTAGGAAAATACGTCGGTGAATACGTAGAATTTAAGTATATACGTAAGATGAGAAGTAAAGTTAGTACGTGACGAAGTTAGTTATGAAATTAAGATTCATACGTTACGAAGAATGATTTGAACTAAGGAAAGAATGGAAGGATAGTACGTACGTTGGTTCGGATCGATGATTCTTGCGAAGCATGATGATATGCTAAAATCTCGTTTCTTACGTTGATAAGGTTTGTCTCGAAGGAGAAAGGGAAACGGAAAATTAAACCCTAGTGATATAAGAACTTTAAGTTCTCGAGGTGAGCTTTCTTACCAAAACCATTTACGAGCTTTTGAAAACTGATTTGCTGTTATTACTGTACTGTTTTATTGCAAAATTTTGAGATACGATATTGTCTGCCAGAAAATGTTTTATATTTTGTATATGTCCATTCGGGTTGCCTGGGGCAACAGGAAGTAACGAATTCGGATCCTATGCTAGAGGAGTAAGGGAGAAATCCTATCAAGGGTTGTGTACACGTGTTGGGCCTCTGAACCGCTGGGCGGTCATGCTCGAATCTTTGGGCGGTTAGTTGCGTCCGAGTGAAGGAGGCCTCCTCCCGTGCGTTTATCCATAGCCGACTGGAATATCGTTGTTGTTGTTATGATGAGAAAATGACTGGCCAGTCGACTTTGAGAAATGAGAAAATGTATTTTGTAAGAACAAGGCATTTTTCAAATAAAACCACTCATGTCTTCTCGTGATGAGGCGATCTAATATTTCGTAAAGTAAAAATGTTTTCGGCATGTGTCCACCGAGTGCATCTTTGTACTCACCGCATATTTGTTTTAAATGTGCGGGTTGAGCGAGTGATGGAACAGGCGGGAGTTGAGCGAATCTTTTGTCAAGAAGTATGAAGTATTTTGGTTCACCTGAGAATGCATCTTCATATGCATGTCTCACACGCTTTATTCCACCGCCAACTCTTGAACTCCAATATAGTTTGTTACTATGTTAAGTCCTTGATATTCTGTTGAAAGTTTTGTAAAGTTCTTTGTTTTGTCCCAAACGCTCATATCAACTCTTTATATAAGTTATTTTGCCCATCCTAAATCCGCTCGCTTGGAAACATCCGTATTTCTTCATAGATGAAATGAGTTGAAAACCCTATTCTTTTATATTTATTTAATTCAAACCCCAAGTCACGGTCCGGTAAGGATGAGCCAAACCGGGCTGTGATAGAAATAAGAATGTATCATAATCATAGAGCAAATTCAAATTTACTCTCCAGATTAAGTTGAAATTAATTGATGATGGCAGTCATCAATTAAAAAAGTTATAATTGAGAACTATGCACTTATGTATAAAACCATTTGTGCATATAGATGTCTAAAATTGATGAATAATAAAACCTATAAAGTTGTTCACAATAAAAACATTCTAAAATTGTCGTACAATAAAATAATTTTAGAAAGTTTTTATTATGCACAACTTTATACCGCTTTATGCATCATCTTCAACGGCTTATGCATGGTTCGCAGAGTTCGCAAAAAAGATGTGGTTTTCATTTGACCACTCCCTATATATATATATATATATATAGGGGATGGATCAAATGAGAACCGTATATGTTTTGAGAACTAAGAACTAATCCGGTGCGTTTATTTTGTATAATCTAATGGTTACGATTTTTTAGATTGGTTAAGTATTTGATTTTTAGATTTTATTATTAAGGATATTATTGTAATTTTCTGTTTTTATGTAACCGAATTTTGAGTGTTTTAAGGGATTTCCTTTTATATTTATGATATTTTGATTTTGTATATCTTTTTTTATTTATATTTTTTCGAGTTTATGCTTATGCTTTAAATTACTCTATTTGTGCACAATATACTAAATGGTATGTATATTAATCCATTTATTTGCACAAATAATATCTTATGCACAATTACTATATAATTTTGCATATTACCTAAATCACATGAATAATCATAGTTGTATATCTATCATTTTTTTTCTCACTAACGAATTGAGGGGTTTGTAGTATCAAATTCTTATATGTGATATTTATTTTTAGGTAATTTTATAAATTTTATTTTTACATTAATTATTGTTCAAACAATAATTTTCAATTTTATAAGTTTGATTCTTAATTAGTTCCAATTTTGTTTCGCATAAGTACTAACAATCTTATGCACAATCATTACAATTATATGCACAACTATTATTTTCGTAAAGGAAATCGAATTATAGAGAGAGAATACGAAAAATTGGGGATATGATGAATCTTTAAAATGACCTTAATACCCTAACGCGTTTACAACCATAAAAACAATATAAAATAGTCAAACTCGTTTTAAGCATGATTAAATATAATCCATCGTGTCGATGAAATCTAGGGTGATGATTAGTTCTAGTTCTCATCTTAGTGATGGTTCTCCATATAACCAACCATGTATATATATATATATATATATATATATATATATGGAGTGGATCAAATGAGAACCATATCTTTTCATGAACTCGCGAACCATGCATAAGAAGTTGAAGATGATGATAAGATTTAGATAAAGTTAGTATAACTAAAACTTTCTAAAATTATTTTGTTGGGTAATAATTTTAGAATGTTTTCGATATACACAACTTTATAGGTTTTATTCATCAATTTTATACGCTTGTGCATAGTTCTCAAAAAGATGAGTTCTCACCGATCCAACCCCTATATATATATATATATATATATATATATATGGGGAGTGGATCAATGAGAACCACATCTTTTTGCGAAGCTCAAAACCACGCATAAGACGTTGATGATGATGCATAAAATCGGTAGAAAGTTGTGCATAACGAAAACTTTCTAAAATTATTTTGTTGAGCAACAATTTTAGAAAGTTTTCGTTATGCACAACTTTATACCGCTTTGTATTATCTTCAACGCCTTATGCATGGTTCTCAAGTTCTCAAAAAGATGAGTTCTCACCGGATCCAACCCATATATGTATATATATGGGAGTGGATCAAATGAGAACCATATCTTTTTTTGCGAACCATGCATAAGACGCTAAAGATAATGCACAAAACGGTATAAAGTTGTGCATAACGAAAACTTTCTAAAATTATTTTGTTGTGCACCAATTTAGAATGTTTTCGTTGTGCACAACTTTATAGATTTATTCATCAACTTTATACGTCTGTGCATAGTTCTCAAAAAAGATGAGTTCTCACTGGATCCAACTCATATATATATATATATATATATATATGTAGGGAGTGGATCAAATGAACTCTGCGAACCATGCATAAGACGTTGAAGATGATGCACAAAACGGTATAAAGTTATGCATAACGAAAACTTTCTAAAATAATTTTATTGTGCAACAATTTTAGAAAGTTTTCGTTGTGCACAACTTTATAGATTTTATTCATCAACTTTATACGTCTGTGCATAGTTCTCAAGTTCTCAAAAAAGATGAGTTCTCACTGGATCCAACCCGTATATATGTATATATATGAGTTGATTAAATGAGAACTTCAACTTTTTGAGAACTAAGAATAATTTGACCCATTCATTTTTATAATCTAACGGTCAAGATTAATTATAAATAGTTTATTATCTTCATATTTTAATGATAACCGTTTAGCCCTAAAATCAAAGGATTTTGTATATTGATTTTCGTAATTATTCTCATATGCATAATTACTACGATTACATGAACATAACAATGAATTGGAATTGATAGCATGCACAAGAACTACGATTACATGAATAATAACATGAATTATATGAACAACGACGAATATAATGTGAAATATCCAAATAACGAAAATTTAGGATTTGACTATTTGTATCATTAATAGTCGTCCGATCTTATTTAATCTAACGGTGATTATTGGTTCTTAATTCTTATCTAAGAGGTGGTTCTCTCTATAATCAACTCTCATATATATATATATATATATATATAGTGAGGTTCAAATAAGAATTATTTTTAACGTGAGAACTAAGAACCACTGAAATTCATTATGAACAAACTGAATTCGATATGAAAGTTAATGCGTCCGATGGAAAAGTTATTGAATCCAAAAATCCAAAATTTGTACCCTGAGTTCGAATCCTATGAGAGACAATTTATTTATTTTAAATTCACCAACTTTTCCAACGGATTCATCAACTTTCACAACGAATTCATTATTTTTTTATTGTCACATTCTCACGATACAAATAGTTTTCATGTTAACCCTATATATATATATAGGGAAGAGTTCAAATAAAAACCTATTTTTTTCGTAAGAACCCAAAAAACCAATGCACTTTATTTACGAAGTTAATGCACTTTATGTATAAAGTTACTGCACTACGAAATATTGATGAATAGTATTGTCTTTTATCAGAATTCAATGGTGCATTAGTTTTATACATAAAATGCATTAACTTTATACGTAAAGTGCATTGGTTTTTAGGTTTTTACGAAAATGTAGGTCTTTATTATAACTCAACCATATATATATATATATATATATATAGGGGTGGATCAAATGAGAACCACATCTTTTTTGCGAACTCTGCGAACCATGCATAAGACGTTGAAGATGATGCACAAAACGGCATAAAGTTGTGCATAACGAAAACTTTCTAAAATTATTTTGTTGTGCAACAATTTTAGAAAGTTTTCGTTATGCACAACTTTATACCGCTTTATGCATCATCTTCAACGCCTTATGCATGGTTCTCAAGTTCTCAAAAGATGAGTTCTCACCGGATCCAACCCCTATATATATATATATATCCACTATATATAAGACGTTGAAGATGATGATAAAGCGGTATAAAGTTGTGCATAACAAAACTTTCTAAAATTATTTTGTTGTTCAACAATTTTAGAAAGTTTTCATTATGCACAACTTTATACTTGTTTTATGCATCATCTTCAACGCCTTATACATGGTTCTCAAGTTCTCAAAAAGATGAGTTCTCACCGATCCAACCCTATATATATATATATATATATATATATATATATATAGAGAGAGAGAGAGGAGGATCAAATAGTACTCGAGCAGAGGTAGTATGTAGTACTCAATCTTATCCACTCATCTCATAGATCTTATGGTTGAGATTTTTTTCGGATTTTTTAAGCTCATTTTCGCTGATTTCGCTACAGTAAGGGTAGATTAGTAATTTGGTTTGTTATGTAATACAAAAAATAAATCATGCATGTAATTAAACATAAAACTGCATACAATTGAATATAAAACTGCATAATTGTTATGTATAAAACTGCATGTGGATGAATACAAAGTTGCATAATTTTTTTTGTTATGTGATATTGAAAAACAAACCATGCATTTTTTAAAACCAAAAACTGCATACCCATGAACATAAAACTACATTATGTTAAACATAAAAATGCATATTAGATTGATTTATCCAAAATCTATTCTCTCATTTAGATTGATTAATTCTAGCTTTATAATTCGAAAAAATAATAAATGATCAACAAGAAAAGTGTTTTTGCATATTGAAGAAGAGAGAAAGAGAGATATCGATAATGAAAAACCTATGAGTTTCTGTTTTAAAGCATGCATGTTTGTGTTTCGTAGTATGTGATGGGATATGGCCCAACCAACTGGGCCCACTAACAGGCCCAAGCGAGCTGGGCCTAACGCTGGTAGCAGCCCACGCGTCGAGCCCTAATCATTGCCCAAAACGCTAGCCCCCGAACCGCCACCTCCGCCAATGGAGAAGATGAACCAGGTCGCGCCACCTCCACGTGGCGCGCAGAAGGCGAGAGGTCCCCGCCCGCCAATGGAGGGCACGCCAGAGGAAGAGTCACGCAACGACCAATGGAGAGGTCGGCGCGCCTTCGTGGGCAGTAGTCGGCCGTATAAATAGAAGGAAAACGATGTTAGAAGGGTTAGCAATTTCTTCAATACAAAGGTCATAAACAATACCTCTGCACGAAAAGCTCTAGTGAAAGTATTGAGGAATCATTCCTCCGTGGACGAGATCTCATTAACGATCGAACCACGTAAAAAGCCCGGTGTTCTTTATTGCTTCATATAAATCTCGCATACCACATAGCTAGATTCATCATTGGCGCCGCTGTGGGAACCTTCAACAAGAAAGCTTCATCTCTCTACTACTAAATGGCAAGAACACGCACAACCGCCGTCAACGCTGGCAACAACCGCGGAGGACGACCGGTGGTCGCCGGCGTCACGGAAAGGAGATCGCAGACGCCACGAGCGGTCACACTCGAGGCCACATGGAAAATGTCTCCATACACCCCGGACCTCCTCCCAACGCGTGGGGAAGATGTCGACCTCAACGAGGACGAGCAAACAGCTCATTCGTCCCACGAGGTCCTCGGCCGAGCCGTGAGCGAGTTCCTCCACGCTAATCTCGGCAATTCCAAAGCTTCTCAACCGAGGACCGAGGCGGGTCCTCTAGGGCCCCGGACTGAACACCACGGCCTCCGAGGCCGCCCCCATACGAAATCGGCACACCTCGGCGTGATAGCCGAGAGCGCGATCGCGCCCGACGCTGCGGAGCCGCCACCGCGGTCGAGCCGCCGACCTCGTTCGCGAGCCGCCGCCGCGGCCGAGCCGCCACCAACGGCCGCCCGCCATTCGCGCACCCGCCTCCACCTCGTCCATGCCGACTGCAGAGTCGAGCGAAATGAAGGAAGAAAGGCGAGTCGAACTCCCCGGAGGGACGATGGGCGTCGCTATCGATCCCCACCCTCCGAAAGAGACGGCAACGATCTCCGGGTTCGACCGCACGGAGAATCATCTCCCTTTCTCCGTGGAGATTCTAGACACGCCCGCCTCAGATGCACGGGCACCAAACATAGCGGCCTCACGATGGCCTCGGAGACCCTCCGACTTCCTTTTCGCCACACCACCAACATGGCGATCAAGGAATGGAAGATTTTCACATGTGCAAAATCTTCCCGAGGTGTTGATCTCCAACGCACGGCGTTAGTTCACCCGCCCGCCGTATCAAAGACATACGCTTCTCCGTGACCTCGTGGAGCAGTTCAGTGGCGCTTCTATCGTAAGATGCCACCCCAGCAGCCTTCCTCCGACCTACTAACAATCCGCCAGGCGGACGAGACGATGTCAAACTGCCTCGAGGTTCATCAAAGAGTCGCTCAAAATTGACGACAAAGAACGACTCTACATCATCAACGCGCTTTAAAAGCGGATCCGACCCGCCAAACAACAAAGAAATCACCAGGAGAAACCAAAGACGGCGAGTAAGCTTTGGAACCTGGTGGACAACTTCGTCGAGGAGACGAGTCGGATCGGAAGAAGCGGAGATCCGGGACGAGCGTAAGTCCGAGAAAAAAGCCGGACGATCAAGTCGAGGCGCAGAGCGCAGAGGCGCCGACAGATCAAGAGAGGCCACTGAGTCCGTGCTCGACCTCGCCCAAACCACGAGGCGGGCGCCCCTACTCAAGTCAAGGGCGGAAATATTCGAGCCCACGCGAGCTCTTCCTCAAACCCGCCCTATGAAAGGGATCCAAGAAGAGGTCCACGACGCAGTATTGCGACTATCACCAAGGGTATGGTCATGATACCGAGGACCGCGAAACACAGGGCTCACGGATCGACGAGCTCGTAAAGGTGGAGCCCTCAAAAGTACCTCGGACGAGCCGGCCCAAGAATGCGAAGCGCAGAAGGAATGGAGGCGGCAATAACCGCGGCCGACCCAACAAGGCGACCCAACCCAAGACGATGAGGACGAAGGTCCCAACGCTATGGAGCAGGTCTATGTTGTCACCGATCGTTTCACGGACGACGAGGTCGCCCTCGAAAACGATGCCCGAGGCCGCCCTCAAGAGCCAAGAACAAGCGACTCGGGATGGTGAGAACATAACGTTCTCGAGGAGGACCCGTGCCCAAGATCATGCCGCACTGTGACGCCATCACCATACAGTGCGGTGGGCAACAAAACGCCCACCGGGTCTATATCGACATTGGGGCCTCCGTCAAGATCATCTTCCGTAGCTGCGGATAAGCTTGAGGTCGGAGGCATTGGTGCTTCCGCCTCCCGCCCACGGAGCTTCACTCGAGAGCGGTCCACCCCGGTGGTCATTACCCTTCCGGTCCACCGTAGGGCGGGCTCCTGTGTCGGCCACCGTGGCCATCCGATTCTTCCCGTCCGGCTCCTCCGTCCAACATTATCCTCGGGAGAGATTGGTCAGACGCCACCAAGGCCGCCTGTTCGTCTACCACCTCACCGTCAAGATTCCCACCCCGGGAGTGCTCAAGATCCAGGACCAAACGGCGCAAAAGAATGCCTACGGCTCTCAACTCAAGATGCGGCCTCGCCCTAGGCATAGCAATTACCGAGCCCCCGGAGGCCGACACCCCGGGATGACCTTACCGAGGACCTCCAACTATACGACGACGATCCTCGAGGGTCATCCAGGTCGGCACCCAGGGCCCGACGGACGTCCGGCGGCACGTCATACGACTTCTGAAAGAATATAGGGACGTGTTTGCTTGGTCCCTCCGATATGACCGGGTGTCACCCGAGCTCATAACTCACCGCCTCAACATCGACCCGCCACTAAGCCATCCGTGAAGAAAAGAATATTCGCGCGAGCGCAGCCAGTCATTAGGGACGAGGTGACTCAACTTCAAGGCCAAGATCTTGTTCGAGGTCAAATACCCGACTGGATGGCTAATCCAATCGTGGTCCGAAGTCCGACGGAGGGTGGCGCGTGTCGGCGATTATACCGACCTCAACAAGCATCGCCTAAAAGATTGCTACCCTCCCCGATATTGACAAGAAGGTGGAGGCTTTGGTGGGCCACGAGATGTTCACTTCACGGATCTATACAAGGGTACCACCAAATCTCGATGAGCCGGAGGATGCACCAAAGACCGCATTCATCACCGACTTGGCGTCTTGGCGTCGAAGATGCCTTCGGCCTCAAGAACGCCGGGCCACTTACCGTAGGATGGTGGATGCAACATTCAAAGACCACATCGGGAGATCGTCGAGGTCACGTCGGCGACATAGTAGTCAAAGCCGTAAAACGGAGAGCTGCGCCGACGACCTCGGCACCATCCTCCGACTCCCGTGTCGGCCAACCTCAAACTTAACCCCAAAATGCACGCTCATGGTAAAACGGGAAATTCTTGGGGTCTTGGGTTTCCCAAGAAGGCTTGAAGGCGAACCCCACCAAGGTAAAGACGGTGCTCAAATGCAAGTGCCAAAACCATTCGCGAGGTCCACAAACTTACGGGTGCCCGGCCGCCTCGAGGGTTCCTCTCCGGCCGCAGAGAAGCAGCTCCCATTCTTTAAAATCTTGAGGAGGGCCGGACTTAGCATGGCGGAAGAGCACCACCGCGCTCACACGCCTCAGTGAGTACCTCACCGACCGCCTACCTCGACCGCCCAAAAGAGGCGAACTCTCTCCTTGACTTGGCAGCCTCGGACGAGGCAATCAGTCTGATCTTGGTGCGGGCGAGGCCTGACGGCGCCTTCCTATCTACTTCATCACCGAGCACTCAAAGGACCGAGACAAGGTACGCCGCCTGAAAAGGTAGCACTGCACTGGTGAATGCTAAGCGACGGCTCCGACCCTACTTTCGAGCTCACTCCATCCAGTATCGACCGACCGCCTCGAGGCAAGTCTTATCAAAACCGAGTCATCCGGACGAATAGCTGTGGGCCTCGAGCTTGGCGAGCACGATATCTCGTACTCCCCGCACCGCCATAAAAGGGCAAGCTCGCCGATTTCTGGTAGAAGCCAAGTTTATCGAGCTCGGTCGCACCGCTAAGATTAGCTCCTCCAACGCCCACCTCGGTCGTCCCCACCGCACGGAGGAACCGGACCTCATCCACCGGATAGTTGTTGGCGGATGTACGTGGGCGGAGCCTCGTGCAAAACGGGCAATGAGCGGCATCCTTCTCCTCGGCCCGATATGCGAAGTCACCCACGCACTCCGGTTTACCTTCCCGACCACCAACAACGAGGTGGAGTATGAGGCCCTAATCTCCTGACTCCGCCGCTAAGGAGCTGGGGGTGGGTGAGATCCAAATCTTGGCGATTCCAGTCGTCGTGAACGGTGTTAGGCAAATCGAGGCCAAGGAGGACCGAATGAAACAATACCGACAAGGCAAAAGAGATGTTGACCTCGCTCGATACTTCAAGATCCACCGAATCCCCGAGGAAAACAGTGGGCCGACGTCCTCGACAAGCTAGGCTGCGTCATCAACAAGTCCACCAGCGGAGGAGATCCGCTCGGAAGCATAGCGGAGTCCCACGTCGGCATCATCACCGAGATAGAGCCGAATGGATGTCTCCGAAGGCCTACCCGAACACGGCGCACTACCTTCGGATCGGCTCGAAGCCAAAAGATGATGGCAAAGTCCCGTAGTATCTCATGCACGAGGCGTTTCACCGGAAGTCTTACCTTCAACCCTCCCGAGATGCCTCGGGCGGAAGAAGCCGACTATGTGCTCAACGAAATACACCGGGGTCTTGTGGAAGCCACATCGGTGGCGAGCACTTTCAAAGAAGGCGAGGTCGGATACCACCGCCCACCGCAAGATTCGCCGAGCTCGTCAAGAAGTGCCCAGTGCGGATCCACTCCACGCAAAAGCGCCTCGGGCGGATTTGAGCGGCTGCAGTCCGTGGCCTTTCATGCGGTGGGGATCGACATTGTCGTCTGCTCGACCGAGCACCGTGTCGGCTCGATATTTAGTCGTGGCCATAGACTACTTCACAAATGGGTCGAGGCCGAGCCACTTTCGAGCATCACGGCGGGAGGATTCAAACCTTTGTGTGGAGAAATATAGTCTGCCGCTTCGGCATACCGCACATCCTGGTCTCGGACAACGGCACCCAATTCATCGACAAAAACTTCAAGGAGTGGTGCGAAGAGCTTCACATCGATCAACGCTTCACTTCGGTCGCACACCCGCAAGCAAATGGTCAGACCGAGGTGACGAACCGCACGATCGTGCAAGGATTGAAGAAAAGGCTGGACCGAGCTAAAGGCGACTGGGCTGAAAATCTCCCTCAAGTCCTCTGGTCCTACAGGACCACACCACGGACGTCGCACGGGGAAACCCTTTCACCTGGTCTCACGGCACCGAGGCCGCCATACCGGCCGAGATCGGCGTGCCAAGCCTCGCACTCTTCACTTCGACCAGGCCGGGAACGAGGAAGACCTGCGGGCCAACCTTGACACCCTCGAGGAGAAGCGAGAGCTCGCCTTCATAAGCGAAGCCAAGTACAAGAGCCAGGTCGCACGCTACTACAACAAGAGAGTAAAGGCCTCCGCACTCCAAGTAGGCGACCGCCCCTACTGAATAATGAAGCAAGCCGAGCCGAGCGTCTTAACAAGCTTGATCCGACATGGGAGGGACCCTACCGCTTCACGAGGACCTCGGCAAAGGGCCTACAAGTCGCCCACCGTCCGGGCACTTATTCCCGAACCCGCACATAACTCATCCGAGGAGGTATTTTACATAGCTTTGATTTTAGATCGACGATATGTTAGCCTTCCCGTTGTTTTGATGATGTGCGATCTCGTTTACTTGTTTAATAAAACGCTTGTTTTTCTAATGAGTATTTCACTCGTTCGTCTTACATCTATGTGAACATCCATTCGGATATACCACATCTAAACCTTCACGAGGGGCGCCTTACGAATATGAAAATCCCACCAAGTAGGGTGCGACACAGATTACCCATTAAGTTGGGCGCCTACATGCAAAGCATACAGATTACCCATTAAGTTGGACATCTACATGCAAAGCATCAGACACCCATTAAGTTGGGCGCCTACATGCACGCGACATCCGCACCGATCTCGCCAACTCATACCCTTTATTTGGGAAGATATGCACTCGGTACAAAGTCTAAATGCAGTAACGACTACAAACAAAGTACCAAGACATATACAAGACAACTGGGCTTCGGAGCTCGTTTATACCCTTTATTTGGGAAAATACGCACCTATGTATACAGTATAAAAATATTTACGACCAAAACGAAGTCCTAAGTTATGTTTGTACCTCTCAAGGAGGAAAATATACACTTCGAAACGAGTCTAAATACATGTATATCTACATACAAGGTCCTATACTATACATAGCCTCATTCGGGCTTCCGGCTCCGCCACGCCAGGACCGGCCGAAGCTGCACCAATTCTCTACGAAGTCTCCAGGTCGGCGGTGTATGCCGGGGACGAACTCGGTGCCTTCAACCCAGTCGATGAGGCCGGACTCACGCTGCCCGCCTCAAGAGCTCGGCGTGGGCTCGAAGCGGCCGGACAGGCGCCGACCTGTGGTCGCCTTCACCCACCTGACACACTCAAGCGGCGCAGCGCCAAGATCGGCATTCCGGAGAGTGGCGATTCACCCGGCTGGAATGCGACCTCCCCTACCCGCCGATCTTCCCGCCGACCGAGGTCCTCGGTCGCCGCCTACTCCTGTAAGACCGCCTCCCAATGATCCGCTTCGAGGGCCCATCAATCGCAGACTTCGGCATGATCGGAGTAGCCACCCCTCCGCGGTTCCTTTGTGATCGGGTCGTGAGTCCGCCGCCCTCTCGCCGCCGAGCCGGGCATGCGTCTTATGGATGATGTCATACATCTCCATGTATTTCACGACGGAGCCGACGCAGCTTTGAACTTCTTGCTTTGGGGCCCTCTTCCTCCTCAAGACCATACCCTCCGCCAGCAAACTCTGAACTCGGTCGTCGGCTTCGGATATGGTGGTCCCACCAGCCCGCGGATCGCTTCTCATACTCCGCATGCTCCTCCGACACCGAACTAGCCTCTCCGCAATTCGAGCCGCCTCGCCTTGAATCAGCGCCTTGAATAGCGCCGGCAGATAAGTCCACCTCACGGACTCGTCCCGCATGCGATCTCGACTTGGGACCTCGCTCTCGACCACGAGGCGGCCACCTCCGATCAGCCTCGGCCAACTTCTTATTCAGATCGGAGGAAGACGCCGAGCTCGCATCCATGGCAACCAAAACTCGGGTCAGCTCGGCAGACCGACTCCTCCAAAATTGCACCTCCTCCTCCTTCTCGGCCAGGGCACCTCGGACCCCTTTCAGCTTGGCCAGCAAGTCATGGTCGAGCCCCAAGTATTGAGATGCAGAATGCTATAAATAACAAAAAAAAAACAACACAAGTCTCAGGAAATGATAAACATTTTTTATTGCATACGAGAGATTTTATTACAAGGGCTCAGGGTCCTATCGACCCCGGCGGTTCAACCTATTACAATTGGCCCACTAACCTCGGCCCTCTCTCCGGACTCGCCGCCCCTCTCCTCCCCTGCTCCTCCTATTTCCCATTCTTCTGGTCGGGTCGACCGAGTCGCCGAGCTCGGCTCCTTCTCCCTCCTCCTCCTCTTCGGCCGGGCCCGCACTCGCCGAAGCTCCCAAGCTCTAGATCTTCATCCACCCGGCATCGGACACGGCCTCGGCCGTCGGGAGCGACGCCGAGGAGGCTAAGGCCTCCACCACGGGAAGGCGGCGCGACGGCAAGCACCCGGCATACTCCAAGTTGACCGCCCTCGATCAATCTCACCAGCCATGCTTGCGCTTTGTCAAAATCGCATCGTGGCCGCCAACCCTCCGGTGGGTAGATATCACCGCGGCCTCATCACGGCGGCCGGTCGGAGATAAAGGCGGAGAAGGACTCACTCGATAAGTTTGCCGGGCGAAGGCCTTCAAGATGGGCCTGCTCCGCCAGCCAGAGCACTCGTCCGATCTGCCGCCTCTTCTCCGCCTCGGCCACCTCCTCCCGAGCGCATCCACCTCGGCGCGGCCTCCCGCACAAGACGGCCCTTCTCCTCGTGGCGGCCTCGGCCAGCCGCCTGCAACCTCCACCTCCCTCCTCGCACCGCCCGGCCGAGGACTCGCCGCCGCCTTTCTCCCAGCCTCCTCGTCGGGAACGCAACAACGTCGGCCATGCGGCGATCTCGCCGCGATCAAGGCGGTCCCGCAAATCAAACGATTAGTAGCGCAAAAAAAAAAAAAACATGACTGACGAGGCGTAAGATCGCGGAGATCGGTACCTCGCGCATCATGGGCACGAGCCTCCACCTCGAGGCCCGAGCCGAGATCGGTGCGGACCCTTCAAGCGATCGCCGAGTGTTCCACCACCACGGGCTGCGAGGTGGGCCTGCACACCTTCGCCTCTTTTAGAAGGCTCGCCGCCACCGTGGCGCAGTCGAGACGAGGCCGGCTGCTTCACCTCCTTCGTGTGCTTAAGCTTCACTGCATTACAGAAGAAAACCTCGTTAGTCAAACAGAGGTCGAACCTATAAGAATGACAAGAGAGGGTGCCCTCACCCAGCTCGGACCCCGTCCCCGGAGTCTGCGACCTGTGCACACTCAGCCCGGCATCATTAAGGTTGTCCTCGGTGAATTCTAGAGAAACTTCACCGAGTGTGTTGAGCTGATCCTCTACCCAGCCGAGGGGCTTAAGCTTTATATCCGTCACCTTACCCATCCCCCAACCGTAGATCGGATGCCCATCGGCCCTCAAAAAGAAAAACTTCTTTTGCCACCCCGACACCTTCGAGGGTTGACTCACCCTAAACTACCGCCGAGGCGAAGATAGTCTGACCTCTCGAGTACTTGACGCTAAAGAATCGCATCAAGAGCTCAAAGGAGAACTCCTCAGCTACATAATAACAAGCTAACCCCATCTCAACTACCGACCTAATGGAGTTCGGGGTGAATTGGCAGATGGGGATTCGAAATACTCCGGAGACTCAAAAGATGGGGCTAACTGAACCTAAGACCGCCCTTAAAGGCATCTAAGTACATGGTTACGAAACCCTCCGGAGGGCTAATGCTCTATCGGATGGGTGCGAACACACCACCAGGCGTCGGCGGAATGTGACATTCCTCCTATTTTACTACATCGTCGAAGATCACAGACGATCGGCGTCCCTCACCTTAACCCCATCCCACGCAGATGATATTCTTTGGAACCCTAGCGCTAATCTTCCTACACCTACCCGACAAGGTATAGCAGGAATAATCCCTAACCTCGATTTCACTATCAGGAGAGGAGGATGAGCGGTTCGAACCAGAAACTCCCGCGGGAGATGATCGGGCGGACCCGGAAGCAGGCGGCGCATCGTAAAGCAGAGGAAGAAGACATACTTACTTTTTTTACTCTGACTGCGGAATTCAGAAGATGATCGAAAGCTACTCCAAATCGGGAGGGAAATTCTCTCTGAGTATAGAGAAGATGAACAGTTTTGAGTGAAGGAAGTGAACAGTTGCCTCTTTTGCGCCTATTTATAAGACTAGGGGCGCCTGCAGATTGCCGTTTCAAATTCAACACGTGCCTACACGTGATTGGACGTGCGTACACGCGCGCACGCTGTTCGAGCGCCCAACTACCGCCTGGCGCGTCTGACGTACGACAGGATAGGACGGGCCGCCAGTCTGACTTAGCAATCATCATACGGACCCCGGCGTCCTCTAGATGGCGGCGCCTCAGGTCGCACACCGTCCTCCCCACAAATGTCAAGGAAATCCAGATCGGACCTCGTCCAACCAGATCGGACCGCGGCCCACCGGATCGGACCTCGTCCAATCAGATCGGACCGCGGACCACCGGATCGAACCTCTCCCGACCAGATCGGGCCTCGCCAACTAGATCGGACCTCGGCCAACCAGGCCGCAGAGTCTGCGCCCGAGACACACCACGGCATCCCGAAAGGGCGGTCGCTCGGTCGAACACCGGAGCCACCACAGAGTAATACCACTACAGATCGCACTCGGCATAACCAACGCAGAGCGCGTTATTCGGTCGGACTTGACTTCCATCGGTGCCACATCTTTCTCAAGCGGCGACACAATAAACAACCCAACTCGGATCGGCACCGTAAGACCCTCACATCCAAGAAACAACTTCACCAAGCCACACCTCACCTCGGCGGCTGCCTTCACTCCACCTCGCCTCGCCGTGCCTCGGCTATTCGGGGCTATGATGGGATATGGCCCAACCAATCGGGCCCACTAACGAACCCAAGCGAGCCGGGCCTAACGTTGGTAGCAGCCCACGCGGTCGAGCCCCAATCATTGCCCAAAACGCTAGCCCCAACCGCCACCTCCGCCAATGGAGAAGATGAACCAAGGTCGCGCCACCTCCACGTGACGCTGCAGGCGAGAGGTCCCTCGCCCGCCAATGGAGGGCACGCGGAGGAAGAGTCACGCAACGACCAATGGAGAGGTCGGGCGCCTTGAGGACAGTCGGTCGATAAATAGAAGGAAAACGATGTTAGAAGGGTTAGCAATTTCTTGAATACAAAGGCTTGTAAACAATACCTCCGCATTTAAAAGCTCTAGTGAAAGTATTGAGGAATCATTCCTCCGGGACGTAGATCTCATTAACGATCGAACCACGTAAAAGCACGGTGTTCTTTATTGCTTCATATAAATCTCGCATACTCACATAGCTAGATTCATCGATGCATGTTATTGTTTAATAGTATGCATGTTTCGCTTTGTAATATGCATGTTTATGTGTATTGTTATGCAAGTTTATGTGCATTAGTATGCATATTCTTTCTTTGGGTCTTCATCTCGCCGTCTCATTCTCCGATTTATCTCATTCTCAAATTTCCGGTGAAATCCACCATAAAACACAACCTCCTTCTTCGGTTTTTGACGAACTTCGTCTTAAACACCACCATAGTCATCATCCATCTTGATCATTCAATCTTCTTTCAAAATTCTCTTGTTTTTTCTTAAATTTCAGGCAGCTACAATCACTGCCCAACCATCACAGTCATGAACGCCACAACCGCGACCATCTCCACTGCGTCATTGTTGCCGCCTTCCACCATGCCATCATCACCATCTACTTCTCTTTATTCTCCGTCGAACAAAAATAATTTGCAGCAAAGAAGAAGAAATAATTACTATCTTGTCCTTAAACGAAAATTAAAATAAAAAATATCATGCCACATGTCGCTTATCTAGGATGTCCACGTGAACACATTGTGTGGTCAGATTGGGTACTACGTACTATCTAAGATCGGTATTACGGGAACCCAACCCATATATATATATATGGGTTGGGTTCCCGTAGTACCCGATCCTCGATAGTATGTAGTACCCAATCTAGACCACACATTGTGGTGTGATAGTACGGACAGCGACACGTGGCATAACATTTTTTTTATTTTTATCTTTATTTTCACCGAGGGCAACACGTAATTTTCTCCTTCTTCTTCTTCTTCTTCTTCTTTGCAAGTGCTACTGTTCATCGGAGAATAATAGGAACCCGACAACAATAATGGCACAATGGAGGCGATCGCGGTGGCGGCTGTTACGACGACACAATCGCGGTGGCTAATCGCTGCCTGAAATTACAGAAAAATCATTGAATAGTAGCTTGAAATTGAAGAAAAATAAATAGAATTTTGAGAGAAGATTGAGGTATCGAGAGAGATGATGACTATGATGATGTTTATGGTGAAGTTCGCAAAAAATTGGAGTAGGAGACGGTGGTTTACGGTGGAATTCGTCGGAAATCAGAGAAATAAGTGAATCGAAGAATGAGACGACGAGATGATGCCATCTACGAAGAATATGCATATTGATACACATAAACCTGCATCATAATACACATAAACCTACATCATAATATACATAAACCTGCATATGCAAATATATAGGCATGCATATTAAAAAACAAAACATGCATACGTCTAAACATAAACATGCATACGACTAAACATAAACATGCATAAAACAAAACACAACAATGCCTGCTTTGAAACAAAAATTATCATTTTCGATATTTCTTTTCTGTCTTCTTCAATATGCACAAACACTTTCTTGTTGATCATTTGCTTTATTTCTTGTTGATAATTTGTTTTCTTTCTTGTTGATCATATGTTTTCTTTCGAATTATGAAACTAAAAGTAATTGATCTAAACTAGAGAATAAATTATGGATAAATCAATATCACATGTATTTTCGTGTTCAACATTATGTTGTTCTTTGTTTAAGCATATGTAGTTTTTTGTTTTAAAACATGCATGATTCGTTTTTCTGTATCACATAACAAATCAAATTGTGTGATTTTGTGTTTAACCGCATGCAGTTTTATGTTTAACAATATGCATTTTTGTGTTCAATGATATGCAATTTTCTGTTTAATTACATGCATAGTTTTTTTTTCGCAATTACATAACAAATCAAATTACTAATCTACCATTACTATAGCGAAAATCAGTGAAATTAAGCTTAAAAAGTCCGAAAAAATCTCAACCATAGGATCTATGAGATGAATGGATGAGATTGATTACTACATACTATCTCCAGCTCAAGGTCTATTTGATTCCTCCTCTATATATATATATATATATATATATATATATATATATATATATATATATAACTTTGGCCATTTTCATTTGTTCTACAGTCAGATTATTTAAGAAAAACGTTGACAATGAGGACAAAATCTCAGAATCCTGTTCTCTTCAGTCGAATGCTGCAAGTAATAGCAAAATCCCCCAAGATCCTGGTAGAGAAATTATGATGACATTTAATATAGTTCTTTATGGTTACTCAATAGAGTTGATGTAGTTTCTTGAAGATTGCATTTCTTTTCTTCTCCTGTAGCATCTTTAGATTCCTCGTCACAGATAGGGAGTTCAACTGGTAGGGGATTGGTAAGAGGTAAATTGCATAATAAATCCAAAATTTCTTATGATTTTTCATTTGAAGTTAAATAAATTGTAGATTTGAAACTTACATTTCTTAAAGATTAATTTAGTACATTTATTTATTCAAATCCAATTTAAGATGAATGTGAATTAATACACAAAGTTAGCGGCCTGAGAATGAGATAATTCAAGTATCCCATATTGGAAAATAAGGAGTCATTAAACTATATTTAAATGCATTCACATCAATAAAAACCAATCAAAGTGCTCCACTATGGTACATCTTAATGAATTTTAGTTGGTCATTTTATAGTTGGTCATTTTATGGCTAACATGCCCCTTAAGTCTTTCCAACGTAACTTGTGGAGACGACTCGGTGGCTCGGGCATGTGCTGCACACAAGGCTCACGCATGGCTCCGTGGCTCGGGCATGTGCTGCACACAAGGCTCACGCATGGCGGTTCCACCATGTATTGGAGAAGTTGGATCTTCGAAGACGGCTCGGTGGCTCAGGCGTGTGCTGCACACAAGGCTCACGCATGGCAGTTCCACTATGTGTCGGAGCAGTTGGATCTTCGCACCCTTTCACGAGCATGCACTTGTGGGCTACAAATTAAGCCCTGCACTTGGTGAACATGTTTTCTGAAAGAATTATATTTGTTTTCACAAGCATTTCAAGCGCTTGACATGGTGTCTCAACAGTAAGAGAATGATGCAAATACATATACATATGAAATCGGAACATCTCGCAGGGAAATATTACAAAAAAAATGCCATTGATTACAAATAACAAACCGCATATATCACACAGCAATTAAGCAGTGTTTGGCAATAGAGTTGCAGTAGTTGAGACAATTGTCCTTGATTACCAATAAAGAAGCATTACAATTTCCTACACTTTTGTTATTGCCTGCATACTACGCAATAACTATTATTCTTGAAGCAGCGGAATCTCAGCATCACAATTGCTCCTAGCAAAACCTTACCAGAGTGGCGTCATCTGCATCATACAGAGCTAAGTTTATCTGATAATCTTCTAAAACTGAGCGTGATAAGAACTAACAGAGCCAAAAGAAATTCAACCTACAAACACGAACAGGAGCATTACCCAAAAAAGACTAGAACTGTATGAAGATGCAGCTATGGATGCATACAAGTCACAATAGTCCAGCGACATATGTCTGTGGATGTGCTTTGAGCAACTACTACTGTGTGTAATTTTCCTATTTGTAAGACCTCCAACACCATGCTGAATGCGGCATGAGTAATGTACAGAAAACAGATCAGTGATCTGAGAAGACTGGAATAATTTTGAGGTGTTGCATGGTTATTCATGTATTGCCCTAAACAATTAAGATTTCGAGACTGAACTCATTTTCATAGACGAGTCACAATACAGAAAGGCTTCAGAGAGCAGAGTGTGAGCAAAAAGAGGATGCGTGAATGACCAACCAAGTCTTGAGTGATGAACGAATGTCAGACCCAACTAGTATGTTAGGAATGAATGAAAGAACATAGTGATACCGGTTCTCGCTAATTTGTTGCTAACCCAATTAATATAAAAGTTTGCCACCTATAATAATTTTTAATGTGTACAAGTTCTCGAACCCCTAAAGTTACTTAAGGCATTAAATATTAGATGTTCAATAGGAATAAGAGCATTTCACGAAGCACCCATCCTTCATAAATCAATGCATTCGATAACTAGCTCCACTGGAAATAAAATTTGTAATTTTAACAGTAATAGCATGATGGGTATCTGTACCTAGATCTTGGGGGTTTCCACTATCACTTGCAGCATTAAGAAAGAAGGGCAATAGGATTCTGAGATCCCGTCTGAATTGTCAGCATTTTCAAAGATATCTTTCTTAAATAATCTGTCTGCAGAAATGTTGAAAAGGGGTCGAAAGCTCAAACAATGAACATATGTAAAGCACATTCGAGGAGAAATCATGTGACATGTATACCTGGCTTGTTGCCGCAGAATGTATCTTTTCCTCGAATCTAACAGCTATTCTATCAATTTCCAGAGATCCCTCTAGTCCAGAGAAAGGAAGATGCCTCTTCAATGTCTCCACTCTAATCATCAAGCATCATAATCTTCCTTCAATATCCATGAGACAAACCAAGCACAAGAAAAAAAAAATAAAATGATTCATGTAGAAAGGATCAACTAGATCTTTGCCTGCACTGAAAAATGTAAGATCTCAAGCTTTTAGAATTAAAATGCCTTCACAAAAATATGAAAGTAAAAAGTTACCTTTTGTTAATATATAAGTCCAATCTCAAAAGATATCATAAAAAACCAATCCCATATCCACGTACACCCAATAAATATATTAACGGGCCATTGATATTCTTTTTTTCAAATTAATGGTCTTGTTTAATACTGTTCATAAGGTCAGGGAAATAAACTCAATATCCCATCACTTTAATAAATATTAACTATAATTTTCAACTTCTAAGTAAATAATAACACTATATGACTATAATATAGGGAAAATTAAAGTTTATATCCTAAACTATTGGCCATTTAACAATTGCGCAAAAATATTTGTTCCTTGTATTTGTTTATATAAAGTATATTTTAATTCTATTCCCTAGTTCCTTTGAGATAATGAATAACAGCTAAGTTTGAATGAACAACACTAAACAAGAATGGAATATCACACAACATTAATTTACAGTAACACACAAGTGCATAACATCCAAAAGTCTCTAAAACTCATCGAGTCTAAGATCATATACTTCATAATTCAAATAACTTAGAGCCTTCTAGATATTATATGATTCTATCAGGAGGCAAAAAGTAAAAACTATGTAATTAGATGGTAAAAGGGTTAAGGGTCAACTAGTGACAAAACAATTTGGTTGGTAGAGTACAAAACTGTGAATAATTCGAAAAAGTGTAATTGAATCCAAAAACAGGTTTTAAATTTTACCACCCAAAACCAGTTTTATAGAAAGAAAGAAAGAAATAAAGAAAGGTGGCTAGGCAAAACTTTGAGGTAAGCAACAAATCTGGCAAGCACCAAAATGGTTACTCAACAAAACACATATAATTGAAACATACCAATAAAATAAATTCAAGGTAAGACGAAAATTTGAAATTGTACATCTTATTTACTATCCTCATTCTGGAATTTGGATGTAGTTGACTCCTCCAATCACTGACTTCCATGCTTGCAGCCACCTCTAGGAAGAAGAATTGGAAAGATGATGTGTAGAAGAAAATGTGAAAACTTCAGGAGAAAAGAAATGCAGCAAAAAAATGACATCTAAAGCAGTTGAGGCACATGAAAAGTCAAAACTGATGACCTATAAATAAGAGAAACAAATAAAACCAAGAAGTTCATTACTTCAAGATATAGATATGAAAAGAAAATATAATGTAAATTTTAAAAAATAAAAATAAAAATTAACTGATTCAAGAGGCTTGAGGACATTTTTACGCATTGAACTGCATACTAACTCGCTGAAACCAGGAGGTGTTCGATTTGCCTAAAATTTAGAATAACTAAACTAAGTGTCTCAGTAGTCTCCTAATAATAGACCAACATAAGAATTAACCATCAGAGAAGAAATTATAGATCCAAGAGAAAACTAAAGGTCCCATTAGAATATAAAGTGTATCGAGAAGAAGATCCATCACAAGATGCAGCTCAACACATACGATTGACAATTATCTAATCACATTGATGTGCTCATGTTCATTAAAATATTATCAATCATGTAATTTTTCAATTTGTTAGACATCAAAAACATGCTGAACAGTAGAACAAAGATGATATTTTCCTTTTCATCTGGGGAAGTACCAAAGTCAGATTAGGCTAATTTATTGCATATTTTGAGCCACACATACACCAAAAAAAAGAGTTTAGGAGCTATAACTATTGAAGTGTATGAGCTCAATACTAAAGTTACTGACATATGTAAGTCTCTAATGCACAACAAGGGCATAAAGCACTCATACGCAAATAAAAATGCTCAGAAAAATTAGCTTGACTTATTATTTGAAACAAAGTTCACCAAGAAAAGAAGGTTAGGTATCTTTACCTGGATCTTGGGTGTTTGTGCTAGTACTTGCAGCATTAGTCTGAAGAGAGTTCAGCCTAAGTTTTTGGGATTTCATCTCGATCCCCAGCATTTTCAAAGATATCTTTCTTAAATAATCTGACTACAAGACAGAGGAAAAATGTAAATAGTAACAGTAAACTTTACTTTTCAAGAGACAAGTATTAAAATAATGCATAAATGTAATGTCTGGCCAATATTTAGCAAACTCAAGTGAACCATGTGACTTATATACCTGGCTTGTTGCCATAGTAAAAATACTTTCCTCAAACATGAGAGCAGTTTCTTCAAGATCCTGCAATCCCTCTTCTCCAGAGAAGGGAAGATGCTTCTTCAATATCTCTAATCTATTAATTAAGCATTAAAATATATAGTGTTACCCCAGTATTCACAGCTATAGCACAAACAACAGGATTCATATAGCAAGGATCTTACTATCATCAGAACATTGAGGAAATAATTGTTCAATTTAAAGAAGGCAAGGCTAACAATATGATCAACCAGTTTATCAATGAAAATCAAATACCAAATACTTGATTATACATCAATGACTGACCCTTCAGTATTCTAGTGCCTGTGAGACCACTTCAACTTAAAAATATATATACAATTGATATAGTGGCACTAAACACTTCAATCAAATCATCATATTTTTCTAGGATTTTTATCATTGCTAGACAAATATTAACGATCAAGTTGCTACATTCCAACAGCCAGGGATGCTTTAATATGACCAATTTTCTGCCCTTTAATTTTATTCTGAGCATTTACCAAAAGTAATACGTGATAAACCTGTTTAGATGAGAAATGATGCCAGTCAGTTTTGGTGGAGAACATGAAACAAAGTTATTAAAAATGCAGTCAGGCATAACTTGATATAACAAAAGATCTTACGTCAGTCATATGACGATTAAAACTACTATGGAACCTTGCCAGAGTCATGTGGGATTTGTAAACTTATGGATCCTACTCCACAGGGTATACACATCCTTCCAAAGTATGAAATCATGTAGGGGCTGAATCTGTGCTTTTGAGTCATGATATATATTTAAACAGAATAAAGATGAAGATGGAGATGGCATGATACAGTCATACAGATACTGACAAGACCATAAACAGAATCTTTTGTGTGTTGCCAAATTGGCACAATCAATACAATCTACAGAATTAAAATTTAATCACATTGTATTACATGACAATAAATCACATAATAAGGCATGTTCTTAACATGTTGCCATATCGTCTGTTAAATTTCGATCATCTTCAACGGCAAGAGCCACACAACATGACACTGTACGAATTTCATGTCCTAAACAGGTTGACATGATAACCACGCCAACACAATAAGCCTAAACAGTAGCCGTTAATTTCATGTTGTGCGCCTATCATGTCAGTATACTTTCCAGCAGTAAACCCCAGCGCATACTCCCCTATCCCTAATCAAAGCATGTTGAAGACTGTGACTGTGAGCACTTTTCATCGACATATTAAACACGCATATCGAACCTTATCAAACTAATCAACTACACTTACTACTGTTCAGCACCACCAGAAATATAAAAATCAAAAGCAGCAATCAGAAAATGCTCGGTCAACACCTACAGTAGAGAAGATTCTTCAAAAGAAAGATATATTACATCTTGTCTACGATTCTATGTCTGGAACCAGGAGGTAGCTGAGTCCTCCAACCGCCGCCCGCCGTGGCCGAATCAGACGCCGCTTGGTCGCCGATGGCCTGACCAGGAGCCCGAACTTCCCCTTGGCATTCCCTCCAATTGAAGCCTGGCATTTTCAGCTGCCTGAAAATTCGAAACGATCAATCTCGATGATCGTACCCTAAATTAATACATCAATTAAAAATCTTAACTCCTAAAGCAAACAATTAAGAGAAAGTCAAATGCTTGGAGGCTATGAAAATTGAAAAGTAGTGAATGGTTGAGCGATTTTGAGGTGAATAACGTGTACCTGAGGGATTGAGAAAAGGGGCGATGAAAAATAAGGAGAAACGTTAGGAGAGAAGATAAAAGGATTAATACAGCGCGGGGCGGGGGTTGGGAGCTGCTGTCAAACTAACGCTACTAATCATCAAGTTGGTGTCACATTAATTTTTAAAAATTCATCTATTTTTATATTTTCTTCAATTATAGTATAATATTAATTTTATAAGAGTTTAATATAATATATAAATACATATAATTATACCTATAAGATAGGTGTGAGATCCAAAAAAAATATAAAAAAGAAGAATCACTGTGGGAGGACCTGAAAAAAAAAGTCCAATTTTATCTTCATAAATTGATTTTATAAAAAATATATCGCAAGCATATCTATAATAATAAAAAGTTGATTTCTCTAACTTTTTAAAAGAAAAAAGCTATAAGAGTTGACTTTTGATTTTTTTTTTTTGTCACATCATCTTTATTACAACGATAAAGAAGTTAATTATCAATTTCTTAAAAATGAAAAAACTTACCATTGAAGGTATCCTAAGAGTGTCCACCACCTTAAATCCAACTTTTCAACTATTATATGAGTCTCATGATGATTGATGACTCATCACCTTTTTAAAACATATAATTTTTATTCTATTTTTCTCTACAACAATAAACTCAACTTCCAACTTTCAGTTGGATGATTGGATTCCACTAAAATACACATCACTTTATACATATATATAATTAATTTTATATTTTTAATTATAAATTGAACAACTTAATAAAATAAAATTAATTATTTTATAATTATAGTAATAAATAAATTTAATAACTAAAATTAAAATTACATTACTGAAATAGAAATCAAACTACAAAAATCAATATGTTCGAAAATTTTGAAAAAAAAGTGAAAATTTTGTGTTTTTTTATAAAAAAAATATTACGTCAACACATCAACCACGCACGTGTGTCATGCACGAGCCAACCGGTGGACGCCTCTCATGCACGCTCCTAGGCTGATGTGAGTTTGAAAATTAAAAGATTTTAGTAATTATAATCTCCTTATCAACATTGTAAACTCCATCTTTTAATTATTTGTTTCGAGAATTTCTAAAAAAGTTTTAAGATAAATAAGGAAAAATATCATTTTATACCTTAACATTCAAAACTTGTATACATTGTATCACAACGTTTGCGAAATTGTAAATTAATACTAATACTATCAATGTTGTTAATGTTCATATCATTTGATTTTCAGTAACTAACCTTTTCAAAACGACACTTCCAAAATGATGACATTCCAATTATATTTTTGTATTCTTTTCTATTGTTTATGTGTTAAACACGTGTGTTTTCGACTTGTTACATCAACACTCAGCCGTCAAAATCGAATGATATGATAAAGTTATTAATAATATAGATAGCAAATTTACTAATTTATGAGACATTTGTTACATACCATTGTTAAAAAGTTTAAAGATTAACGGTCTAAAAGGGTATTTTCCTCGATAAATTTTTAAACAATATCGAACGTCTTACAAATTAGGAGCTCTGAAAGTTGAAACAAGTTGTATCCCTTATTAGTTATTCCCAAAAAAGATGTATCTAAAGAAAAAAAGTTGGTCCATTAAGAAAATTGGGCAATCTTGGTCATATGCTTTGGAAAATTAACAATCATATGAAACAAGTCTTTATCACAAGATCAGACATCAATCGCCTCTGTTCGAAGCGAAAATAAGAAGTTATACGTTGAAGAGATTTCACTGAAAAGAATAAACTCATTTTCACAAGCACTTGACATTGTCTCTTCATAACCAAGTAAGATAATATAATACTCCGTTCGTCTAAAAATATTGACTCATTTTTTTTAGATCATCTCATTATTGTTGGCTCATTCTAAAAATTGAATTAATTTTATATAGAAAAATGGTTCGAATTGGTGCCCAAAAGTATTGAACCAATACTATGAAATCGGAATAAATAATTGGCAGAGAAATGTAACGAGAAAATGCAGCTGATATAAATTATAAACAAACCACATAATACGCGCAGACCTGAAGTGTTTAACATTAGTGTTTCTGTCGTTGAAAGAATTTCCACCACGACCAACCAAAAAAAAAGCATTAGAATTTCCCAGTGGCTGCATACAAACCAACAACTATTATTCTTATTTCTTGAAACATTAAAGTGCAATGAATCTCAGCATCGCAATTGCTCCCAGTGAAGCTCTATGCATGCACAAGCTCACCACAATGGAGCATGATCTGCAATATACGAAACTGAGTATGTCATAATCACCTAAAACTGCCAAGCCAACCACAAATAGAGCCCAAAGAATGACTTACCAACACGAGTAAGCCTAGAAGGACAGATGCAGTAATCACCATCACTAGTTGTCCAGGCAACCTTCCAGATTGCTGCTGAGAAGTTTGTTGTGGCTGCTGCTGCTGCTGCTGCTTCTGCATTAACGGCTGTCTTAGCATATATTGTTGCAGCATCAGTCGCTGCTGATGTATTAGTTGCTGCTGGTACTGCTGTTGCCGCTGTGGTTAAAGAATATTTGAACAAAAAAACATGAGAAGGAAATCATGAGGGTGAAGCATAAAAGCCTAAATAAAAAGATCACTAACTAACCTGCAATCGAACGCCTAAAAATAGTTTAGATGGGGAAAGGAAAGATGTATTGAACAATACCTTTTGATTTGTGTCCCCACCAGTTGCACTCCCCATTTTTGACGTGAAATCTAAAGAGTGTACAACTATCATTGGTTAGCTAGCTGAACAGATAATAGAAAACTTACATATAAGTGGCAGCACAAGCACAATGACAAGCACTTGTGATTGCAAAAGGAAGAACAATCTTATTGTCAACCAGAATTTATAGCTCTATGAATCTGTATTATGTTTAATTTTAGATGAACAAAAATGCTCATATCGGGACAGAAGGCTCTACAATTCATGATTAAGATTATCTTTGGACGAAGACATTGCTCATATTGAGCCCCTAAAAAGGGATAGAAGGTACAGCTAGATTGTGCACAACCAACATGCAAAATTGGAGAGGTTCAAACTATAGTCAATTGAATAGGGCCTCCTAAAAAGTAAAAAGATCTACTATCTTCATTGAGTTGTTCCAAAGAATCAAAATACCAGTGAGACTGAAAAATAATGAAAATATGACGTGGCAAGTGTTCCAAGATTTGGACATAATACAAGGATTTCATGGAATAGAAAAGTCAAGTTCGAGCATATGTTCATTCGAACATCAATGTTTTAACCAATTGTCAAACCATCAAACACAATATCAATCCTAAAAAGAATAAAGATCCTACTTTGAAAATATCATGTTCAGTTACTTCTGTCAATTAAGCTCGCCTACAGATAACATTATATCTTTTACACATATAGATAATCGTCCAATCAAGCACTGGTTTATGGAGAGAAGGCCATATATAGTCTATTAGTCAAATGCTTCTACAGACTTCACAAATGTCCAAAAAGTTTAGATGAATGGTATCTTTTTCACCATTATGCAACAAAGAATAAAATGAGGTGAAGCTTTTTTCTGAAGATAGCTTGACAATGTATAAATTATGAGCAACAACCTCAAAGCTATTTGGTAAAAGAATTTCAAGAAGATACCATGGTAGACTAAACAGTATAAGTTAACATGGACTTCTTATGTACTTAGAATAGCAGACATGAAAGAAAAACTGATATAACAAGAAACCTAAATATGGGTCAAGCAGCAACAGCCAGCATTTGATATCTTGTAAGAGAGAATACTTACTGAGCGGCACCTGCAGCATGCCTCTTTGAGATTGCAATTGGTAAAGTGCACTGCCCTGCCCAGGATCAATATTTGAACCAAGCTGCAGTACATCCAGCATATTCTGACTAGAATTTGAAACACTGGAGCTAGAGGATAAGGTATTATGCTGCAAACTGGTCACATAATTCTGATGTGTAGGCATCATAGAACCCTGTACATTCATTGGTTGCATCTGAGTATTCATTTGACCTTCATTTGAGTGCATTTGAGACACTTGAGGCTGTTGTTGCTGAGCCTGTTGCATGGCATGCATTTGAGGCTGGGTGAGCTGCCCTTGCTGCAATAAAGAAACAGGCTCTCTAGGCCTATTTGCATTAAGAAAATTTACAATCTGCTTTTCAACTCCAACAATCTTCTCCTTGTGATTGGGATGAATGTCGTTCTTATTTGTCCGGAGAAACATAATAAGACGTTCCACCATAAGCTTTAGAAACTTTAGTTTTTCAAGCTGCTCGTTCTTAGGCTGTTGAGGATAAAAATCATGCTGCAATGGAGTTAAATATATATTTCAGAGAGAATCAAAAATCAAGAAAAGGTGTTATTAACAGAAGAGGTAAAATTTAGTTTTTCCATCATATTTTTTCACAGAAACCACATGACAAGAAAACACCATTCATCTAACTCTTTCTTAAGGTAAAAGTTAAGACTGCCTTGAGTAATGCTATACATAATAAAGGGTTGTATATGTAAACCAACAATTACCTGCAGCAACATGGCAGCCATTCGCTGATACATCTCATTCAGTTCAGGGTAATACATCTTATGCATGGATATAATCTGCAATGAAATAACAACTTAGAATGCAAAACTAATTTTAAAAACAGAAAAAATCATGTAGATCCATAAGGAGTGAAGCATAACATTTTAAATACACAAAAACTCCTGTATATCCGTCCGCACAGTACAGATGGACAAAAGTATTATTTGTTGTTCAGAAAAATATCATTTACATTACAGAAAAGTATCATTTTACATTGAAGAAAAGTATCATTTATATTGAAGAAAAATATCAAAGTCCGCATGTACAGACGGATGTATAGGAGACCACCTCTTTTAAATACTGAAATCAGTAAAGGAAAGCCTAACCTTCAATTAACCACCTAAAAATTCTTTTGGATTGAGAAAGGAAAGATGCAGTGAACAATACCTTTTGATAAATCTCCTCTTGCCATTCCCCTCCAGTTGCACTCCCTGTCTGTAACGAGGAATCTAAAGATCCTACAGTTATTATGGGTTAGCTAGCTGAAAAGATAAGAACATCAAATCTTACAAATAGATGTAGCAACAGCACATGCATGGCCATTTATGATGACAAGAGAGAGCAATCTTATTGTCTCAACCAAATTTATAGCTTGCGATCAATGTCTGCCTTGTAGCATGGATTGAATCCAAATCAATTCCTAAGAATGAATGTATATGAGTATATCTATAATGCAATATTAATTTTATTGTAGAAGAGACAACAACGAGCTGCAAACAGTTTGAGGGAAATTCTACCCCAATTTACTCACTGATAAGTTCAAAATTGGCTTATAGAAAGCCTCTACCAGAACCTACTTTTCAGTTTTCAGAGTTTAACTGCATCCGTTAGAAATAACTAGCCACTCATTTGCTTAATCCAATTCAGGTATCAACTCTTTGTTGTTTCTGCAAGTCCTGTAGTTTTAATCTCATCACTGGCCAGTGGAAAGATGTCATTCCATAAAAAAGAGAGCATTCAACAAAGTCAAAGACTCAAATACAAAGAATTGCCAAACTTTTCAGAAGCAAGGCCAACATGTAACAAGTATGCAGAATATAAAATGGCCAGTACTGAACCAGCATTAACCCATACCTAAAAGAATATTATGGAAGTTTCACAAGGCCAGAAGATAATATACACACTAGCATGTAATTTTGAAGAGTAAATGAAGATTACTAAGCAATTCTTGAAATGTAAATGCAAATATTTTAAATTCTGAAAGCATTTGTAATCTAATGAAGTAACTTAACAACAGAAGTCTTTCAGAGCACCAAAGCATAATGCATTTGGCAGGTTAGCAAAGCACAAAAGGAACTCATGTCATTGGGTAATATAAGAAAAATCTAAACACCAACAGACAACAAGGTGTATAATGCAAACATGTTATGATTCAGATCAACATTTGTTCATTCAATTTTTATTATTGCATAGTTTTATAATTTGTGATTAGGTTTATTGTTGTAGAAACTAAACTGATGGTATTGACCAAAGAAAAGGGGACAGAAGATACAGTAGAGCTGTGAACAACCAACCATCATACTGAGAAAATTAGAGTAGGTTTGATGTATATCATTTGGTAAGGGCCTTCTAAAGCAATCTACTAAAATTCATTGAGTTGTTTCAATGAATCAACAGTCAGTGTGACTGAAAGAAAAAGGAAAGTATGATATTGATAGCAAATTCAACAAATTTGGGACATAATACAAGGATTCAAGGATTTCACTGAAAGCAAAATGGTCCAGTTCGACATCTTTTCAAGTGCACAGCTATGTTTTAACCATTTACCATACCATCAAAGGCAATATCAGTCCTATGAAAAACAAATTCAGCTGTGGTCTTGTTCAGTTGATTCTGTCTCTTAAGCATGCCTATACGTTATACAAGACAATATCTTTTACAGATTGATAATCCATCAATCAAGCAACTGGTTTTAGAGAGATGGCCGGACATAGTCTGTCTACTACCAAGACGCTTCTACAGACTTCACAAATGCCCACAAAATTTGGACTAGTATAAAATCAGTCCATAATACAATTACATAACAAAGCATAAAATGAGGCAAGAAAGATTAGGAACTCTATCAATTATAAACAAACACCTCAGAGATCTTTGGAATAAGATTTTCAGTAAAATACCATGGCAGAATAAACAGTATATGTAAACATGGCCTTATTAGAATGGCTGACTGACGTGGTACAAAGGAAAAACGAGATACTTTTTAATAGTGAAAACTTACTCAGTGGCACCCCTGGCATGACTCTTGAAGATCGCAACAACTCTTTCTGCTGATCGATTGTGGTTTTCTGTTGAAGCATGCGACCAGATGATTGAATATTTTGTTGTGTGTCTCCTGGTAATGTATTTGACTGTTGTTGCATGATCCTTTGCTGTTGCAGCTGCTGAGCCATGATCCTTTGCTGTTGCTGAATCTGCTGCGTGTCGAGCATGTTTTTCTGTTGGGTGATCATCTGATTCTGTTGCATGTTTGCAGTACTTGGCTGCTGGGCACTAAGCTGCTGAGACATAGAACTTTGCTGCTGATGCATGACGGGAGGTTCCTTCTGTCGGGAAACCTGTGACACAACCTGCTGCTGCCTATCCAGAATCTGTCTCTGAGAGTTTGCATACATATGAGCAGGCACACCTTGCCCCATTGAATCCCCTACTGCATTCGCATTTAAATTAGACATGTTTTGCATGTTAGCATTCGGAACAGAAACATTGGGAACGGTTTCCTCGGACATGCCACCAACAGGGGGTATTGCGGGGTTCAAACCAGCAGAATTCGGCACTCCACTTGATGGGATGTTATTCTGGATATTTTGGGATAAAATTTGTTGCCGCACTTGAGATTGATTGGACACCATTGGAATTGGCAATTGCTGGACCTGATTTTGCATTTGCAACTTCATGCTTGGACAAGCTGCCGAAGATGCGCATGAAGAGAACAGATTTATCAGGACAGGTATATTAATTATTAAGAGAAAGGAAGCATTTCATATTGATATATATGAAGTCAGCTTATTGAGGAAAAACACCAATCTTCAGGATAGAAGCTACAACAGCTCTATTGAGTAACCATAAAGAGCTATATTACATGTCAAATTGTGTATAGGCATTTGTAAGAGGCAATATTACCAGGAAGAATTGAAAATGGCCATCCTATTAGAACAGGAAGTGACCCGAAAAGACTAGATCTACACTGGGATGTAGTTCAAGATGGACAATACTCAACTGTCAAACTATATTAGCCTCATTAAGTGCTATAGTTAATTATGATTAATGTAATTAAGCAATCCACAGTTCCACACCATGGTAAATACATCAGTTATAGACTAAATTGGCTATTTTCCCTTTCATTAGAATAAATTTGATGTTTCCCACTTAATCTATGTTGTAAGTTTGTTCATCATGACCTCTGAAGGTGGAATTGTTACAAAGATATTGCATGGTTATTTACACACACTATTCCTAATAAAAAGAAATAAGAAGTACTAAGGACTGAAGACTAAAAGAGTTCCTTGGGTCAAGAACAATCCAGAAAGGATAAAAAAGTATCAGGGAATTACTGAAATAGCAACCGGGGTTTCTTTACCAGGATCTTGAGGATTTTTTCTGTTACTTGCAGCATTAGAATGAAGAGAATTTGCCATAGGATTCTCTGACTTGGTCTCCATTGTCAACATTTTCAAAGATATCTTCCTTAGATAATCTGACTGTAAAACAAATGGAATAGGTCAAAGTTACTATAAATTCACTACAAGGAGACCAAGCAGTCAATTGCTAAATTTGCTTCCAAACAGATAAAAGGGAAAGCCATGCTTAATTTATACCTGGCTAGTTGCTGCACTATAAATTTTTTCCTCAAATCTGATGGCTATGTTCTTGAGTTCCTGCAGTCCCTCTTGTCCAGAGAAAGGAAGATGCCTCTTCAATGTTTCCATTCTATTTAATTGAGCATCATAGTGTTAGTCTGAAATTGACGATATGAGCTGGGGATGAAATATTTATTTACAAAAAATGTACTCATCTGTGGGTGCACTGCGAAAGTATGATTTTGACTAAAGAAGGCAAACTTGACTAGAAAATTGACTAGACTTGAGTCAATATCAAATGGTAAATACTCGACTTCAAGATGTTCTCAAGGACAGCACTCAATTCAGTACAGCCAGATATGGAAAAACCTCAGTAACAAAAAATGGTTTTCTCCAAACTGATCTCATAGGTCTATTCCCTAGATATTAATTTATTTTATTTAAGAAATCCACACTCTACAGGAAACCCGTTGTACCAGTTGCAATTAAGACATCTACTTCCTCATCTCATTCTCATCTGCACTTGAATATCTCATACCTCATAAAAATAGATCCTCACTACAACTTCCATTATGAATATTCAAATTCTCGACCGTGCTTGTCTTTTTTTATTTCCATCTTGATAAGTGTCAGAATGAGATAATAAGACAATAAGAGAAGTAACTGTTGTTTAAGTTTTGGTAGCACTCTTGACCATCCCATGATTGGACTCAGGTTAAAGCGTTTAAACAATTACTATAATTTTTTTTTTTGAGCAGGTCCAGAAACATGTTCGCACTCTTCCCTACCCATTCATTATATCCAACCAGCACAAAAATCATGAATCCGGAAGCAGGTAAAGAGTCTAGATAAACAAACAAAAGTGGCAAGCTCAACGACACCAAAATAATTCAAAGGGGAAGACAGAGAAATATGGAAATTTACATTTTGTCTACAATCCTCTGTCTGGAGCACTGCTGCAGATGAGTCCTCCAATCGCCGCCTTCCATACCGCCGGCGGGCACTGCTTCACCGTCAATGACCTGACCGGGCATCTGAACCTCCCCTAGCGCAGTCCCCCAATCGTTGCTGTCCATCTCCAGCCGCCTAAAACAACCACAAACTATCGAACAAATTTAAACACCACTGTTATTTGTCCTCTCCAAATAAAACAAAAGACGCTTGAAACTAGGTATTGTATTAAATTGATATTTTGACTGCAATTTTGACCTTAGAGGATTTAGAGAAGAGCGAGAGAGATCGGCGATGAATTTGGGAGAAATCGAATATTCCCTCCAATATCCTGGTAGAGAAATTATGATGACATTAATATAGTTCTTTATGGTTACTCAATAGAGTTGTTTTTTGAAGATTGCTTTTTCCTTTCTCTTCCTGTAGCATCTTAGTTCAACTGGTGGTAGAGGATTGTTAAGAGGTTAGATATCAAAAGGTATTGTTTATTGTATCTTTCATTTCTCCGACTGAGAATTTTTAGGTGGTTAATTGTACGTTAGGTATTCCTCCACTAATTTTCTTATTTAAACCGTTATGCTTCACCCCTTATAGATCTTATATATGAGAATTGATTGGTTCAAGGTATCAGGTTTACTAAGCAGTGAGTAAACATGATAGCATCATACTAAGAAGTGTTAAAAACTAACAACTACCTATCCAGATATAATAATATTAAGTTGTTGGATTTCGTTAAATATGCACTTACATTATCCATCCTTCATTTGGAGAATTGTTGAAAAATTGAATTGCTTAATAGATCCAAAATTTCTTATGATTTGTCTTTTGAAGTTAATTGAAATAAATTGTAGATTTGAAACTTACATTTCTTAAAGATTAATTTAGTGTATTTATTTATTCAAATTCAATTTAAGATGAATGAGAATTAATACACATAGTTAGCGGCTTGAGAATGAGATAATTCAAGTATTCCATATTGTAAAATAAGGGGGTTATTAAATTATATTTAAATTCATTCACATCAATAAAGACCAATCAAAGTGGTCCACTATGACACACCTTAATGGAGTTTTAGTTAATCATTTTATTGCTAACATGCCTTAAGCCTTGCCAATGTAACTTGTGGAGACGACTCGGTGGCTCGAGCATGTGCTGCACAAAAGGCTCACGCATGGCTCGGTGGCTCGGGCATGTGCTGCACAAAGCTCACGCATGGCGGTTCCACCATGTATTGGAGAAGTTGGATCTTCGGAGACAGCTCGATGGCTCAGGCGTGTGCTGCACACAAGGCTCATGCATGGCAGTTCCACCATGTGTCGGACCCATGGGCGGATATAGGGAGTAGGCCTGGGCTCAAAGGTCAACCCCTAAACTTTTCTTCCATTTATCGTTATATTAGCAATTCAAAATTAACACGTCAAAATAATTAAAAATTATAACAAAATTGTTATTATTGGATTTTCTTATATTTTTGATCCATGAGAAGGTTATAAGAATGAAAATGGTCAACCACCATTTTTTTAGGGAGAAATTGAAGTAGCCAAAACAGAAAAATTCGTAGCCTTTTTTTTTCCCTCTCGAATTTTCAGTGCGTAGCTTCAGAAAAATTCCGTTTCCTGAAGATTGAACCGTTAGATAACTGTGATTTTTGGACAGATGTTTCACAGCATCTGGGCCAACGTTTTGGACGGTGGAGATCAGATTTTGAGTTTCGAAGGTCGGGTTTTGTCGATCTGAATAGAGGAGAATTTCTGGTAATATTTTTTCTTGATCTTTACTCGATTTTGATTTCATACATCTTGATGTGCTTATTTTCGAGTGTATGATATTTTGTATGCCTCTAATATAATTTAGAGAAGATTGTGTACCGTTCCATTGTTGATTATAGTGAATTTAAACGACTCTAGTAGTCCCGAGATTTTTTTCTTCTCTTTCCTTTTAAGAGGTTTTTCACGCTAAAATTTTGTGTCTCCTTATTGTTGTGTGCCTACTATTTTGAACGACATATATTGATGTTTTTGGAATACCCTATGTCTGAATCCTCAAATGTTCATACGAGTCGGAAAAATTAACCAAACAAAGGTATCATATTCTTCCTCAGCGCTGCATCTGCTCAAGTGTTTGCTGATATTGCTCTCTGCCCATTCGAAGCTGTCAAAGTTCAAGTTCAATCGCAACCAAATTTTTAACAGTGGTTTGGTTGATGGATTTCCTAAAATTTACGTTAAAGAAGGATTTATATTGAAATAAATTTTATTAAAAATATAAATATAAATTCAATTATTGATGAATTTTGTATATTGAAATCTCGCAAGACAACTTATGAAAACATAGAAATATTTTAGCATTTATGATATTTAATACTCCGAAGTATTTATTTTCAGTCCATCCCATCATCAACTTCTGGATCCGTCCCTGGTCGGACCAATTGGATCTTCATACCCTTTCGCGAGCATGCACTTGTGGGCTATAAATAAAGCCCTCCACTTAGACCATCTCCAACCGTTGGTTCTATTTTCCAGCATCTCTATCTCTATTTTACAGTCGAAACAGTAATTCATCTCTAACCATCTACTCTATTTTACAGCAGAAAAAGAATCTTCTTCTTTCTCTATTTAAGTTAAATGTTTTATTTAGTTTTTTTAGATCAACCTCCAATAATTAAAATAAAAAATTCCATTATTAAAACTTAATTTTATATTAATACAATTAAACATAAAATTAAAACATACATAAATAAAAATACATAGTTCAAGCTTACATAAAAAAAAACACAATTAAAACTTAAACAAAAGAAGAAAAAGAATATAACAACTTTATAATTAAACATTATTTTATTATATATAAATAGGCAAAATAAAAAATAAACAAAAAGAATGGATAGCGCAACTACAGTACTGCGTTAAATATTGCGCAGTACTGTAGCTACAGCCATTTTACAGCAAATATTTGGCGCAGCTTTGGAAACAATTCCAACTGCAAATTGGCGTTCAGCGCAATTCTTGCGCATCCTTTGGAGATGCCCTTAGTGAACATGTTTTCTGAAAGAATTATATTTATTTTCACAAGCATTTCAAGCTCTTGACATGGTGTCTCAATAGTAAGAGAATGATGTAAATACATATATATATGAAAACGGAAAATCTCGCAGGGAAATATTACAAAAAAAATGCCACTGATCACACATAACAAACCGCATAATATCACACGCCAGTAATTAAGCAGTGTTTGGCAATAGAGTAGCAGTAGTTGAGACAATTTTCCATGATCACCAATAAAGAAGCATTACGATTTCCTATACTTTTGTTTATTGCCTGCATACTCCAGCAACTATTATTCTTGAAGCAGCGGAATCTCAGCATCGTAATTGCTCATTGCAAAACCTCACCACAGAGCGGCATCATCTGCATCATACAGAGCTAAGTTTATCTGATAATCTTCTAAAACTGAGCATGATAAGAACTAACAGAGCCAAAAGAAACTCAACCTACGAACACGAACAGAAGCATTACCCAAAAGACTAGAACTGTATCAAGATGCAGCTATGGACGCATACAAGTCACAATAGTCCAACGACATATGTCTGTGGATGTGCTTTGAGCAACTACTACTATGTGTAATTTTCCTATTTGTAAGACCTCCAACACCATGCTGAATGCGGCATGAGTAATGTAGAGAGAGCAGATCAGTGATCTGAGAAGACTGGAATAATTTTGAGGTGTTGCATGGTTATTCATGTATTTTCCCCAAATAATAGAAGCTACAACAGCTCTATTGAGTAACCATAAAGAGCAATATTACATATCAAATTGTATATAGGAATTTGTAAGAGGCAATATTACCAGGAAGAACTGAAAATGGCCATCCTAAAAGAACAGGAAGTGACCCGAAGAGGCTAGATCTACACTGGGATGTAGTTCAAGATGGACAATACTCAACTGTCAAACTATATTAGCCTCATTAAGTGCTATAGTTAATTATCATTAATGTAATTAAGCAATCCACAGTTCCACACCATGGTAAATACATCAGTTACAGACTAAATTGGCTATTTTCCCTTTTATTAGAATAAATTTGATGTTTCCCACTTAATCTATGTTGTAAGTTTGTTCATCATAACCTCTGAAGGTGGAACTGTTACAAAGATATTGCATGGTTATTTACACACACTATTCCTAATAAAAAGAAATAAGAAGTACTAAGGACTGAAGACTAAAAGAGTTCCTTGGGTCAAGAACAATCCAGAAAGGATAAAGAAGTATCAGGGAATTACAGAAATAGCAAACGGGGTTTCTTTACCAGGATCTTGAGGATTTTTTCTGCTACTTGCAGAATTAGAATGAAGAGAATTTGCCATAGGATTCTCTGATTTGGTCTCCGTTGTCAACATTTTCAAAGACGTCTTCCTTAAATAATCTGACTGTAAAACAAATGGAAAAGGTCAAAGTTACTATAAATTCACTAAGAGGAGACCAAGCAGTCAATTGCTAAATTTGCTTCCAAACAGATAACATGCATGCTTAATGTATACCTGGCTAGTTGCTGCATTATAAATTTTTTCCTCAAATCTGATGGCTATTTTCTTGAGCTCCTGCAGTCCCTCTTGTCCAGAGAAAGGAATGTTTCCATTCTATTAATTGAGCATAATAGTGTTAGTCTGAAATTGACAATATGAGCTGGGGATGAAATCTTTATGTACAAAAAATGTACTCATCTGTGGGTGCACTGCGAAAGTATGATTTTGATTAAACAAGGCAAACTTTACAAGAAAATTGACTAGATATGAGTCAACATCAAATGGTAAATACTCGACTTCAAGATGTTCTCAAGGACAGCACTCAATTCAGTACAGCCAGATATGGAAAAACCTCAGTAACACAAAAATGGTTTTCTCCAAACTGATCTCATCGGTCTATTCTCCAGATATTAATTTATTTTATTTAAGAAATCCACACTCTACAGGAAACTAGTTGTACCGGTTGCAATTAAGACATCTACTTCCTCATCTCAGTCTCATCTGCACTTGAATATCTCATACCTCATAAAAATAGATCCTCACTTCAACTTCCATTATGAATATTCAAATTCTAGACCGTGCTTGTCTGTTTTTTATTTCCATCTTGATAAGTGTCAGAATGAGATAATAAGACCATAAGAGAAGTAACTGTTGTTTAAGTTTTGGTAGCACTCTTGACCATCCCATGATTGGACTCAGACTAAAGCAGTAGCTTGAAGTAACTCGAAATTATCTTTTGTTAAGCGTCTAAACAATTACTACAATTTTTATTTTATTTTTTGAGAAGGTCCAGAAACAGCCTAGACAATCATAATAAACTAGCATTCAATTTCCTTAGCAGGTCCAGAAACATGTTTGCACTCTTCCCTACCCATTCATTATATCCAACCAGCACAAAAATCATGAATCCGGAAGCAGGTAAAGAGTCTAGATAAACAAACAAAAGTGGCAAGCTCAACGACACCAAAATAATTCAAAGGGGAAGACAGAGAAATATGGAAATTTACATTTTGTCTACAATCCTCTGTCTGGAGCACTGCTGCAGATGAGTCCTCAAATCGCCGCCTTCCATACCGCCGGCGGGCACTGCTTCACCGTCAATGACCTGACCGGGCATCTGAACCTCCCCTAGCGCAGTCCCCCAATCATTGCTGTCCATCTCCAGCCGCCTAAAACAATCACAAACTATCGAACAAATTTAAACACCACTGTTATTTGTCCTCTCCAAATAAAACAAAAGACGCTTGAAACTAGGTATTGTATCAAATTGATATTTTGACTGCAATTTTGACCTTAGAGGATTTAGCGAAGAGCGAGAGATCGTGATGAATTTGGGAGAAATCGAATATTCCCTCCAATATCCCGGTAGAGAAATTATGACGACATTAATATGTTCTTTATGGTTAATAGAGTTGTAGTTTTTGAAGATTGCTTTTTCTTTTCTCTTCCTGTAGCATCTTTAGGGAGTTCAACTGGTAGAGGATTGTTAAGAGGTTAGATATCAAAAGGTATTGTTTATTGTAACTTTCATTTCTCCGACTGAAAGAATTTTTAGGAGGTTAATTGCATGTTAGGCATTCCTCCACTGATTTTCTTATTTAAACTGTTATGCTTCACTCCTTATAGATCTTATATGAGAATCGATTGGTTCAAGGCATCATGTTTACTAAGCAGTGAGTAAACATGATATCATTATACTAAGAAGTGTTAAAAACTAACAACTACCTATCCTGATATAATATTAAGTTGTTGGAACTTCGTAAAATATGCACTTACATTATCCTTCCTTCATTTGGAGAATTGTTGAAAAATTGAATTGCTTAATAAATCCAAAATTTCTTATGATTTGTCATTTGAAGTTAATTGAAATAAATTGTAGATTTGAAACTTACATTTCTTAAAGATTAGTTTAGTGTATTTATTTATTCAAATTCAATTTAAGATGAATGAGAATTAATACACATAGTTAGCGGCTTGAGAATGAGATAATTCAAGTATCACATGTTGGAAAATAAGGTGTTATTAAACTATATTTAAATGCATTCACATCAATAAAGACCAATCAAAAAGTGCTCCACTATGACACACCTTAATGAATTTTTAGTTAATCATGTTATGGCCAACATGCCTTAAGTCTTGCCAATGTAACTTGTGGAGACGACTCGGTGGCTCGAGCATGTGCTGCACAAAAGGCTCACGCATGGCTCGGTGGCGCACGCATGGCAGTTCCACCATGTGTATTGGAGAAGTTGGATCTTCGGAGACAGCTCGATGGCTCAGGCGTGTGCAGCACACAAGGCTCACGCATGGCGTGTGCTGCATAGTGCACACAAGGCTCACGCATGGCCACCCTATTAGAACAGGAAGTGACCCGAAGAGACAAGATCTACACTGGGATGGACAAGACTCTACTGTCAAACTATATTAGCCTCATTAAGTGCTATAGTTAATTATGATTAATGTAATTAAGCAATCCACAGTTCCACACCATGGTAAACACATCAGTTATAGACTAAATTGGCTATTTTCCCTTTCATTAGAATAAATTTGATGCTTCCCACTTAATCTATGTTGTAAGTTTGTTCATCATGACCTCTGAAGGTGGAACCGTTACAAAGATATTGCATGGTTATTTACACACACTATTCCTAATAAAAAGAAGTACTAAGGACAGAAGACTAAAAGAGTTCCTTGGGTCAAGAACAATCCAGAAAGGATAAAAAAGTATCAGGGAATTACTGAAATAGCAACCGGGGTTTCTTTACCAGGATCTATAAGAGAATTTGCCATAGGATTCTCTGATTTGGTCTCCATTGTCAACATTTTCGAAGATATCTTCCCTAAATTTCTGACTGTAAAACACATGGAAAAGGTCAAAGTTACTATATATTCACTACGAGGAGACCAAGCAGTCAATTGCTAAATTTGCTTCCAAACAGATAAAAGGGAAAGCCATGCTTAATGTATACCTGGCTAGTTGCTGCAGTATAAATTTTTTCCTCAAATCTGATGGCTATTTTCTTGAGTTCCTGCAGTCCCTCTTGTCCAGAGAAAGGAAGATGCCTCTTCAATGTTTCCATTCTATTAATTGAGCATCATAGTGTTAGTCTGAAATTGACGATATGAGCTGGGGATGAAATATTTATGTACAAAAAATGTACTCATCTGTGGGTGCACTGCGAAAGTATGATTTTGATTAAAAAAGGCAAACTTTACAAGAAAATTGACTAGACATGAGTCAATATCAAATGGTAAATACTCGACTTCAAGATGTTCTCAAGGACAGCACTCAATTCAGTACAGCCAGATACGGAAAAACCTCAGTAACAAAAAAATGGTTTTCTCCAAACTGATCTCATCGGTCTATTCTCTAGATATTAATTTATTTTAATTAAGAAATCCACACTCTACAGGAAACTCGTTGTACCAGTTGCAATTAAGACATCTACTTCCTCATCTCAGTCTCATCTGCACTTGAATATCTCATACCTCATAAAAATAGATCCTCACTACAACTTCCATTATGAATATTCAAATTCTAGACCGTGCTTGTCTTTTTTTTATTTCCATCTTGATAAGTGTCAGAATGAGATAATAAGACCATAAGAGAAGTAACTGTTGTTTAAGTTTTGGTAGCACTCTTGACCATCCCATGATTGGACTCAGACTAAAGCAGTAACTCGAAATAACTCGAAATTATCTTTTTGTTAAGCGTCTAAACAATTACTATAATTTTTATTTTATTTTTTGAGAAGGTCCAGAAACAGCCTAGACAATCATAATAAACTAGCATTCAATTTCCTTAGCAGGTCCAGAAACATGTTTGGACTCTTCCCTACCCATTCATTATATCCAACCAGCACAAAAATCATGAATCCGGAAGCAGGTAAAGAGTCTAGATAAACAAACAAAAGTGACAAGCTCAACGACACCAAGATAATTCAAAGGGGAAGACAGAGAAATATGGAAACTTACATTTTGTCTACAATCCCCTGTCTGGAGCACTGCTGCAGATGAGTCCTCCAATCGCCGCCTTCCATACCGCCGGCGGGCACTGCTTCCCCGTCAATGACCTGACCGGGCATCTGAACCTCCCCTAGCGCAGTCCCCCAATCGTTGCTGTCCATCTCCAGCTGCCTAAAACAACCACAAACTATCGAACAAATTTAAACACCACTGTTATTTGTCCTCTCCAAATAAAACAAAAGACGCTTGAAACTAGGTATTGTATTAAATTGATATTTTGACCTTAGAGGATTTAGCGAAGAGCGAGAGAGATCGGCGATGAATTTGGGAGAAATCGAATATTCCCTCCAATATCCTGGTAGAGAAATTATGATGACATTAATATAGTTCTTTATGGTTAATAGAGTTGTAGTTTTTTGAAGATTGCTTTTTCTTTTCTCTTCCTGTAGCATCTTTAGGGAGTTCAACTGGTAGAGGATTGTTAAGAGGTTAGATATCAAAAGGTATTGTTAATTGCACCTTTCATTTCTCCGACTGAAAGAATTTTTAGGTGGTTAATTGTATGTTCGGTATTCCTCCACTGATTTTCTTATTTAAACTGTTATGCTTCGCCCCTTATAGATCTTATATGAGAATTGATTGATTCAAGGTATCATGTTTACTAAACAGTGAGTAAATATGATAACATCATACCAAGAAGTGTTAAAAACTAACAACTACATATCCTGATATAATATTAAGTTGTGGGATTTCGTAAAATATGCACTTACATTATCCGTCCTTCATTTGGAAAATTGTTGAAAAATTGAATTGCTTAATAAATCCAAAATTTCTTATGATTTGTCATTTGAAGTTAATTGAAATAAATTGTAGATTTGAAACTTACATTTCTTAAAGATTAATTTAGTGTATTTATTTATTCAAATTCAATTTAAGATGAATGAGAATTAATACACATAGTTAGCGGCTTGAGAATGAGATAATTCAAGTATCCCATATTGGAAAATAAGGGGTTATTAAACTAGATTTAAATGCATTCACATCAATAAAGACCAATCAAAATGCTCCACTATGACACAGCTTAATGGATTTTTAGTTAATCATTTTATTGCTAACATGCCTTAAGTCTTGCCAATGTAACTTGTGGAGACGATTCGGTGGCTCGAGCATGTGCTGCACAAAAGGCTCACGTATGGCTCTGTGGCTCGGGCATGTGCTGCACACAAGGCTCATGCATGGCGGTTCCACCATGTATTGGAGAAGTTGGATCTTCGGAGACAGCTCGATGGCTCAGGCGTGTGCTGCACACAAGGCTCATGCATGGCAGTTCCACCATGTGTCGGAGCAGTTGGATCTTCGTACCCTTTCGCGAGCATGCACTTGTGGGCTATAAATAAAGCCCTCCACTTAGTGAACATGTTTTCTGAAAGAATTATATTTATTTTCACAAGCATTTCAAGCTCTTGACATGGTGTCTCAATAGTAAGAGAATGATGTAAATACATATATATATGAAAACGGAAAATCTCGCAGGGAAATATTACAAAAAAATGCCACTGATTACACATAACAAACCGCCTAATATCACACGCCAGTAATTAAGCAGTGTTTGGCAATAGAGTAACAGTAGTTGAGACAATTTTCCATGATCACCAATAAAGAAGCATTACGATTTCCTATACTTCTTTTTATTGCCTGCATACTACCCAGCAACTATTATTCTTGAAGCAGCGGAATCTCAGCATCGTAATTGCTCATTGCAAAACCTCACCACAGAGCGGCGTCATCTGCATCATACAGAGCTAAGTTTATCTGATAATCTTCTAAAACTGAGCATGATAAGAACTAACAGAGCCAAAAGAAACTCAACCTACGAACACGAACAGAAGCATTACCCAAAAGACTAGAACTGTATGAAGATGCAGCTATGGACGCATACAAGTCACAATAGTCCAATGACATATGTCTGTGGATGTGCTTCGAGCAACTACTACTATGTGTAATTTTCCTACTTGTAAGACCTCCAACACCATGCTGAATGCGGCATGAGTAATGTACAGAGAGCAGATCAGTGATCTGAGAAGACTGGAATAATTTTGAGGTGTTGCATTGCATGGTTATTCATGTATTTTCCCTAAATAATAGAAGCTACAACAGCTCTATTGAGTAACCATAAAGAGCAATATTACATGTCAAATTGTATATAGGCATTTGTAAGAGGCAATATTACCAGGGAGAACTGAAAATGGCCATCCTAATAGAACAGGAAGTGACCCGAAGAGGCTAGATCTACACTGGGATGTAGTTACAGATGGACAATACTTAACTGTCAAACTATATTAGCCTCATTAAGTGCTATAGTTAATTATCATTAATGTAATTAAGCAAATCCACAGTTCCACACCATGGTAAATACATCAGTTATAGACTAAATTTGCTATTTTCCCTTTCATTAGAATAAATTTGATGTTTCCCACTTGATCTATGTTGTAAGTTTGTTCATTGATGGGATATAGCCCAACCGAATGGGCCCACTAACAGGCCCAAGCGAGCTGGGCCTAACATTGATAGCAGGCCCACGCGGTCGAGCCCAAGTCGAGCCCTAATCATTGCCTGAAGCCCTAGCCTCCAGAACCGCTGCCCTCGGCCAATGGAGAGGCGCCCGAGAACCAAGGTCAGCGCCACCCTCCACGTGGCGCACGTAAGACGAACGGTCCCGGCTCCGGCCAATGGAGAGCATGCCAGAGGAAGAGTCACACCACGACCAATGGAGAGGTCGGGCGCGCCTTCAGGGGCAAAGTCGAAGCTGTATAAATAGAAGGAAACGATGTTAGAAGGGTTAGCAATTTCTTTGAATACAAAGGCAGTAACCAATACTCTCTGCATTTAAAAGCTCTAGTAAAAGTATTGAGGAATCATTCCTCCGTGGACGTAGATCTCATTAACGATCGAACCACGTAAAAGCACAGGTGTTCTTAATTGCATTATATAAATCTCGCATACTCACATAGCTAGATTCATCATTCATCATAACCTCTGAAGGTGGAACTGTTACAAAGATATTGCATGGTTATTTACACACACTATTCCTAATAAAAAGAAATAAGAAGTACTAAGGACTGAAGACTAAAAGAGTTCCTTGGGTCAAGAACAATACAGAAAGGAAAAAAAAGTATCAGGGAATTACAGAAATAGTGACCGGGGTTTCTTTACCAGGATCTTGAGGATTTTTTCTGTTACTTGCAGCATTAGAATGAAGAGAATTTGCCACAGGATTCTCTGATTTGGTCTCCGTTGTCAACATTTTCAAAGATATCTCAGAGGATTTAGCGAAGAGCGAGAGAGATCGACGATGAAATTGGGAGAAATCAAATACTCATTCCATCATTTATATTTGTTCATTTAATTTCATTTGGATACTTACACAAAATTCATTCATTTTTTTGAATAAATATCAGTTAATGTCCCAATATTTTACGATTTTTTACTTAATGTCTCAATATAAGTATATTGTTATTTCGATCTCTAACATATCAGAAAATTTCACTTAATATCCCACCGATTAATTTTCGACATACAGATACTTATATGGTTATCGGAATTCTATGCTGGACTTCACGTTAACATAAAAATTAAATAAAAACGTGAAAAAACTCATTCAAACGACGTCGTTTCATTTCTTTTCTACTATATTATAAAATAAGAAATAGAACGACGTCATTTTGGATGAGATTTTTCACGTTTTTATTTCATTTTTATAACGACGTGTAGTCCAACATGAAATTTAGCAGTCACGTAAGCGTTTGTACGCTGTGGGATATTAAGTAAAATTTTCTGAAACGACAATGACCAAAATAATAATATGCTTACGTTTTGATATTAAGTGAAAAAACGTGAAATGTTGGGACATAAACTGATATTTACCATTGTTATATTTGGTTCCTAACGTTTTAGAAAATTTTACTTAATGTTCTGTCGATCAATTTCTGACATACAAACGCTTACGTGGCTGTCGGAATTCCATGCTGGACTCCACGTCAATATAAAAATTAAATAAAAACGTGAAAAAAACTCATCCAAAACGATGTCGTTCCATTACTTTTCCACGCCAATATAAGGAAAAAAATAGAACGACGTCGTTCCTGATGAGCTTTTTTATGTTTTTATTTTATTTTTATATTGATGTGAAGTCCAGTATGGAATTCCGGCAGTCACGTAAGGGTTTGTAAGCCGAAAATTGATCGATGGGACATTAAGTGAATTTTTTTAAAACGTTAGGGACGAAAATAACAATATGCTTACGTTGGGACATTAAGTGAAAATACGAAATGTTAGAATATATACTGATATTTACCCTTTTTCTTTTATAGATATGAACCTCACCTAAAATTCAATATTTTTACACACACTCAAACCACTTGTTCATAAAAACCAACAAATTATTCATCTTTTTCACTCACTTTACGCTTATTTTATTTATTAAAACTCGTGTCGATAAAAACTAAGATCATAAATGGTGGACGAAGAAAGTAAAAGATAAAAAATTGATGCTATATATTGTGGTGTTAGGAAAGGGTAAGTTGATGGTACCCACAATGTGGAGAGATCTCAACTTTCAAAAGCTGACATCCAACTTTTGGGGTACTATAATAGTGGAAGAAAAAATTGAAAGTTGCACCCAACTTTCAAAGTTGAAAGCTAGCTTTCTCTTATAATTTGGGATTCATATTTTTTTTCATTTTTCACAAAAATGAGTTATCAAATTTTATTTTTATTTTATAGTTCACAACGAGATCTTTTATTTGACATAAAAATCGTAAAAATGAATTTAAAATAATTTAAAAGTTTGAAAATTTATATATATATATACACAACTTTATATATAATTATGAAGAATTAATTTTATTTTTTCAATTTTTGATTTATAATTAAAATATATAATTAATCACATATATAATATATAAAGTGATGTGTATTTTAATGGGACCTAATTGAAAGTTAAGTTTATAATTATATACACCTTGAGTCGTTAATGTGCACATAAGTTGGGCTAACAATTACGAGATCTGATTAGGTAGTTATCATATCTTTTAGCATAATATAACTCAATTGTGAATCCAAAAACATTACCATTGATTTTCATTCTCTACCTTCTACACCAACACACTAGCACATTGCAAGTTGATCTTCACTAAATTTCAACTTAAATTTTGCTAGTTTGTGTGAATATGAAGGTGGAAGTAGTAATATTAATGAGTGAATTTTATCCGGATCAGAACTAATAAATAAGTATTGATTATGGTTCTGTAATCGGCCCATTAGATACTGGACCCAGACCAGACCATCAACTATGAGTTTGAAACAGTTCGGATCTGAACAGGTCTAGAACCAAAACTGAAACCGAAATCGTTACTTAAAATTTAATGGGTTATGAGTAATTCCAGATCGGTATGGGTAAAACTGACTCATTGACAAGCCTACTTAAACTTAAGTTTGTCAATTGAAGGGTTTAATCGGACCACAATCAATAAATAAGTACCGGTCCTGGTTCTGGAACCAGAATCAGATCCGGATTGGATCGACAATCAAATTATGGATCTAAACGGTCCGGGTCTAAAGCGGATCTAGAATAAAAATCGCTACTTTAAAATTTAATGTGCTATGAATAGTTTCGAATCAGTCCGAGTGAAATGTTGGAAAAAAGGTGTACAAAAACAGTACAGAACTTGCCGGGCGTATTACAACGTGAAACAGAAGGTAGAAAGAGATCAAAATAACAAGTGACAAAGCTGTAGTGAAACTAAAAAAAAAAAAAAACCGTAAGCTAATGCCGAGTCGAGGAGGCCTCTTTCCATAAGGCGAGATATGCCCGGTAGTGCTCTCGGTTACGGCGTATCGTCTCCAAAGGTAAAACAGCAGCGTCTAAGTGGGTGGCAACACCGCAAACCAACGAGCTCCGTGAACTGGATGGAGGCGAGGCGAGCTTGGACACTAAAATGTATGCAGAGAGTGCTTTGGAATCTTTGGAATGCAGATTAGCGATGGGTGGCTTATCTTTGAGGAGACATGTCCTATTTATAGGCGTCGTCCCTCATGGGAGCATCTTTGAGTCAACACCGCATTGATGTCGGGTGTTACGGAGTTATGTCCCCATTGAGTCTGTGGCGGTTTACGGAGACAACGTGGGCACGTTTCCCAGAGCCATCATGTCGGGCGTTACCGACGGTTACAACGAATCCGGACAACGCGTGCGTTCGAGTTCGTTGGGCGTATCCGGACGTCTCTTCAAGTGCAGCGAGCCCAGCGGATTGGGCCACGCGAGTTGGGCCCGGACCAACTCCATCGCACAACGAGCCCAACGGTTGGGCTACACGAATTGGGCCTCGGACCAACTTCATCTTTGGGCTCGATCAAGCGTTGATCCAAAATATAAGGACAATGGGCCGCGGAACCGGGCCCACGAAGCAAGCCCACGAGCAGGCCCAAAGAACGGCCAAAGACCACCCAAAGACCAATTGCCAGATCCAAGATCCAAGATCCAAGATCCAAGATCCACGATCCACGGACCACGGAACGGGCCGGGCCGGGCCGGGCCGGGCCGAGCCGGGCGGGCACGGGCGCGGCGACGGCAGGCGCGCGGCCGCGGCGCCGGCGGCCGGCGGGCGGCGGCGGCGGCGGCGGCGTGTCTTGTGCGTGGGCTTTCGACCCATCACTTGTGTACATAATTATACTAAGTGTTCAATGAACCACTTATATAGACAATTAATGAAGGTACATTAATCAATGTGGGATAAGGATTAATTAATCCATGCTTATCCCTTAAGCACAAAACTCCATGTTTAAGTGACCAACTTTGATCCACTATTTCTCACTCACGGAAATCGGTTTGAGAATGTGAATACACCACGATCATCTATTCAAAGCGTAGATCGATCCTATGCCATTTAATTTCACAAAATTAAATGTTCGTCACTCAAAATCTTGGTCAAAGTAGCTTCGCGGCAACTTGACCATATATATAATATATATATATATATACACGATTTCCAACAATCCCCACATGAGTGGAAATAGCCATATGCATGTATGCGAGACACATTTCGATCCTTAAGAGATGTTAAAATATTTGGACAGGTGGTTTATGACCTTGAACCTTCCATAGTTAGTATCATCGAGTACAGGCGGATTAGTGGACATGATGCCTTGAACTATTCCCCACAGTACCTTGAGACAATGGTATTAACACTTTAACACCTCAACCTCATCCGTTCTCACGTTTGATTCCATTTTGGCCATGGACATCCACTTTGGATTCATAAGTGTTTTGTTTGAAGCGGCCCCACTTCGCACTTACATAGGTGATTCTTTACAGAGTATCTTGCCATACTCAACCTCGCTCGAGGTATCTTAGGAATCATTAAGAGTCAACGACTCAACCTCACCACTAGGCAAGTTTTTCAACACTCGTTTGCTTTCTAGGGAACAGACTAACTTGAGTGTCTAATACACGAACTCATATAGCTTAGTTCTCCCATTGAACCAAGTTCTTGGGATCTCCAGTCATCATGGTTGGGTTACCACTATGATTGTTCTTAAGATGTGGATTTTAGTCCCATTCCTCTAGCAACTTGATCATTTGATCTCGGTTCAACCCTTTGGTTAGCGGATCGCGGATTATCTATTGACTTGACATAGTCGATTGATATAACCCACTGAGATCAAATGCCTCACGGTATTATGTCGTCGACGTATATGTCGAGACTTACCATTATACAAACCACTTTTCGCCCTTCCAATAGGCTGCTTGGCTATCACGGTGAATCATCACTGGTGGCGGGTTTAGACCAACATGGAATATCTTCCAAAAATTACAGAGCCACTCGGCTTCCTCACCGACTTTATCGAAGCTATGAATTACGATTCCATGGTGGATCGAGCTATACACGTCTGTTTCGTGGATCTCAAGAAACACCTCCTCCCCAATCGTGAACACGTACCCACTTGTAGAAAGTGAATCTTTCGTGTCGGATATCGATTGGCATCACGGTGCCCTTCAAGTAGGGGATATCTCGTGAAATGCAGCCCATGATTTTGAGTATACTTGAGTACCTCAAAACTCTCACTAAAGCCTTCCAATGCTCCTTGCTTGGATTACTCGTATAACGACTCAATTTGTTCACGGCGCAAGCTATTTCGGTCGGTGCAATTTGTAAGATACATCAAACACCGATGACCTTAGCATAGTCTTCTTGCCCAGCGGGTTCACCCATTTCTTACTCAGTGAACATTGAGCTCGATGGGGTCTTAGCGGTAAACTATCAAGCGCGTTGAATTTCTTAAGCACTTTCTCGACATAGTGAGATTGTGTCAAGACAATTCCGTCGATCTTCTTAGAATCTTGATTCCAAGAATCACATCGCTAATCCCATGTCCTTCATGTCAAAATTTCTATTTAACATGCGCTTTGTGACATTAATGACTTGAGTATTGCTACCCATGATCAACATATCATCTACATACGGACACACTATAACATAACCATTATCGGTGTTCTTAACGTGACACATTTATCACACTCGTTGATCTTGAAACCATTTGCCAACATTACATTGTCAAATTTCAAGTGCCATTGCTGCGGCGCTTGTTTGAAACCATATAGAGACTTCACGAGTTTGCATACCTTGCCTCTCGACGGTACTACAAACCCTTCGGGTTGCTCTATATATACCTCATCCTCGAGGTCACCATTCAAAAACGCAGTCTTAACGTCCATTTGATGAATCTCAAGATTGTGCAAAGCAGCAATTGCGAGAAGCACCCTAATAGACGTAATCCTCGTCACAGGTGAATAGGTATCGAAGAAATCGTACCCCTCTCTTTGTTTAAACCCTTTGACAACCAAACGGGCCTTATACTTTTCAATTGATCCATCTGCCTTGTACTTCCTTTTAAGGATCCACTTGCATCCTAAGGGCTTACAACCTTCTGGCAAATCAACCAGCACCCAAGTGTGGTTTTGCAAAATGGAATCAATCTCACTTTGAACAGCCTCTCGCCAGAGCATCCCGTCTGGCCGAGCATAGGCTACTTTGATTGAAGTTGGTTCTTCGTCCAACATGAACGCAATATAGTCAGGACCAAAATCCTTTGGCGTTCTGACTCTACTGCCACGTCTCGGTTCCGACCCTCTGGATCAGACCTCGATCGCTTATGTGATATCGGTTCTTCCTCCAAAGGTTTAGAACTCGAAGCTTCACCATCAGTTCTATTGCTAGAATTGGCTTCACTTTTATCCTTATCTTTACAGGGATAAACACTTTCAAAGAATATAGCATTCCTTGACTCAATCGTCGTCCCCACAGTCATATCCGGTACCTCGACTGTGGATCGAAAAGCGATAAGTGACTGCTGTTCGATGCATACCCAATAAAGATACAATCATTGTTTTAGGTCCAATTGTAACTTGTTTTGGAAGAGCACCTCAACCTTAGCCAAACACCCCACACTTTGAGATATTTGTGCGATGGCTTTCTTCCTTTCCACAACTCGTGAGGTGACATCCTTACCTTTGAGTGGAATCTTGTTCGATATGTAGTTGGTGTCAAAGCGACTTCCCCCACAAGTTCAGGGCAACCACAACTAATCAACAAAGCATTCATCATCTCCTTAAGTGTTCGATTTTCGTTCAACAGCGCCATTAGGCGAGGTGAATAAGGAGGTGTCGTTTGGTGTATTATACCACTTTCGTTGCATAATGCCTCAAGCGGACTACATATTCTCCCCTCTATCACTTGAGCAGTCTTAATTCGACGACAATTGATTCTCGGCCGTTCTTGAAGTTTTAAAAGCTTGATAGCCCGTCTTTACTTCTTAGAAGGTAAAGATAACAATATCTTGTCGATCATCAATAAGCGTGATGAAGTACTTTTTACAACCTCTAGTTTGTACAAACTTTAAATCACACACATCGGTGTGAATAAGTTCTAGAGGCTTAGTGCTCAGTTCTACCGAATGAAGCGGTAACTTAGCCATTTGGCTTCCACACAAACCTCACATTTCGTTTGTGTATTAACTTCATTTAACTTTAGTAAATCTAAATTTACTAATCTTTTATTGCATTTAGATTAACATGTCCTAATCTACAATGCCATAAATCGAGCACTCGGTCAGTAAGAGGAAGTAGATGCATTTTATTCATAGCAATCTTGGGTACAGTAGCACCATTACATTCAATTTGAAAAGACCCCGGTGAGATAACCCTACCAAGGAACTTTTAAACTTAGTCAAGACAAACTTGTCCGACTAAAAACTAGTCTAAAACCCTTATTAACTAGAATAGAGGCCGACACTAAATTCTTGCGAATGTCCGGACATGCGGCACATCCTTCAGGTGATCTCAATGCGGACGACATCTTGAGCACCACATCACCAACTCCGGCAACCTCGGACGAAGCTTGGTTCCCCATGTTGAGCTTCCTCCCTCAACGAGGCTTGTAGGTGGAGAAACGCATCTTTTCGGCGCATCGTGCGCGATTGCGCCGATGTCGATGAACCATCCACCTTGATTCTCGGCGTGGTTGACTTCTTCGGTCACCACAGCAGCCAAGTCATCCTTGTCCCATTTGTCAAAGTCCTTCTCGACAACGTTGGTAACTTGCTTAGCCTTCTTCTTCTTAGGGTGGCGGCGGTCCACACTCGTGTGGCCATGCTTGCCACAATTGTATGATCCCGTCAAACTTACGGAAACCACCTTCCTTTGCCTTTATCTTTGACATTGGGACGAACACGTTTGTTGGAGGGACCGCCTCTCCAACAGTTGGCTCTAGCATCGATCAAGCCTTTCCCTTTTAGTTCTAGCTTCTTCACGTCGGACTCGATCGCGATCGGCGATCAAGTCTTCAAGTGTCATATCCTTTCGCTTGTGCTTAAGGTAGACCTTGAAGTCTCTCCACCCAGGGTAGCTTCTCAATCAACATGGCGGCGACAAAGTCGTCCGAAATAGTGTGCCCTTGGCTTGAACCTCGTGCACAATGAGTTGAAACTCTTGCACTTGGTCCATGATCGGTCGGGAATCGACCATCTTGTAGTCCAAATATTTGGCTACAATGAACTTCTTAGTACACGCATCATCACTACGGTGCTTCTTTTCTAGCGCGTCCCACATACTTTTGGATGTCGTTACAACGACATAAACACTATACAAGCTATCTTCTAAACTACCAGTATAAAATTTTTACAAAGGTAGTCGCCGGTCGCCATTGTCATATCTTTGCTCGGATGTGAAAGTCCGTCACTTGACCCGGGCGGCGGGCTCATCTTCCACCAAGAAGTTGGCGAAGCCCAGCGTCGTGAGTAGAACAACATCTTTTGCTTGCCATCTCTTGAAGTCGGATCCTCCAAACTTGGCGGCTTCTCGGCGGCGGCATCATCCTGCGGTATGAGCAGTAGCGAGATCGATCCATGACCGGATCCACCGGTGTTAGATCCCATGGATCCAACGATCGACCAGCTGAAAAGTGCGATCGTCGAACGAAGGAACCACTAAAGTGGAACCAATTGTTGAACCACTAAAGTGGAACCAACGATCGACCCAAAGGGTCCCATGGTTGACCCAAGGCATCGAACCAAACATGACCGAAGCCATTGTGCGAGTGGCGGCGGCGGCGGCGGGCGGCGGCGGAGGCGGCGGCGGCGGCGGCGGAGGCGGTCGGTGGCGAGTGCGGTCGACATCTCCAAGCAAAGGTATTATGTTTCGAACGTTTTAAGTCAATTTTAAGTCTGACTCCTTCGTGGCAAGTAATATCTCGTCTTGCGATTGTTGGAAAAAAGGTGTACAAAAACAGTACAGAACTTGCCGGGCGTATTACAACGTGAAACAGAAAGGTAGAAAGAGATCAAAATAACAAGTGACAAAACTGTAGTGAAACTAAAATAAAACAAAAAACCGTAAGCTAATGCCGAGTCGAGGAGGCCTCTTTCCGCAAGACGAGATACGCCCCGGTAGTGCTCTCGGTTCTGGCGTATCGTCTCCAAAGGTAAAACGACAGCGTCTCGTGGGTGGCAGCACCGCAAACCAACGAGCTCCGGCGAACTGGATGGAGGCGAGGACAGAGCTTGGACACTAAAATGTATGCAGAGAGTGCTTTGGAATCTTGGGAATGAGATTAACAGTTGGTGGCTTATGCTGGGGAGACATGTCCTATTTATAGGCGTCGTCCCCCTCATGGGGAGCATGCTGGAGTCAACACCCGCATTGATGTCGGGTGTTACGGAGTTATGTCCCTATTGAGTCTGTGGCGGTTTACGGAGACAACGTGGGCACGTTTCCGCGAGCCATCATGTCGGGCGTTAAGCGGTTACAACGAATCGGACAACGCGCGTCCGGGTTCATTGGGCGTATCGGACATCTCTTCAAGTGCCAGCGCAGCCCAGTTGGATTGGGCCACACGAGTTGGGCCTCGGACCAACTTCATCTTTGGACTCGATCAAACGTTGATCCAAATATAAGGACAATGGGCCGCGGAACCGGGCCCACGGCAAGCCCACCAACAGGCCCAAAGAACGAGCCCAAAGACCACCCAAAGATCAATTGCCAAGATCCACGATCCACGGACCACGGAATCGAACGGAACGGGCGGGCCGGCGCCGGCGCGGCGGCAGGCGGCGGGCGGGCGGCGGCGCGGCGCGCGGCGGGCGGCGGCGGCGCGGCAGCGTGTGCGTGCGTGGGCTTTCCGACCCATCACTTGTGTACATAATTATACTAAGTGTTCAATGAACCACTTATATAGACAATTAATGAAGGTACATTAATCAATGTGGGATAAGGATTAATTAATCCATGCTTATCCCTTAAGCACAAAACTCCATGTTTAAGTGACCAACTTTGATCCACTATTTCTCACTCACGGAAATCGGTTTGAGAATGTGAATACATCACGATCATCTACTCAAAGCGTAGATCGATCCTATGTCATTTAATTTCACAAAATTAAATGTTACGTCACTCAAAATCTTGGTCAAAGTAGCTTCTGGCAACTTGACCATATATATAATATATATATATATATACGCACAGATTTCCAACATGAAATCCACCGACTGACATCCATATGTGGAAGTTGTTAAGATTTCTATCAAACTGTTTGCAGCTTGTCCTCATCACTTCTGCAAGAGAATTTTTGCATTAAAGATATACATTCATTCTCAAGTATTGATTGCCTCTTTTGCATGCTGCTGTTGTTTCTGTTGGTAAGTTTAGTGATGCTCCTTTGTGGTGGGTTTATGCATTGCATAGAGAGAGCTTGACTCGGAGCAATTGGGATGTTGAGATTCATTGCACTTTAACGTTTCAAGAATAATAGTTGTTGTTTTTGGTTAGTATGCTGCCAATAAACAATACTCCCTTTGTTCATGATATATAATCATAATTTTTGTTTGTATGAGTTTTAATAAATACAATGCCAATAAGTATAAAGTGAGTGAAGAATGATACCCACATAATAAAAAAAATTATGTGAGTGGAAAATATGGATAATGAGTGATTTTTTTGTAAATAAGTGAATTGAGCACGAATAAAAGTGTTGATTTTTGGATGAGGTCTATGTCTACAAAAGAAAAGTATACGAATTCTATAAATGTACCAAAATAGAATTAAATGAATATATATGATGGATGAAGGGAGTATATGTTTTTATTGTTGAAAACTTGACTGCAATTTTATTACTAAACACTTTACTTCTCTGCATGTGTTTTTCGATCAAGCATCAAAGGATTGATGCTTTTGTGGGAAAAAGAGATTCACCTAAAACAGATGTGAGAATCTGATGAGGTGATTCATCTTTTTGTCGTTGAATTCTCAATCTCGGATCGTAATTACAATTTTTTAAAGATCGAGATTTTAAAAAATCTTACGTAAATTCGTAACCATTTTCAAAAAAAAAATCAAAGCTCGATATAGAACTATACTTACCCTTTGATAAATTATAAATAGTTCATCACTACAACTTATAATCGATAATTCAAGACATTCTCGAAAAATAATTCCATGATTTATTTCCAATAGTTTATAACATTTTTGATAAAATAAATAATTTGAAATTGAAAGTAATGTTTTTCCTCATTAATTTATATATTAATTGGTAGATGAGCAACACATGTACGATTATAAATTTAGTGATATTTATATTAAAAAGAGGAAAAAAATTAAAGAATTTGAGATATCAAAGGATTCATAATTATTTTATAAATAAACAAAACTTATATATATATATACACTTATTCTTATAATTTAAAATAAGAGGAAAAAAAATTAAAGAATTTGAGATATCAAAGTATCATATCCAAAAATTTAAAAATAACCACTTTACTAGTAGTAATAAAAATAGATCAAATTATCTCCAATGTGTATAAATTATGGTACAAAATTAAATTATGTTAATTTAGTTCGATTATAAATTAATACTTCATTCGTCCCAATTTCCTTCAAATGATTCTTCGACAAAAATTCTAATAAAATTATTGAGTGTATAGTAGTGGAGCAAGCGGCCCACATTTAATGTAGTGTTAAAATTAATTAGTGATGGATCATGGATGATAAAAAGTATAAATAAGTGATATTGATGAGGATAAGAATGAGAAATTATGGTGGATATGTAGTAAAATGTATAAATAAAATGTATTATTGAAGGTAATAAATATGGAGTGTTTTGTGGGATAATTTTCATAAATGAAATATGAAGAAGTTTTGGAGACGTACCAAAAAGAAAAACTAGAAAAGAAATTTAGAAACAAAAGGAGAATTTAATATTATTATCTTATGTATTGTATATCCCATTTCTTTTTATATACAAGAATATATATTATATCGTGAATTTAATACATTACAAAGAATTGGCACAATAACACATTTAATACATATTAGGCCATACCTAAATAATTGAAAACATAGCTCACATCCTAATGAGACTAGAATTAAATATCTCTCACTTAAAAAGTAGAATTCGTAATCACACGTTATTTTAATAGATGAGTTGATATTCTGTGTATTTGTCTGCACTGTGCGGACATTATTAATCGCTCCTAGTTAATTAAAAACTAGTGATGATTTTCTGTTAACCAGTGCTAGTTTTCTATTAATCACAATTGGTAATAGCGTTCGTACGGTGAAAATGAATGTACATAAATTTTATGATAATAAATATAAAATCCTCTATATCAATTACTTTTGGAATGAAACAATCCCTCCATGACACCATTATCACCGCGTATCAAAGAAGCGAAATAGGGGGAAAAAACAAAAAAAAAGTCTGCCATCTCATAGCGTACCAAAGAAGCCTAAATAAATATTCAAAAAAAAAAAGGAAAAAGCTCTGCCTTTCCATATACTATACTCCATGCATAACAGACCAGCCCTATTTGTATTTCACAAATGGAGAAGCTCGTCTCTTCCAATTTCATCGGCGATCTCTCATTCGTAAGGTCACAATAGCAGTCAACAATGCTCTGATTTTAGCTGTTTTGCATCCCAAATTTTGTATTTGATTGTTTGGTCTCATCTCATCAATATATATATATATAAATATATAGTGTGAGGTTCAAATAAGAACCAATTTTAACGTGAGAACTAAGAACCACGAAAATTCTTTACGAACAAAATGAATTTGCTATGAAAGTTAATGAATCTGCTGGGAAAGTTACTGAATCCAAAAATTCAAAATTTTCACCCAAGGTTCGAATCCCATGAGAAGCGAAAAATCCATTTTTTTGGATTCAGTAACTTTCACAGCAGATTCATCAAGTTTCACACCAAATTCATCATTTTGTGGTTCTCACGATAAAAATGGTTATCACGTTAACCCTCTCCTATATATATATATATATATATATATATATATATAGATGTCCGTAATTGTGAAAATGCATATATGTATAAAAAATAAGAATAATCATAACCACATATTTAATCAAATTAAACGATTTTGATGGATTTAAAATCATTGGATGATATCAGCGTCCATTTATATCTAATTGAATAGGGGTAAAAAAGGTATAAAAATCATCCCCAAAATCTCGTCATCTTCCTAAATTATAGGGATCTTTCAAATCTTCAAAATCTCATCACATTAATTTTTTGTTGCATTGTCTAAACATTATGTAGCACATATATAATGAAAATATTACATTATTTGTGAAATTAAATATTATACGATTTTTTAATTGAATGTGGAATATTAATTATTGCACACGTTAAACAATGTGTAACATATTTATAACATATATTCTGCTCAATTTATTGTTGCACAAACTAATCATTCTTTAATACATAAAATTACTAATATAACCTTTAAATTAATCTAGCGAACTTAAATTGTAATATATATAGTTATGAATTGCGGTATATCGTAAATTAATGTTATCCATTGATTTACTAAAATCAATGGATTAGATTTATTCTTATTTTTTACAAATCTAAACCATTGATTTTAGTAAATCAATGGATAATATTAATTCTGACGTACGACGAGATAATATGATGGACGGTAGGAAAAAAATTATTAATATATATATGAGGGTTCATATAGTACTCGAACCTGAGGTAGTATGTAATACTCAATCTCATTCATTCATCTCATAGATCCTATGGTGGAGATTTTAACGGATTCTAAAAGCTTATTTTCACTGATTTTGCTACAGTAAGGGTAAATTAGTAATTCGATTTGTTATGTGATTGCGAAAAACAAATCATGCATATAGCTGAACTGACTCATGCATTTAAATGAATACAAAAACAAAAATACATGCAGTTGAACACAAACATACATGTACGTTAGAAGCGGCGTGGCAACGCCTTTTCGTGCTTTCGCGTTCATTCGCCTTAGCGTCAGTTGGTCAACATGCATTTTTATGTTTGTTAATGCATAAACATGTTTTATTAAATGTATGAATATGTTTTGTTTATATATTTGTGTTTCGTGACCAACATATAGGTTTATGTTTTGTTATATGCATGAACGTGTTTTGTTAAATGCATGAACGCGTTTTGTTATATGTATGTTTGCGTTTTTGTCAGCATGCAGTTTTATGTTTTGTTATATGCATGATTATGTTTTTCGACAACAAATCTTTCATCCATCTTTCTTCCTCAATCCTCCATATCTTTACACAATTTCCCATGAATTTCACCGTAAACCACCATCATAGCTATCATTCTCTCGATTCTTCAATCTTCTATCAAATTCATCTTCTATTTTTTCTTCGAAATCCATTAATTTTGTTATCAAATTTTTTGTCTTCTTTTTTTCTTTCAAAATCTGCTATTTTTCATTATTCATGTGTTGTTGCTGCTGCTACCGTCGCGCCGTCGTCGTCTGCTATCGCGGTTGTAAAAAAATTGAAGAAGAAGAAGATAGGATGATAAGAGAAGAAGAAGAATGTTGGTTTTCTTTCTTCCCCATTTTGCCCTTTGCGAAAATTTAACAAAAAATTAGAAAATGGGTTGCCACATGTCGACTTAGATGCGGCTACATATTCAAAATATATGGTCTATAGTGGGTATATTATATATACTACATGCGGACCGGTTACTACATGAATCCCACTATATATATATATATATATATATATATATATAGGGTTGGGTTCGTAGTGCCGGTCCTCGAGATAATATGTAGTACTCAATCTAGACCACACATTTTGAACACGTTAGCTGCACCACAAGGCGACACATGGCTCCTTTTCTTTTCTTTTCTTTTAATTTTCGCAAGGGCAAAATGGAAGAAATCAAATCAACATTCTTCTCCTCCTCCTTGGCAACGGGCAGGCTACCGAAGGCGACGGCGGCAACCCATGACGACGCCGGGCGGCAAAGGCCGTGAACATCAACAATATAAACAAACAACAACAAACAATAGATTTTGAAAGAAAGAAAAAGAAGAAAAAATTTGAAAACAAAATTGATGGATTTTGAGAAAAATAGAAGATAAATTTGATAGATGATAGAAGAATCGAGAAATATTATGGCTATGGCGGTGGTTCACGGCGAATCGCCGTGTCAATGAAAGAGGCAGCGGAATTGACATAGAAGGATGAATGAGAGATTTTACGTCGAAACCATAAAATGCATTGAACAAAACATGAAGCGCATTGAACAAAACATGACAATGCATTGAATAAAACATAAAATTGCATGTTGCATCAAAACACAAACATGCGTTGAACAAAGCACGTTCATGCATTGAACAAAGCACATCCATGCATTGATCAAAACATGTCAATGCATTGAACAAAACGAAAAATGCGCCAATGCGGCTAGAGCGAGCCGGGGGCGGCGGAGAACCTGAAGCCTGTTGGCGCGCATGTGAAGCGCACGCTAGGCACGCCCGCTGTGGACGCTGAAGCTTCAATCGCATGCATTATTGTGTTCAACTGCATGCATTTTTATTCATTTAATGCATTATTCGATTCAACTAAATGCATAGTTTGTTTTCGCAATCACATAACAAATCAAATTACTAATCTACCCTTAATGAAGCGAAAATCGGTGAAATTAAGCTTAAAACAAAAAATCTCAACCATAGGATTTATGAGATGAATGGATGAGATTGAGTATTACATACTATCTGGGGCTTGGGTACTATATGATCTATCCTCTATGTATACATATATATATATATATATATATATATAGTTAAGTTCAAATAAGAACTATTTTAACGTGATAACTAAGAACTATAAAATTTCACTATGAACAAAATGAATTCGTTATGAAATTTGATGCATCCGTTGGAAAAGTTACTGAATCCAATAATTCGATATTTTTACCCGGGTTCGAATCCCATGAGGGACGAAAATTCTATTTTTGGATTCATTAACTTTCTCGACGGATTTATTAACTTTCACGATAAATTCATCATTTTTGATTCTCATGTTTTCATGATAAAAAATGGTTCTCACGTTAATCCTCCCTTATATATATAGTGAGGTTCAAATAAGAATCATTTTAACGTAGGCGAGAACCACGGAAATTTATTATAAACAAAATGAATTCAATATGAAAGCTAATGCATCTAGTGGAAAAATTATTGAATCCAAAAATTCAGAATTTGTACTCAGGGTTCGAATCATATGAGTTGTGAAAATTCTATTTTTCTTTTGAATTCGGTAACTTTCCCAACAGATTTATCAACTTTCACAAAGAATTCATCATTTTTATTTGTCACGTCCTCACGATAAAAATGATTTTTCACATTATATATATATATATATATTAGATCTAGTGAGAACTCATCTTTTTTGATAACTTGATAACTATGCATAACTATGCATAGACATATAAAGTCGATGAATAAAATCTATAACGTTTTGAATAACAAAACATTTTAAAAATGTTGAACAACAAAACAATTTTAAAAAATTAGTTGTGCACAACTTTATACCGTTACGTGCATCATCTTTACACGTCTTATGTATAGTTCATAAAAATATGTAGTTCTCATTTGATCAATTCCATATATATATATATATATATATATATATATATATATATATCTTAACTTTGGCCATTTTCATTTGTTCTACAATCAGATTATTTAAGAAAAACATTAACAATTGAGATAAAATCCCACAATCTTGTTCTCTTCAGTGTAATGCTACAAGTAATAGCAAAATCCCCCAAGATCCTGGTAGAGAAATTAAGATGACATTTAATATAGTTCTTTATGGTTACTCAATAGAGTTGGTGTAGTTTCTTGAAGATTGCTTCTTTTTTTTCTTCTTCTTCTTCTTCTTCTTCTTCTTCTTCTTCTTCTTCTTCTATAGCATCTTTAGATTCCTCGTCACGACAAGGAGTTCAACTGGTAGGGGATTGGTAAGAGGTGAGATATCAAAAGGTATTGTTCAATGCATCTTTCATTTCTCTGTCTGAAAGATTTTTAAGGTGGTTAATTGCATGTTTGGCATTCCTCTACTGATTTCCTTATTTAAACCGTTATGCTTCACCCGTTATGGATCTTATATGAAACTGATTGGTTCAAGTCATCCTGTTTACTAAACGGTGAGTAAACTTGATAGCATTATACTAAGAAGTGTTCAAAATTAAAAACTACATATCATGATATAATATTAAGTTGTTGGGACTTCGTAAAATATGCACTTACATTATCCGTCTTTCATGTGGATAATTGCTGGAGAATTGATTGTGTTATGCTTAATAAATCCAAAATTTCTTATGATTTGTCATTTGAAGTCAATTGAAATAAATTGTAGATTTAAACTTACATTTCTTATAGATTAATTTAGTATTTTTATTTATTCAAATCCAATTTAAGATGAATGAGTATTAATACACACAATTAGCGGCTCGAGAATGGGATAATTGAAGTATCCCATATTGAAAAATAAGGAGTTATTAAACTATATTTAAATTGTGTGTGTTTTTTTTTTAAAATATTACGTCGATCACGCACGTGTTTTAACATTATCTTCTTTGGGACTCTTACTTCACTCACAAACACTAAATTATTTTTATTAAAACACGCACAAAAAATTTATAGAAACATATTTGGAGATGAAAGAAGTATTAACTAGGTTATAGAATTTATTCTATTAGAAACCAGTAAAAACTTTATTATTTTTATATTACATATGTGATAGGATATGGACCTCTCTCGGGCCCAACAACAGGGAATATGGCCCGACAATGGGCCCCAAACAGCTGGGCCTAACCTAATGTTGCCTACTCGGTTACGACTAAATGACGATCCCAAACCCTAATTATGGGTAACGGTAATGAGGTAGCAGTAGTAATCATGGGTAATAATGGTGGAGATCATGGTCGGTTATAGGAGAATGATGGCCCGCCAATCGAGGATTCGTGGCAAGGTTTACGTTTGTGTATAAATAGGAGTTAGATTGAAGGTAAAGGGTTAGCAAATTCTCAATACTAGAGCCCTTTGATATACTTGCTCAGTAATCAAATTATAGTAAACATCTTGAGGATCATCTCCTCCAGTGGACGTAGATCTTATTCTTGATCGAACCACGTAAAGTCTCTTGTGTTCTTTCTTGTTTTATAAATCTAGTATACTAGATTTATCATTGGCGCCGTCTGTGGGTACTCACTAAGCGCGCGCCGCACTCGTAGATTACTCATTGAATTGAACGTCTCAGTGCAACGCATACAGACTACTCACTAGTTTGAAAGTCTACATGCATGCATACAGATTACTCATTAAGTTGAAAAAATCTACATGTATAAGACATCCAAAATTGGATCTCACCAAATTATGGCAAAGTATACAGTATAAATACATTTACGACCAAGCAGTACTAAGCTATGTTTATACCTCTCAGAGGAAAACGTACACTTGAAGCAGTATAAATACATTTATACCTACATACAAAGTCTACAATATGTACGCTCATTCGGGTTTCGGGCTCCGCCTTGCAGAGACTCATGAAGTCGAGATAATTTTGAGCGAAATCCTCGGTCGGCGATGGATACCGGAATGAACTCATGCCTTCCACCCAATCTCGAGGGCGGCACCACCTCGGCCTGCTCCGGGAGTAGTCTGACTCGACGCGGGCGGATTCCGGTCTGGGGAATTCAATCTTGCACCCGAGGCCACACCTTGACCCCGTGAACTTGACGTCGGACCAGGACTATGCCCTTGTCCCCGAGCTCTAGCCCTTCCACGTCGATTTGCCGCCCGCGTCTTTCCCTCGAGCGCGGCCTTGTCTTCTATACGCTCCTCTGTCAGATGGACCCATTTGACGGAGTACTTCGGCGTGATCAGCATAGCCGTCCTCCTCTTCAGGCTCTTCAATTATGGGATCAGCGTTGCCCACTGTAGATGCGCGGCGGGGCGGGGGCATGCGTCGTTTGCGAAGGATCTCATACATCTGCATGTATTTCAGGACAGAGTCGAGGCAGTCTTTAAAATTCTTGCTATTTGGACCCTCCTCATCCCTCAATACCATGCCCTCCGCCAACAAGCTCTGAACTCGATCGTCGGCTTCAGATATAGTAGTTCCCCCAGTTCGGCGGATTACCTTTTAAATTTCTCTGCATGCTCTTAGAGATCCGGCCGACTTCTCATTGTCGGCTCAGTTTGTTCCTCGCGATGCATCGATCGTCCGTGGATCACATCTGCGATGAATCAGCCCCGGACTTGAGATGTGTAATCCTTAACTTTAACGCCTCATTTTCAGCAAGGAGGCGGCCACCTCATGATCGACTTCATGCAACTTCATTTGATTCGGTGATGATGCGGTGCCGCGTCCATCTTGGCCAATACCTAAGTCATTTCGGCGGACCGACTCTCCAATGTGTCATCTCTTCATCCTTCTCGGCTGAGCACCTCGGACTTCTTTCGACTTTGTTAGCAATTCATGATCCATCCAAGTATTGAGGTGAATAATCTTGAAAAAGACAATACACAAGGCATTTTAACAAGATATTTCTATTTATTCAAAATGGAAGTTTATGCGACCGAGGTCCTATCGACCCGGCAAATCAGCCTATTACATTAGGTCCACCGACCTCGGGCTCATTGCGGACTCTCGACCTCTTCTTGCTTTGCTTCTTCTTTCCCTCCGTGGTGGCGATCTCGGAGCAGATGTCCGAGCTCGGACTGCCGCCTCGGTTCGACCCTCAACTCGGCAAGGAATGCTTGAGCTCCAAGTCTTCATCTTCCTTTGAGTTCTGACCTCCGTCGTCGGGAGTGAGGCGAGAAGATGCCGAGGCATCCACCACGGGAAAAGAGGTCGCCCGGCGATTATGCGAGCATAATTCTTGCATACCTCGGTGGTCGACCTCAACCCAACCGTGTTGGGCCTTGTCAAATCTGGTCTCTCGGCCGCCAACTTCTCTAGGTGGGCACAAATCACTGCGGCCTCATCACGGTGGCGGTCGGAGATGAAGAGGAAAACTCTCGAGACTCGATAAGCTGTTGGCGAGGCCCTCGACATAGGTCCTTGCCTGCCCAGGCGCTTGTCTGTGACCGGCCTCCTCTCGACCTCGGCAGCCTCCTCTTGGGCGCTCTCCACTTGCACGGGCCACTGCAGGCCGGTCCTTCTTCTTGAGGGCACTCTCGGCGGCCATCTTTGCCACTTCGGCTCCTTCAACTTTCGCCTTAGCAAGTTCGGCGTCCGCCCTAGAAGCATCCAACGGATTCAGCCCGCGACCCTCGATCTGTCGTGGTGGCTAGCCTTCTCTCCATGGCCTCATATTGCGAGGCGCCCTCAACGATAAGCCCGGCCATGCGGTGCATCTCATTTGCCATCGAGGCCGCATCCTGAATGTGGAACAATTAGCAACAAGAAACAACAAACTTACAAGGAGAAGGGTAGCGACTTATACCTTTGGGAAGGATAAGGAAGTGCTGGAAGCCGGCACCTCGGGCTGAGGCTGGCCATGGACCTCGATCTCCAGCGTCGGGCCCGAGGCTGTCTGAGGACCGGTCATCAAATCTTTCAGGGCGTCCACCACCACGGGCTGTTGGGTGGACTCGCTTCGTCTCGCCTTCTTCCTCGCGGGCTCCCTTCGTTCAGAGGAGGCAGGGCGCGGCGAGATCGGCACATTGACTTCTCTGGTCGGGTCAACCTTCACTGCATTCAACATGAGAATTTCATTAGCACCACAAAATCAGACGAGGGAAATAAAGATAAGAAGGTTGCCCTCACCCAAATCAGACCCTGACACTGGAGCTTCTGACCTATAGACACTCAGCCCAGCATCGTTCAAGTCATCCTCGGTATAGTTGATCGATAGGATCTCACCCATATCGTTCAACAGCTTCTCCATAGGGCCCAGGGGATTAATTTTCACGTCCTTCATCGCCCCGAGGCCCCACTCATACCTCGGATACCCCTCAGCCCGCAAAAAGAAGTATCTATTTTGCCAGTGGGATACCTTCGATGGGGAAGCTATTTTAAACTTGACGGTGACGGTAATATACTCCTCCTATAGACTTGATGCTAAAAACGCATCAAGACTTGAAAAGAACCCTCGCCTATGCCATATATGGCCAGCCCTAGCCCAACCGCCGACCTAATAGAATTGGAGGTCGGTTGGCATATAGGATCTGAAAATACTCTTGAAAGCTAAGGAAAATGGGGCAAAAGGAAATCTAAGCCCGGCTATTAAGCTATCTACAAAATGGTAATAAACCCCTCAGGACCATCGCCCTATCATTGGATTTGTGAGCACCACCATGCATCCTCGGGATGTGGTATTTCTCAAGAACCACCGAAGCTCCTCTATCGTCAAAGTTGATCTCGCCCACCAATCACGAGGCCATCCCATCACAAGACCCTTGGTGAAACCACAGAACTAAGTCCTATGGATTTACCTAGGCGGTTATGGCATATATAATCCCTTACATTGGGATCTTGACGCCGTAACCCGAAGCCGAACCGAGTTATCGAGGCGAGAAGAGGAATGAGAAGGTGAAGAATACATACTTACTTTTACGGAGCGGGATTTCGATTTCTTCAACAAAGTATGAAGAGGAATGGAGATTTCTAAGGTTATACTCTCGGATTCAAGCGTCGAAGGAGAAAATGAGCAGTTGCCTCTTTTAGACCTATTTATAGGATAAATGGCGCTAAAAATCCGCCGTTCGTTTATTACCGTGCCTATTTGATTGGATGTGTGACCGACGCAAGCGCGCTTTTGAAGTGCCCAACTACCGCTTTGGCGCGTATGGCGTGTTCTACGGAAAGCAGACCGCCGATCGATCACGTGATGATTACTACGAGTTCGGACATCGGACTACGCCCGTATCCTAAATACGAAGTATTTGGTCGGACCTCGACCTCCTCGACATCGGATCTCGACTTCAGCTAATGAGTTTGAGTTCGGGCATCGGGTTGTGCCCCATGTCCACCTCGGACCAGCATCGAACATGTCCACCTCGGATCAGCAGAAGTATTTCAGGTCGGACATGTCCACCTCGAACCAGCCAGTATTTCGGTCATACGGTGAAGACAAACCTTCAACGAAAACTTCAGCCAAGCAATATCCCGCCTCGGCAAAGCACATTCTCCGCTTCACCTCGGCAAGGCTATTCCTTGACTTTTCGGGGGGGGCTATGATAGGATATGGCCCAACCTCTCAGGCCCAACCTCTCAGGCCCAACAGCAGGAATATGGCCGACAGGGCCCCAAGCAGTGGGCCTAACCTAATGTTGCCTACTACATTACGCTAAATGACGATCCCCAAACCCTAATTATGGGTAACGGTAATGAGGTAACGGTAGTAATCATGGGTAATAATGGTGGAGATCATGGTCAGTTATAGGAGAATGATGGCCCGCCAATCAAGGGATTCGTGGCAAGGTTTACGTTTGTGTATAAATAGGAGTTAGATTGAAGGTAAAAGGGTTAGCAAATTACTGAATACTAGAGCCCTTTGAGATACTTGCTGTAATCAAATTATAGTAAACATCTTGAGGATCATCTCCTCCGTGGACGTAGATCTTATTCTTGATCGAACCACGTAAAAGTCTCTTGTGTTCTTTACTGTTTTTATAAATCTCGTATACTAGATTTATCAATATGATTGGTTAACCGAACATACTCATCTCTACAATTGAACTACGACTTCCACATCTCTTTCAAATCCTATGAATCATTATCAGTGATCTTGAAATATACTTTATTTCTTTTTTATTTATTTGCTACTGCTAGTATGTCGCATTGAATTCTGGGTCATAAATATCACGCATCGATATAATCTATAGTGAAGTATTCCGTCCGTTTTATCAAACTTAAACTGTGCTTTTTTTATAGTCCCGTTAAACTTTGCTTGTTTTGTTTTTAAGAAATTATTATTATTTTAAAAGGTGTGAATTCTACATACGTTTTATCACTTTAATCATTTTATATCCTTAGTTCCGTACACAAAAAGGGAGGGATGGGGGTGCGACCCAGAGTGAAGAAATTCAAGTGAGTGATGCTCCTATCTATTTTTTATCTATTAAATCACTTTGTACCATTCTTTTAAGTATGATACTGAAAAAAATGAGCCATGTTCAATGAGACGGAAGGAGTAACATGTTATCAGATTCGAAAACTAAATTTAAATATAACAGATGAATTGTGTAAATCGTTAATAAATGTTAAAATAAGGAAGAAAAATAGTTAACGAAAGCCAGCAAATCAATTTTTAGATTTTTGAAAGTAATATTATCGTTTGGGTCGGGTGCAAAAGTTAGCCCATCCAGGAAGTGGGCAAGGCCTGATTTCCCAAATACTCCCTCCATCCCAGCCTAATTGGCACATCACTTTCTGCACAAATATTAAGAAAAAATGGGTTAAGGGGTTTAATGGTATTGGTCCCACAAGATTTAGTGCTAATAAAGCCTAGGAGAGAGAAATAGGTTCCCTTTGTACTTTTTGGAGCTAAAATTCAAATTTAGCCCAAAAGAAAAAAAATTCAAATTGAGTGCCAAATTAAAATCTGAAAATTGACATCTTCATACCAAATTATGAAATTCATACCAGAAATTCGAAAAATTCAAATATGGAGCCAAAATTTATAAACCTAAAAATTCAAAATTTACATCTTGCATACACTATCATGTCCTTAAATACAAAGGCAGCTTCCAATATTCAAAACACCAAAACACTCAAAATGAAACAAAGGAAAGATCTAAGTGTGGCTGAGAAGCACCACATTGTGCAGTTCCTAAGTGAAGGCAGCAAGGATGGTCATGTGACTTCGGGAAGAAGAGCAGCTGCTGTGGTGAAGTTTTCCAGCTCTCCACGAACCATTAGCCGCATCTGGGCTGCGGCAAAGGAAAAAAAAAGAATGGTCAGTTGGTATCTCTACAATATGGAAAGCTAAAGAAAAGAGGAAAAAAAAGGTGTAAATTGATCTTGAATTGATCGCCAGTTTGGAGATGGGCCAAAAATCAACCATAAGGAGGTTGGCCAATGGAGTTAACTGCAGCAAATCAGAAGTGAGAAGGTGGGTACAAGAAAAGCTGATCAAAGCATACACAAATGCAATACTGCCGAGCTCACTGCTCCCAACAAGTTAGAGGTTAAAATTCTCACTTCATGCACTAGAATTAGATGCCATTTTAAATACATTGAGGTTTAAGAGCATGGATAACATAGTGCATATAGATGAAAAATGATTTAACATGACAAAAGCTATGAAAAGATTCTACATAATCCTGGGGGAGACAGAGCCACATAGAACATGCAAGAGTAAGAAGTTCATAACTAAGTTATGTTCATGTGTGCTGTCTGCCGACCACTCTTTGGTCCAGATGGGAATCTTATTTTTGATGGGAAAATTGGAATATTTCATTTCACTGAACAAGTACCAGCAAAGAGAAAATCAAAAAACAAACAGCTGGAACAATGGAGACCAAATCGGTGATTTCAGTCACCAAAGAAGTGTTGAGAGACTGCATTATCAATAAGGTATGCAATGTACAAGTGAATTATGTAGTGTATGTCAGACACCATTAATTGGTGTGCAACTTGTAAGTTGCTATGAGATGTAATGAATGGTTGAATTTTCAGTTCAATGAATGCAAATATTCTTACTTTCCTTTCAATAAATATGTATTTATTGCAGATTTTATCTGCAATAAAGGAGAAGTGGCCAAGTACATCAGATAAGAATATCTATATCCAACAAGACAATGCAAAGCCACACATTAAAGACAATGATCCCACATTCAGAGAGGCAGATGATAAGGATGAATTCAAGTTCACATTGATACAACAGCCTCCAAACTCACCTGACCTAAATGTGAATGATCTAGGTTGGTTCAGGTAAATTGAGCAACTACAAACCAATATTAGTTGTGTTACAGTTGATCAATTACTAGTTGTTGTTATCAAATCATTTAATGATCTAGATCACACAACCTTGAACAATGTGTTCTTATCATTACAAGGTTGTATGATTGAGATCATGCAAATTAATGGATGCAACAACTACAAACTCCCACATATGGGAAAATAAGCTTTAATTAGGGCAGGCACATTGCCCATTAATCTGGATGTATCACATGCTACTGTGAAAAAATGTCTAACACATATGCTTGAAGTGGGAGACACGAAGCGATGGAAGAAGTTATGAAAAAAGCCGGATATGCAGAGTTTGGAGTAGGAAGCAGTTGGATAAAGAAAGGATTTGAGTTTTTTTAGCAAAGTATGCAAATGATGTAATGCAATTTGGATGATGATTTATTTTTGTAATGTATGATGCTCCAAATTGTGAGACATCATTTTTTGTGAACACTAGAATCATATGCAAGGAGCGGGTTCTGACTTGCGTCTCAAATTGTAAGTTAAAAATGTCACGAGTGCGATGAAAAGTTATGTGTGCGGTTTTCATCATCTCAACATATACCAACAACCTCCACAAACAAATCTGACTAACTCCATCATAGGCCAACAAACCACACACATAACCACTCAATATTTCGAATCACGAAATAGAGCAGCTAACTCCAACATAAGACAATAAACCACACATATAACCACCCAATATTCCTGAATCACAGAAATAGAGCAACTAATTCCGAGATAAGACAACAAACCACACACATAACCACTACATATTACTGAATCACAGAAACAGAGCAGTTAACACCATCATAGGCCAACAAACAACACACATAACCACTCAATATTTTTGAATCACAGAAATAGAGCAGTTAACACCATCGGAGATATAGAGCAGCCCCAAATCAGATTCGAAATGGGATAGTAGGAAAGGTCTCACCAGCTCGAAGTAACGTGGAAGAAGGATCCGCATCATCTCATCTTCCACACCCGCGAATTCATCGTCTTCAACCGGCGGGTCCGACTCCATCCCCAACGCCGTCTCACCTAATGCCATCGCCACCTCAGATGGGACATAGTTGAGGTCGAAGAAATGCGGAAAAAGGAGCCGCATCATCTCATCTCTCACACTTGCGTCTTCATCGGCTTCAACTGGCGGCTCCGACTCCATCTCCAACGCCGTCTCACCGAACGTCATCGCCGCCTCCGAATCTTGAAATGTCTCCTCAGATTCCGGAAACAATTGGTCGGCATCGGGAAATGCAAGCTTGCCATCGGGAAACTCGAGGTCGGAGTCGGGCCGTTGTAGCAGCCCACTAGTCCAAAGTACGAATTAGCAGAGACTATTACTTGGAACGGGATTAAGAAACATGGGAATAGAATAGAATATCGAACTATGAGACATATATCAAGAAAACTTCTAGAACTTCATGACATTAAGATAAAAACACACATAATTTACATATGGAACTAGACCAACAGATCCTTAACAAAAGGGTTCAACTGATCTGAGGGTGATATGTTTCAATATTCAAAATATAACTTAGTGTTCTTAGCAGCGGAAAAACATGTGAAGTATACATATGACGATGTGCACTCAAGGTTCTACTTATCAGCGACAAAAGATTCCGACTGCTCAACACTTCACCACCATCCCATCATCTACTCAACCTGCACATTTAAAAACAAACATGCATGGCTAAGTACAAGAATGCACTCAGTGGACTTATGCAAAAAACATTTTTCATTGAATTACACTGCCCCATCAGTAACACACGAGGTTTTATTTGAAATGCTCGTGCTTACTAAACATTTTCTTTCATTTTCATAAACTTTGTCTGGCCAGACATATTTTCTCATATGTATGATCCGTATCCTTTCTCATATCTCATAACATCATCTTGCGCCGTAGAAGGAGGCCTCCATCCACGAACACTGTGACCGGTCGAGAATTGTCATTTCAGCATACAGTTACCTCTAGTGTACACGTTAATCCTAGCCAGGAATTATCCCTCCGGTATAGGATCCGAATTCGATTTCTTTCTCACGTTGGTAGCGAACCAACAACTTTATTCTCTTTCATAGTTGGCGAACCAACAACTTGATAGGATCCATACATAAAACATAAACATTTTGGGCAGGTAATTAAACAACATTCCATCATCATTTCTCAACAGAAAGCATTGTAAATAAATATTTTTTATTTCGAAGAAAGCATAATAAATAAAACATTTGTCAAGAGAAAGCCCACCTCGTATATATATGCTTCTCAACGGTTTCCTTTCTATCTCAACGCTCACGTCCGCGTCCCACCTTAACGTAAGAAACTACTTTAGTACATCTTTTCATCGAATATTCTAACTTATAACTTCTCGTTTTTTGATAGAGACGAAATATCGTCTACGACTTCTTATGAATCAATTAGGTCAAACGTTGAACTCATATTGACATTTCTAGATAGAATGATTTCAATTATGAAATCGATTCTTATAAAAGAGATATTCCTATATCTCTAATACATATTACATGTCTTAGTGCATCTAATCAATGTAAACCATATTTCTATTAGGCGTACAACATAACATTGATTATGTATTGACATATTTCACACGTCTACACTTTAGTCAAGTTATTTGACTTTCAATATCATCGTTTATACATATAACTATTAATATACATATATACTCATTTTCTTGTCGATTTCTAATCATATAATCATAAATCTCACTTTTTCACGTTAATTAACAATCATGCTCACCAATACAAATAAGTATAATTTAATTTGAACATAACATTTTGTTTTTCAACCTTACGTCACTTAATAAAATATTGTGACGTAACCATAGCATATCTTATTTTAAAAATCACATAAATTCATAATATGTCTAAAATCTATTTTTGGTACATAATATGTGATTATGTTTGATAAAATAAATTTATAATTTAAAACCTTATAACATATAGTTTTCGGCACTTTTGGTTTATTAACCAAAACTTGTGCATAAATTCACATAACGTACTATTTTAACATAAGATCAATAATATGTAATAATATTAGTCATAGAATAATTATACATCATAATTCCAAATCTTATGATTTTCGAAAACTTTAGAACAATACTTAAACATTTTTCAAAAATTTCAATTAATTTACACAACATATTATTATCATCACATATCAACAATATGTCATAATATCCAACATAATTAAATCACACATCAATATCACATAAGCTATAGTTTTCTAAAATTTTAAAATAAATTCATATAACACTTTATTATGATTCTACATCAATAATATGCTATAATATCATTTATACATGAATTATACATCAACATATGGTCTCTTATATTTTTCAAAAATCTCATGTACATGTACTAATGTTTTTCAAAAATTCCACATAAAATCATATAAGATTAAACATGACCAGGTATCATTAATCCATGCTCAAAACAACAATTAAAAATCATTTCTATCAACATATGAACACTACATATTTTCGGTCCTAACATAATATTTTATAACATGCTCAACTTTGTACTAAATTCATAATATATGCTTATAAACATCATATAAACATGTTTAATAAATAACTTATCATATGAACAATAATTTCTCAAATATTCATCATAAATAATATAAGCTTATAACATAAGATTTTATGGATGAAAATCGAAAATTCTAACATGTATATAAAGCTTGTACAATTTCTAACCTTTTAATCGAAGTCGATTATCAACGGCAACGTTTTTCTATCTAAGATTTGGGGAGAAAATATGATGAACTCTCTCTAATTCTTTTTTTCTATTTCGGTACTAATGGAAGCAAATGGGAGAGATTTTTGATCTTGTTTCAATATATATAGCCTTATCCACTTGTACATAAAATATCACATAAAATCATAACACTTTACAACCTATACTAAGTTTTCGGTCCACTTGAATTAACTAGGGACAAAATTTTTATTCTTATCTCATTACACTTTAATAAATCATCATATCACATAATTAATAGGTATCACTTTCAATTCCTTTCATTTTCAAAGAATGAAGAAAATTCTTCTTTCTTTTGCTCACTAAAGCTCACGGCACTCTTCTATTATAGGGAGGGATTTTTATTTTTTTATACTATCATATACTTTAATATTACTTTAGGATAATATCATATTTGAAAAGTAAAAAATTTACACTTTGAAATTTATTCATTTTCACATTTGTTCACACTTGTTTTCTACCCTTTATTTTCGGCCACTTTTCTATGGGTGAGACAATTTTTATGTTTTTACACTAAGATACAAGAATTAATATATCATTATCATAGCACAAGCTATCACTATCATAAGCTTGGAAATTTTCTTTTCTTTCTTCATTTTTTTCAAAGTTTTCGGCTCCCTCAAGCAACAAGCCTCCCACTTGTTCAACTTGATAATTACATCTTATCTTATGCATTAATAATGTATCACTATCATAATTATTGCACAAAAATATCAAGAGCACGTAGCTTTCTTCCTTTCACACTTATAAGTGCAATTTTCGGCACTTACATAGAATAAATGTTACACATTTTATGTTTTTGTAATTAATAGCTATATGACCTAATATAAGTCCTAGATGATAAATTAAATCATAGAAAAAATTATTAAAATAATTCTATGTCACAAACTTCACATTTTCGAATTCTAATTCGAAAATAGGAACAATTTATTCCTCTTTTATTCCTTAATTCTCTAGCATTATTTTAATGAAGGATTATATATAAATAATGCTCTTATAATATAAAATAATCATAGGAATTTAAATATTACAATTCCTTGATCGTTAGACTAAGTTTTCGAATCATCTTCAAACGTCGATGTTCTAATCGTCTCAACATTTTGCTAATCGAATTATCTCTAAAATGTTCATAATAAAATCATAGTCACATTATTCATCCTTTATTAATAGGGAATTTAATTCTAAGCTTCGTCACTTAGAAAATAACGTAAGGCCAACTATCGAAAATTAGTCGACGTTGGAAATAATACTTTCGAAGGAATAATATAAACAATATTCCTTAATTCACTAATCATTAGTGAATATGATATCAAATCCTCGTATTATGGATATTCGAAATCGAGCTTCGATACATTACCATTTCAATTATCGAGGCTAAACCCTAATTTACGATTTATATTATCGTAATTAAGCTTTAAAACTTCGGGATATTACAGCCGTAGAGGCTCTGAATCGCACAAAAACCCTAGATCTGAGTTAGGGTTTTCAGATCTGGGGAAATGGGGGCAAGAACCCTCTACGAACTCTGAATCGGGGTCCATCGGCGAACCCAGAGCAAAATTAGGGGATGAAATAGCAAATTCAAGCAGGTTCGACTCAGGATTTCGAGAGAGGAGTTTCGATGTCAGCCCTAGCACCTTCTTGATTTTGTGCTTACGCTTATGCCACTCAATCGAATCAAGATCTGCGTCTCATCAATTTCTTGAATTTGGCTTCACGCTTAGAATCGTCGACGAGGAAATATGCCGTAGGGGCGATGGAGGAGTTGCGAGATGGAGATCGAGGGGAGTTGCAGTTCATGAGATGGAAGGGGAGTTGCAGATCTGGAGATGGAGGGATGAGAGAGATAGGTGGAGATAGAGAGAGAGAGAGAGAGAGAGAGAGAGAGAGAGAGAGAGAGAGAGAGAGGTTGAATCTGGAGAGGCGAGAATGGAGAGAGAGTTGTCACTCGAACACTCTAGAAAATCCTAGGAGTAGGCATAGAGATTAAGATTTCTTTATTGTATAGAAATAGATTAAGGGGCCTATTTTTTGCTATTTTTGGCATGTGCCAATTGGGCTGGGACAGCCCAATTTGACAAGTGTGCCAATTGGACTGGGACGGAGGGAGTATAAGCCTAACTATGATGAGTTCTAAAGATAGGCCATGTGGAAAATGAAATCATTAAATTAAAGCATTTGTCAATATAAGGCATAAAATATATATCTTACACAAAATCAATAATAACTCGAAAAGTCCATGGAGAGAGCTTTTAATTGTACCCATATTATTGGATATCAAAGTGTAGCTTGTTTTCTTCCAAGTCCAAATTATACATACTAAATAAATTATTAGACGGTGTAAATTATTACACAGTTTGCAAGTCAATTTATATGTTTTTGTGTCAAAAAATTGTTTGGGTTGAAAGATCGTCTTACAGATCAAAATTTATACGATATATCTGACACAATTTAAATTTATATTCATTGATATATTTATAAACTTATTTATCTCTTCAAATCTTAATCTATCTGACACAATTACTCTCCATTATCATAAAACACCACAAATATTTATTCTATACATCTCACTCCCCATTACACAAAGCAACTTCACACACACACACACACCATACAAGCTTCTAGATACAATTTCCAAAAAATTGAAGAATGAGAACTCATTTGAGCAATGTTGTTGATTTCGACTTAGAGGATGTTTGGCTAAACTTATTTTAAAGAGTTTATAAGCTCCATGAACTTATAAGATGTTTCAAGAGCTTATAAGACATAATGTTTGAAGAGCTTATAAGTTGCCAAAGTGTTTGGATGATTGAGCTTGTAAGCTAGAGAAATAATCGTGAGTTAGAGAGAGAAAATCATAGTTAGAGAGAGAAAATTGACGATAGGTGAAATCGATAGTGTATGTGTAGAAAAATAACGAACCATAGAAAGATTATTTTGGTAAATTCACTATTACTTATAAGTTTCTGAAAAAATAAGTTAAGGTTGAGCTACTTATTTTTAGGGGAGCTTATTTTCACAGCTTATAAGCTGTTTAAGAGCTTATTTTGCCAAACACTTTACGTGTACTTATAAGCTCCTAAACAGCTTATAAGCTTAGCCAAACACCCTCTTAGTCTCATTCTTGAAGAAGGCGAGTGCAGTATCAGCATCACAGTTACTCCCAGTGAAGCAACTGAAAAACTCTCCATAAGTGAACCCTCTATACACAGGCCGATCGTCGGCATACTCCTCCGCCGGCTCAATAATGATCTCATTCGACGGGATCAAGAACATTCCAATCGTTGTCCTCGCCTCTCCCGAATGCGTCATCACTCTATGAATCGGGCTCGAAAATCTCCCGTTGCTCATCACATAAAACAATGACAAAATTCGTGATCATCACCGTGACATATCTTTAAATTTATGTATTTAATTGACAAAAAAAACCATGATCATCTCTTAACCTCGTCAAAACCCAAATTTTGAGGTCTCAAAATTTAAAAATTTGAGTTATCGAAAAAAGTTAGGGGAGTTTAATACTTTTAAGTGCAAAAATTGAAAGAATGGGTACTTATTTGGTAAGTCTTAAAAGTTATGTGAAATTGCAAATTATGTCAAAATTTATAACTTAAATCATGGTAATTCTCGTGTATATAGTCTTTGTTCCAAAAATTAATCTCTCTTCAATTTTCACAAGGATTTTAAGAAAATATATTTAATATTTTTTTAGAAAACATAATTTATTGTTCTATTTCGCCCTTATCTTTTGCACATATTATTTTCACAAACATTGAATAAGATTATTTTAGTAAAAAGAATATTTTGATACAATTTTAATTAAGAAATTGGACCAAATTTTTAGGATATCTAGAAAATGAATAGATGAATAATTTCGTGGGATGGATGGAGTATATGAATACCTTAAGTTGGAGGCCTGGGACGACGAGGAATTTGTCGGGCGTTGGCTCGATGTCCATCCACTGGTGGTGGCGGAGGACCTGAAGGCCCGGGACGGAGCACTGCTGCAGCATGGTGATGACGTTCGGATCACTGTGCTGCGGCATCCCGAGCGTCAGGCTCGGATCAGGGCACGGAATGTGATGATTCACTGATAGCAGCTGTATCTTGCTCATCTCGCCGTCGAAATATTTAGGTTTCAGTCCTAGCCCTCCGACATCGCTTCGAGAATCCTCAGCATCAACTTCCTCGTCTCGATCGAATACGCTCCAACAATTTCTCTGCAATATTAATTAAATGGATAACAACTTTCTCATTAACTCATTCTTTGGATGAACTATATATAGTGGCCGTTTTTTTCCAAAAAATAAAAAGAAATTACCTATAAGTGGGGGGGTTTTGGGGCCAGAGGTGGATGTGGTGTTGGAGGGGGTGGCAATGGTGAGTGAGATTGTCTCCCCAGTAATGGATCTCTTCGGAGTCGTAGTTCATGGTGCTGGAGTAGATTCTGCATTTCCTGGTGATGTCTGTGGAGTAGAAGCCTGCCTTGTACTCTGCTGGCGTCGCGAAGAATCCTTTCACAACGTTCATCGTCTCCTCCATTAGGCTTGCCGGAATCCCATGGTTGATCACCTGAGAGGAAATTATTAGATACTATAGGAACGAGGATTACTTAGAACGCGTGTCAACGCAAAAAAAAAAAAAAGACTTTCCTTTTACCCCTTTTTTCTTCCCGGTCCAATATTTGTGCTAAGGTCTTCGTTTCCGTGTATCTGATCTCCTCTGCATCCCTTTCGTTGTTGTTGCTTTGTCCAGGGGACTAAAGAGGAGCTAATGAGGGGGGCTTCAAGTATATGAACGTACAAAGAAAGGAAAAGGAGCTAATGAGGAGGGGCTTCAAGCATATGAACGTGCAAAGAAAGGAAAAGAAAAGGAGCTAAGGCACACGAAATAGTTTAAGGGGAGCTGAAATCGAACTCTATTGGCGATGAAAAGTGCTAAAATGTAAAAATCGAAAAAAATATTAAATAAAGGTTAAAAAGGAGCAAATAAATTTTGGTTGTGGGTGCTAGTGCTCCCCTTAGCACCCCTGGGGATCCGCCACAGCGTGTGGCTCAATGTATTATATATTTCTATCGATTGTTACCTAATTAAAAACATGAAAAATATATAAGAGTGAACCTGAAATATTCCGAATTCTTGGCTTGCATCAAAGATCTGTTGAATGATGTGTGGTCGATTATGGGAGTTGAGATTTTGAAGATCGATGAGTGGGATACTGTTCATGATTGGGAAAACATGTTTACCAGGCCTTTTGTGAGGTGGGAATATGTGTTTTTCTAGCATTTCTTTCACAGGGTTACGCCAATTTGACATGAGAGTTTCCATTTCTTTTAAATTTTTTTTAAAGAAGTTGACTTGGAACTAGGATGGGTATCAATAAGTATGTGTAGTTTTTGAGTGTGTAAATGATGTATGAAAATGAGCGATTTATACAACTTATATAGCAACTTAATTTTGTCCCATTTGAAGCAATAAAAAAAACGTGTTTACGTTTTTGGATTTTATTACAAGTATGGGGCCGAATAGATTAAATTAACTCAAACCTTGATGTTATTGCTAATTTGCTATCAAGAACAAGGTTTTGAGTTTGGGACCACAATTGTCGAGGGTCAATGAGAAATAATTTTATTGCAATTATGTTTAATTTTTGTTTCCGATCCCATGCTTATGAGAATTATCTTTGCCTCTCAACCAAAGTAGAGAAAGTGTGCAAGAACCTCAACATATTCAACCCAAAACAAATTTTTGTCATAAATATATAAATCCAAATTGACTATTAATAAGCTTTGCAATTTAACCCTTGGTAATGATGGATAGAAATCGGGGCCGTTTATTAGTGCAATCCAAAACCCACTTAGGTCGTCGATCGTCGGAATCGTGATCATGTTAGGACTTCTCTCGACATCTAATGCAAAATCCTTCAACCAAATCTTTAGTTTACGCTGAAATCCAATCTCTCTTTTTTTGTAATTCATGATCGAGAGTTTTCTAATGATATCTATATTTCTTGGTATTTTGATCCCAGAAACAGCTTGAATATTCGACCGGAAAGTATCAATCATTTCTTCCAATCGAAAAAATAACCAAATAAAGTGAAAAATCAGTTCTTAAACGGATGTTGTGAGGCGTTTTGGAGAAAGGAGAATAATTTAATCATATTATTTTTGGAGTATGCCAAAAAAATATTTAGTATCCGATCTCTGCGGGTAAACATTGATTGGAGTGGTTTTTGCAACTTTTCTCTTTAAAATAAGCACATATGCATCACGTAATTAACTATAACCAAGAATTATATCTACCATATTCACCGACTTTAAGTGTCTGCTTAGAGGGTGGTGTTTGACTAAACTTATTTTAAAGAGCTTAAAAGTTCTAAGAGTTTATAAAATGTTTCAAGAGCTTATAAGACATAATTTGAAGAGCTTTTAAGTCATCAAAATGTTTGGATGATTGAACTTATAAGCTAGAGAAAGAATCGTGAGTTAGAGAGAGAAAATTGACGAGAGGTGAAGTCAATGGTGTATATGTAGAAAATAACGAAGCATAATAAGATTATTTTAGTAGATTCACTCTACTTATATGCTTGTGAAAAAATAAATTGAGGTTGAGCTACTTATTTTTAGGGAACAAGCTTATTTCCACAGTTTATAAACTATTTAAGAACTTATTTTGCCAAACATTTTATATGAGTTTATAAGCTCCTAAACAACTTATAAACTGTTTCTTATAAGCTTAGCTAAACACCCTCTTAGTCTACCAAGATAAAGAAGCCGAACGAGACAAAATAAAATAAAAATTCTCAAACTATAGAACCGTCCTAAATAGAGATGATTATTACTATATATCATAAAATAGTTGATTTGTCTACACAACAGCGCGATGTTAATTATAATAATATATTCCTTCCAATTCGAAATTAATTGATTCTAAACGGTTGAGGACTTTCAAGACAACCCTAAACATTAAATTTTTGCGTTACTTTTTCAATTATTTGTTGTTTGTATCAAAGAGAATAGCCCCTATTCAATAATTAAATGCATGCGAGCGTGGTGCTAATGACCAGGCAATTTGTAAGAAATTGCTGGTAAGCAAACAATTGGTCCGCAACTGAGATAATTCAATGAGACACAAAGAGAATATTGTATCACAATATTTGTTGTATCAATCAAGTGGCGTTTTTACTTGATATTATTGCACGATCAACTTTAGGGACCATTGTACGACAACATGAAAAGAGCTGCTATTATTGAGCTTGAGGTTGAATAAAATATTCGGAATTCGAATTACCGAATCGTAATATTAAATTCGGTTCCCACTTTTTCAAATTTTCGATTCGTTATTTTATTTTTTAATATTTTCAAATTATTTGGATTGGTTTAGTTTGACATTTTCAAAATCAAACAAAACTAAAATTCAAATGGTATGTATAATATTAATTATATGTATACAATTTGATTCTAATTTTAAAATAAAATAATATCATAAATAAAAATAATTCGATTTTGGATTAATTTTTGGGGCTTTGTTGTTTTCTGGGTCCAGTTTGGTTCTAAAACTTATATAATTCATTCGGATTTTTCGGAATGTTCGATTTAGTCAAAATTTGTTAAAGAAGTAAATTCGATTTGATTCGATTTTAGCAAAATTCAAACCGAAACTTGAATATTTACCCTAATTCAGCTTTGAAATATAATATATATATATATATAATAAGATAAATATCACTTTAAATCTCAAACTATACCTGTTTTATCAAAAATATTCCGAACTATTTGAAACATTTATTTAAACCATCAACTATTGGCATTGTATCAAAAATATTCCGTATCAATTTCCGACCCCTAAATCTTGACGTGACTTGACACGTGCGATGTAATTCCATACATCTATATTATTTCTTAATTAAATAGCAAAATGCAACGTAATACCATATGGCTCCGGCAAGCCATGTTAAGATTCCGGGAGAAATGGACGTATGACATTTTTGATAGTGCAAGATATTTTTTATAAAATACATATAATTTAAATTTTAAAGTAATATTTATCCTATATAATAATCTTCTTTTCCTTTCTTCTTAAGATTGATAGGTTTCTAAGTCAATTTCAAAGATTTAAATATGTTGAGTTTTAATAGTAGCCACTATCTGTTGATCTTGTCGCTTTTGAATGTAGTATTTTATTTTATAGGCAGTACGATTGTTTTACGTCACCAATTATGTTGATATTTGTGTTATATATGCAATCGATTAATTTTGTTCGTTGTCTCATGCAAGCACAATTCAACTTTTGCTAATTATCAATTTGCCATCTAGAGCTACGTCTTGAAGAGAATTTTGACGAAGATACCATGAAATCGGTATTAAAAAAAATAAGAAATAAAATAAAAATAAAATGGTCGTAGCTAGTTTGATGGAAAAGCAATTTATCCTATATTTTTATTACTGTGCATTACATGTATAGGATACCGTAATCATTACAAATATGACATAAATAAATACAATTTAACATTAAAACATAATAACAAATAATAAGATAATTCCATTTGCTAGTACTTTTTTTCTTTGTTTTACAGCCTTGTTTATCCAAAAAAAGAAAAGAAAGAAAGCTAATATAATTAAGCTCTTGATAGAACCATATCCAGATCTAATATTAAAGAATTTAGTATTTGATTCTATAAACAAAACAGCGAAAACGAAATATTTATTATAAAATAGGTCCTCCAGTCAATATATATAATCAACACGTAATTAAAACAAGAACTAGTGACATGGCCCTCTTTATTTGGATTTATGGAGGTGCCTACTCCATAAAAATATTAATATTGTTGTACTGGATTTTCCATATTGTACATATATTCTGTTTCATTGGTCCCAATTTTATTTTCAAAATATATAATATGTGAATCGTTCTTCTCAATAATAATTATTAAAGATTGCACTGAAGTCCATCCACACTGTGTAAACTTGAATTTAATGTTGGTCCATTAAGTCCATTTCATCATTATCGAACCTTATGCGTTTAGAAGTTCGGTGTTTTTAAATAATATTTCACTTAATAATATATTAACAATAATAATGGGTGGCATTCTGGAGTATCTATAATTCGATTGGCTAGTAAATACTATTATATGAAAATTTTGGACATAAGGTAGTAAGCATTATTGAATTAGGACCACCGTCGGGGGCAAAAAGATAAACACATTAATAAACCCAATCACCAAATGTGAATGAGACATTTTACAGTGGTAAAAAGAAATTTTATAATAAAAATAAAAATAAATAATATTGTTTAAATTACATTATAATATTCAAAAATAAAAGTTAAACACAATCACATCATAACATTTCCTTTCTATTCTTCATATTACAAATCATTGCATAATAGTTTCATTAGTGATATTGACGAACCATTATTCTCAATTATAAGAACTAAGCAATCATTCACTAGTTGGTCTCTCATACGATTGCATAGAAACTTTGATGAATTTCATTCTTTGAAAAGCTTTTTCTCTGAGGCGGTTCTGTTGGTAAGATCGATGACAACTTAACTAACAAATAAACCAATGAAAAACTTCATATTTTCTTATAGAAACCATCCGTTGAGCAAGACCTCCAATCTCTGATACTTGTGAAAACTTTTCATTTATAAGCACATCGAAAATAAATTTTTCAAGTTGATTTTCAAGTTCATACAAAGTAACTTCAAAAAATTCAGATGGGTAACACCTTACTAGGCGAAGTAGCTTCTCCGAATCAAATGCAAAAAATTGACCTCATTGTTTTTCTTATGCAGGGAGTGAAGACAAATACTCCTTTTGGATTTCTTAACTAAACAAACACATAATATATACTACAAACATAATTTATCAAATCTCTTATAAAGCCGAATAAAAAGTCTAATTGTGGAAAGTTAACTAAACAAACAGAGAAAATATATGACTAAAGTTATTATATTAAAACTTAGAATATGCAAAATAAAACTGAAAATTAATGAAGAAAAGCAATGTGCTTCGTGAGTCGAACTAGTTTTGGCTTTTTCTTGATCTGAAGATATTTTATTTCATCTATAGCTTTTGTAACATTAAAACTATGATTTAGAGAACATGTAATTTTGTAGTCACATATTTTTAAGTAGGAGAAAGGGTAAGCTTAGACAGTAGCAAGCGAAACAATTAAAGTAACAATCCAAATCATGATTCTCAGCAAGAAAATTAACTAAAATTACATAATAACTAATTTAATTTGATAATTTTAGAAGCAATCAACACATTCAATAACCGAACAAACAACAAGAAAAATAGGGGAATATGGTTTATGTTGCAAACTCCTCAAAAATTAGAACAAAACTGTTAAATTCAAAAGTCATCGGAGTCGAAGGGTCGCCGATGTCTGTTCCCGGATGAAAGATGTCAGAGTCTTTGTTGTGGGAAGAAACAGGCAACGCCAGACAGAGAGAGAAGGTAATCTACTGGGTGAAGCTCTAAAAAAGATGATATTTTAGACATATTCAATAATATATTAAAAATTATAACTAAAATATGAAATTACTAAAATACCCTCGCATTTTTTCAAAATTGCTGGGGGCCCATGGGCCCCCCAGGCCCCTTACTACCTCCGCCCCTGCCAATCACTATCAAACCATCCCAATAAACCCACCAAGGATTGATAACTTTAATTTGTTTTATTTTGTGCAAATATATAATGATAAAAATTATATTCATAGTTTCTTTTAAATCTCTCTTCACAATCTTCCTATTTGATTAAGATGTAAATATAATGTGGATATACTAGTTGACACGACATGATTGCGTAATACAAATATAATACAAAAGTTACATATTAGTGTTTTTCGTGTCGTGTCATTCAACTTGTTGAATGCAAAAAAAAAAAAAAAAAAAAAGTTACACGATAACATGCTAAAAACTCAATATCATGTTGCTTGGCAACATGTCTTAAGGCATAATAAATTGATAGCTAGGTGTCACGGACGCATACTCATCGCTTCCTCACGCTTCGCCGTGAGGTTTTCCCACACTTGGGACATTGGGGCAACAACTGGTTTCGCCCTGCCCGGGCTCATCAGGGGAACGGCATCAACACCCAACCAGCTTGTCCGACGCCTTCGGACAATCGTCTTTGCTCAATGCCTTCCCCGCCTTCTCAAGATTGGCGGAACCATGTTGGTGCCCATCATCAGACTATGCACATGTATGCGCCCCGTGAGTCCACACTCGCCATTCACCATTGATCCTCGCCACGACTTGCCTCATCTCGGCAACGGATCGTGCGAGGCGTGAAGTGTCAAACAGGCGACGTGTGACATTCTCCCCCACTTGAAACGCGGACGTCCCCGGACACGACGTGCTTCCCAGGAAGGTCTCCTCCCTTCCCTCTGATGGGATTCCACCCAAAGGAGAACTCATTCTCCGTCTCGCCGGGCTTCAAACGCACTTGCCCATCCTCAGCCCGCGAGCAAACAACGCGAGGCGCTCTCGCCTCCGACACTTGAGTCCCGCAGCCTAGGGCTTCCCCGTGGGGGGGATCCGAGAGAACCAAACTCGCCCAGCGATCGCCCCGGCGGGTAGCTTCTCATTCTGCCCATACGAAACGTCCCTCCCGCCGGTTTGCTCTGATACCACTTTGTCACGGACGCATACTCATCGCTTCCTCACGCTTCGCCGTGAGGTTTTCCCACACTTGGGACATCGGGGCAATAACTGGTTTCGCCCTACAAGGGCTCATCAGGGGAACGACATTAGCACCCAACTAGCTTGTCTGACGCCTTCGGATAATCGTCTTTGCTCAATGCCTTCCCGCCTTCTCAAGATTGGCGGAACCATGTTGGTGCCCATCATCAGAGTATGCACATATATGCGCCCCGTGAGTCCACACTCGCCATTCACCATTGATCCTCGCCACGACTTGCCCCATCTCGGCAACAGGTCGTGCGAGGCGTGAAATGTCAAACAGGCGACGTGTGACACTAGGGGCATAGGCAGAAAAAATATTATTGAAAAAGGCTAAATTTTCTTTCAAATTAAAGAATAATTTATAGTGTACATTTTTACTTCATAAGTTTTGCCATCATAAAATAGTGCGGATACCTCTAAAATTATAGTTTGAACAACTATTTCATCTACCTACTTTAACATAACTACAATTATCTTGAAAATATCCACAACCTTTACTCGTAAGTATGGATTATTTAAACATATTCACAAACATTACTCATAAGTATACTTTAAACAACTCAAGCATTGGCACGATCTAACCAATGAACTTTCTATCAAGGAAATGACCCTCGTGGGTTAAGCAACACTTCACTAGTTATAATAGAAAAGTAACAAAAGTCCTCACGGATTTATTTCAGTTGGTTAAGAGTAAACATATTTGGAACAAGACCAAGGATCGAGTCTTAACGGCCGTGGTGTCGAAATTTTACCCTATTAAGGATGACTCTTTGTAGGCACCAGACAAAGTATTCTCCTAGCTTCTTAATCACCGAGTCATTGTGATTTACCCCCTCACATTCTCATGAGCTTAGTTCAGTTGGTTAAGAACTAACATATTTGGAACAAGACCAAGGATCAAGTACTAACAGTCACAGTATCGGAGTTTTACTCTCTTTAGGATGACTCCTTGTAGGCACTAGGCAAAGTACTCATAACTTCTTAATCGTTGAGTTATCGTGATTTACCTCCTCACATTCTCATGGAGCTGGTGTGTGGTACTTCGGAGGAGAGCCTCCTTTTTTTGGAACAAGAAAAGTAACAAAAGTGCAAGAAGGTCGACTTAACCGTCACCGTGATCGGAGGAACTCAATGGGAAAGAATTGATTGACAGCAAATTCCAAAAGTGCAGCCAAAGCAATCAACAAACAATGTTTCAGTCCTCACCAAAGTCTCCTCCATCATAAGCGTCTTCGCCTCCATCTTCTCCCCAATCATTGTCTTCACCTTGTCCGGCATCAACGCCACCATCAATATCAACGGGCATTGCGATATTGCAAATCGTCCATAGGATCTTCCAGGGTCTCTTCTGGCTCGGCCACATCTACTTTCACTGAGTTGAGTCTAGCCTAACTGAAAAAGTCAGCGTAAGGCTTGGATACCTGAGAGATGTGTGTAAATTATCGAAATTTTAAAAAGGATAAATATCACTATAAATCCAAAACTACTTTGATAGTATCAATTATATCTTGAACTATAGAAAATGTTTTATTAAACTCTGAACTATTCATTTTGTAACAATCCGACATCTATTTTTTTGGCCACGGAAAATCGACGTGGCTCATTGGATTGTCACGGTGTATTTAAAAAAATAAAATAAACATACATGACACAAATGATATCGTCGGATAGTTAGATACACTGTAACAATCCGGCGAGTCACGTCAACTTTTAGGAGTCGAAAAATGGACAGAGGAACCGGTGAAACAATAGTTAAGGATTTAAAAAAACATGTCCGATATTTCAAGATATAATTGATAGTGACAAAAGGAACATTTCATGGCATGCATAAGTTAGCCTCACTTTGAATTTTGATAGTTGAACAGAATTAATTTTGGAGTTCAATGAAATTTGAATTTTGATAAGATATAAACACAGAGGATTCTAATTACTACAATCAGAAAAGGAATCTGATCCATCATTGGAAAGGGAAAGAAGAAAAAGTACTATAACTATAGGCCTGAGAATTTAAAGTTTTGATGAAAACATCTATATGATTGCAATTCAAGAACTTATATCAGTACAGTAAGTTTTTCCCTCAGATGGTGAAAGTATACATGAGTAATCAACCCATAGGTAAAGCACACACCCATCTCCTTTACAAAACTTCAAGTCAACTTATATTCACTATTATGCATAAGTGCCTGCGACAAAATGCTCGTTTAGAATTAGGGATAAGATGAATTAAACTGAAAGTATAGAAAGTTCAGATTCTTCATCGCTCATAAAATCATTAAGCCAGTGCTTTTGTGTTCACCATACAAATCTTATTGTCTATTTCCGTCAATTTTTTTACAGGGAATGTTGTATTTCTGGATGAGTCCTCCTCAGCATGCCCACTCGTAGCAGAAAGAAAAGAATAAGGCCAGAATGCGAGAAACAGCAACCTCTGGATTCATGCGATATTGGGTCTTCAGCATGTATCTGGAATCTGTTAAATAAACTCATCACATCGTAGAAATGCTACTAAACTGTTGTAAATAAACCAAAGAACAATAGTAGCTGGTTTACTTCGAAAAGATACATTTATTATAAATTCAGGTCATAGAGAAGTATTTTGCATGGTAATTTGGCAAAAATAAGATGCTTTCATGAAAATAAATAAAAATACGGGACTAGAGTGTCTCAGAGCTGTAGCTAAAAGTATGTTGTTGAAGTTTAATAATTTAATACTTTCTTCTTTATGGAAAAAAGCTTGAGTTCTATGGCAACACATTGAGAAAGTACATCCATGTACCAATGGGGATTTAATAAAACTGACTGACTTGCAGAAGAAAAACTATGTCCATGTATGCCACCAAGTAATTGCAAGAGTGCAAGTGTCCTTGAAAAACAACATCCATAATTGGACTAAGCACAGTCATATTCATAACCTTGATAAAAATATGTTTCTCCAACCATCATTAGCAGGTAATAATATGTACATCTCAGTAAAACAAATACTGCATATATAGACTAGTCACATTTTCCAAAAAAGTAAATGATTCCATGGACCTATGGTAGATTAAAATCAGCAAGAACTAGGGATGTCCATCATACCAACCCGTTTGAGTTCAGACCAATCCATTCGGGTTGTCGGACTATTCGGTTCGGTTCATTTGGATTGACATTTTTTTCGAGTTATAAATTTTCAACCCTAACCTTAAACTTTCAGGTTTCGAGTTAATCGGACCGAAAGCTTAATAAAAATAACTAATATATATATATATATATATATATATATATACACTTTTCTTGTTAATTATATATATGTAACAAATATTTTGTATCAAGCATTGGAGTAGAAAACAAAGAAATAATATGATAACTTCGAATATTACATCAAAACATATTTCACAAGTATTTAAAAAGAAAATCTTATCCGACTAACTTTCAGAAACAAGTAATGGAGTTTGAAAATCATATAATAAGGAAAATTTAAGTTAATCAGGTCAATCCATTCGGTTTTCGGGCCAACTCATTTGGGTTCGGGCTACTTTCGGGCCAATCTTGGGCTATTCGGTTTAGGTCATTCAGGTTGATTTTTTTCGAGTTATAAAATTACAACCCTAACCCTACCAAGTTGTTGATCTATTTGGACCAATCTATAAATTTCGGGCTAAATTGACATCCATAGTAATAACTTGGCATTAAGGAAGCAAATCCTTAAGTTAGGATTATAGACATTTAAAATTATTATATTACAGTTAATATCATTTGCACAGCTTCACAATATGCTGAAAAAACATACAGAAAACTTGTTTACATCCATTGGCCAACTGGTATAAGCGTAACATGCTGAATTTTTGGCAGTTTTGCTGTGGTCACCACTGAAACAAAATGTTGACAGAAGAAGTTGACATTTGAAAAGATTATATCTCCCCGTCTCCCAATTTCCTTCATATTTTTCCTTTATGGGATGTCCCCCAATTTCATTCCTATCTATTTATGGTAACTATCTTCTCAACTTATTACCCTCAATAATATCATTTATTTACACATTTTACCACACATGCCCACCACTATTTCTCTTTTTTCATTTATTTATATATTTTACCACATATGATCCACCACTAACTAATTTAATATTACACTATTGTGGGACCCTTACTCCACTCATAATATATTCAACAACTTTTATTAAAACTCGTACAGAAGATTTTTAGGAATAAATTTAGGAGGATGGAGGGAGTACGATAAATCTCACTACAATAATAAGCAGACCATGTTAAGATGTTTTAAATGAATTTGCGGTTTCAAAACTTACACCCACTTTTGTCAATTGAATGTGATCATTACAATTTCAGGATGTTCATTAATTTTATTGATTTTGAGAAAGGAAATCAACTCCAAAATGTCCTAACATTTGAAATATTGATGTGAATATGTGATTGCACTAGTTTTCTAATACTACTTTAACAGACGATAAATTACAAGAAAATACAGTCCATTATACTTAACTACTGTACCCTGGACGATAAATTCACTGTCACTTATAAGTTTATGAAAAAATAAATTGGGGTTGAACTACTTATTTTTATGGGAGTTTATAAGTTGTTAGAGCTTATTTTTACAACTTATAAGCGGTTTAGGAGTTTATTTTGCTAAATATTTTGCACAAGTTTATAAGTTCATAAACATCTTATAAGGCTATAAGCTCTTTTAAAGAGCTTATAAGTTAGCCAAACCCCCTCCATATCTCGAGGATTGCACCATTACTTTGGGAGTTCATCTTAAATGAAAATACAATAAACTTGTTAACGTTGTTTAATGTATTTGATGGGCCCTAAGAGTGATAGTGTTAAATTATCCACTCATCATTATTTATCATCAGGGAAGTGCAACAAATGTATCGTCTCAGTCTATCATGTCTAAAGATCTGAAAATCTTTCTTTAGAAACATGAGTACTGTAACAAGTAAATATCCTGAAATTTTTATACAATAAAAGTTGGAAGTAAGTCACAGTTTTTATATATGCAAAATGGCACTTAGAAGCCCAAGAATGGTTTGTGTTTTTCCAGTACCTGGGGGCACCTACAAGCAACTACTGCGTTAAACAGATATATCCAAGATATTCAGCCACATGTGAAATGTCATAAATTGTATGTGAATGTGCCTAATAATTTGTAAAGGGACTATTTTAACATTAGGAGCATAAAGATAAAGGACTTACGTCAAAGACATGTCTGCAACCAATTTAACTGTATCAGAAAATGTCTTAAAAAGAATAGAAGATAACTAAGAAACACAGTGATGAGCATTTCTTTTGAAACAATGAACTATATATGATAGTTTTGGTGAATTTGAAACATATATTATGACTGCTCTCAAAGGTTTAGATAGTTTCCAGGCACGATCTTCAGTAATATTCTCAGTGTCAGCTAGCTTTTAGGATCAAATCCTTGAAAGGGATATAGTTAATGGACTGCAGAGCAACATATTCACGGACTATAGTTGAAAAACTGCAAATCTGGAACAACACATGCCAAAAGAAGCAGACAGAACTAAGCAACAAGCTGGAGCAGCAGCCAAGATATCATCAGCAAACTAATATGAGATGCATTTTCTGATCCCATCGACTTTTAAGCTTGCATTATGTTTGAATTATAACATTTACCTTCTCAATAAAAGAGACTTTTGTTACTTCAGAAACAACCCTTCAAATTACATCAGAGAACACCGTTGTCAGATCAGTCATTACAAAGTACAGCAGAAAACCATAGCAAATAAACCAAAAATAGAGTACAAAAAAGGGACCTATAGAAATAGAATGAGGTTCATCAAACACTTATCTCAGGTTTGTCAAAGATTTACTTTCTTATTCGAAACCAATAATAAATCATTTTCGAATAAGTCAAGTGATAAATCTTGTGTGTGCGAGATTTATGAAAACAGTAAAGAACACGAGAGGCTTTTATGTGGTTCGATCAAGAATAAGATCTACGTCCACGGAGGTGTGAATCATCAATACTTTCACTGTATGCGATTACAATAAATGTATTAAAAAGCTCTAGTGCTCGATAGTTGCTAACCCTTCTACCTTCAACCTAACCTCTATTTATACATGTTGTGAATCTCTAAAGATTATACTGGATCCCTTGTCTTGTGGGATCCGATCTCCTTCCATAATCTTGATCCTTGAATATCTCCTTCAATATCTCTTCTTTGATTTGATCTTGAATAGGATTTAGATGTTGGTTGTAGAACTTAACAGTGCAGGCCATCCGTTGGGTCGATCCAGGTTCACTTACCGCTTTATTGGCGCGCGGCGGTTGGCGATATCTCATCATCAAGATATATTAGCAGCCTACTAAATGAGGAATAAGTCAAGTCAATGTATAAAAAATAATCTCATTTGTTTAAAATGATATGTCAGTGTATGTCAACGAAAATACTTATCTAAGATAATTTTATTACTGTTTCAATACTGCACGGCCTTTGATTGATAATTTATACTTTATCCGACTCCCAATTTCTTTTCTAACTTTTTTTTTATGTCCTTCGATTTTCTTCTTATTCTATTTATAATAACTATCATTCTTATTTATTATCCTTAAGACAACATTTTTTGGTTACATCTCTTATCATTCATGATTTACTATTATTTTGATTTCTTATTTTCAACAATCCACTTATTTACATATTTTACACTTATGACTTATTACTAACTTATCTAATTACAATATACCCAATAATTTTATTAAAACTCATATCAAAGATTCTCATAAAATCAAATGGGAAAAGATGGAGTAACATTTTTTACTACCTCAATAGTTTGGACTAATCTTATAGATAGCTCAAAAAAATTAAGAATAATTATATAGTTTATGATTTAAATTGATATTTATTTAAAAATAAAAAAATACAACAATTTTATTTATATATACATATATATTGGTGAGGGAAAGAGACGGAATTGCCAATTGAGTAATTAGGGCTCAGTGAATTTTCGCAAACATCTTAATTTCGGATGGTGTCCTAGATCTTCTGTTGCTTCATCTCTCTCTCTTCGGTGGGCAGTAAACGCTATTCTTCCGCACGCCACCTTCAATTATTCCTACAATGCAACAAGTGAGTAAAAACGGCAAACTCACACACAGATGCTCGATAAATTGCTTACTGTACAAAGTAAATTTACTGTAAAAAAAATTCGGTTCCGTATTAAATCTGCCTTTTTCTTATGAGCAAGGCGGGACCATCGGCCTCGGAGACTGAGGTGACATGGGAAGATCAGCAGAATATCAATAAGTTTGGAAGATTGAACAACCGCCTCCACGAAGTAGAAGATGAAATCAAGATTGCCAAGGTATTCGATTGTTCGGGTCTTTTGCGTTCAGTTTTCTGCATTAGGAGTTTGAATTATTTTAGCCGCTGTCTTTTTTAATAACTATTTGAGTTATGTTCAGTATTTTATAATGGGTTGTTGGGAAGTTAGGCTTTGCTAGTGATAGAAGCAGTTTATCACTAGATGTTTTGTGGAGAACATCTGAATGAAAATGAAGAGGAATAGCAGTAGACTCAGCACGATTTGTTGAAGCCGTAATAGCAGTGATAGAGAAAGAAGATGCGTTCACTTTTGAGGATAAGCCTAGATAGATAAAAATAGTATAGGCTAATCCCTAGTTTGCTTAGATAGGTTGGAACTTTGGGATATCCCAAATCCATAATTTCTATATTTGAGCTAATTTTGCTTGATTCATATCCTATTGAAAGGATAGGATTGGACAAATATTCAATCACATATCTTATCAATCATGAAAAGTAAACTCCCTCTTAGACATAAACTTCTGTGCATCCGGATGTACGGTGAATCCACCCTAATTAAATCCAAGCTCGTCATTTCCCAATTAGGGTTTATAGTCCTGAATTAGAGTTTATCAGTGTTGCGAAAATCGCCGGAGGCGGCCGCCTCGAGGCGCACCTCAAGCGAGGCGGCGGAAATCGCCACAGGCGACCGCCTCCATCTGGAAAGCACGCACGCCTCACCGCCCGCATCGGTCTTGCAGAGGTCGTGAATTTTGCTAAGGCGGTGAGGCGCCATCTTGAATTGGACTCCAATTTTGGTTTTGAGCCCAAATTGGAGTAGCCCATACGAAATTAAGACAAACATTAGAGAAACCCAACCCTAATCTGACATTAATAACAAAAATTAAAAAAAGAAGAAGAAGAAATTGAAGAAATTCAAAGCTCCAACACAACGCCTCTCTCTTCGTAACACCGCGCGCCGCGACTCCTCCAGCACCTGCATGCGCCCCACTACGCCACTCGGTCTGCCACGCACGAGTACCTCGCCGTCGCCACTCGCCGCCGTCGTCGGAGAAGTTTTTTATTTTTCAGATTTTCCGTTTCTGTATTTTCAAGAGTTCTGTTTCTGTGTGTCTGTGTGAGTCGTGTGTGTGTGCATGTGTCTGTGTGAGTTGAGAGTTCAAGTTGTCTTAGCTGAAAAGTGAAAATATTGTGTTGAGCCGTGTATGTGTGAGTTGTGTATGTATGACAGCTAAGGAACATAATAACAGTGTAGCTCCCTGTAAATTGTCATAAAAATAATAGCTTCCTTTAAATTGTCATAAAATAATAGCTTCACTGTAAATTGTCATAAAATAATAGCTTCTTGTAAATTGTAATAGTGTAAATAAAACTTGTAGCTTCGTGTAATAGGCTAATAGCTTCCTTGTTTGGATTGCTCATCTTTGTTTCCATGGTTTTCAATAAAAATAAAGATGATTGCTGTCATATTGTTTAATTAAATTTAGTTCAATAATTTTATAAATTTATTTGTAACTATTTATATGTTTATTTACTTACATAATTACATTATATGTAATTTAGGTAAAGGTAAAAAGGAATGATTGAAATGAATTTGATTGATGAGGAAGAAGGGAAGAGGATGAAGATGTTGAGGAGATGACAAGAGAGAATGAGGACAATGATGATGAATGTGATGATTTAAATATTTAATTTTTATGAATTACTTATTTATACCCACTTAGGCCTCCTTTGGTAGCGAGATTACAATGAGACTAAATCATTTGTCAGATTGGTTTTGTAACTCACGGTTGACCCGATTTGTATCCAATCGCACGATGAATGGGGCTATCGACCGCTCGTGGCGTGGCGGTCGATAGCCTCATTCTGTCGTGCGATTGGATACAAATCGGGGTCAACCGTGAGTTACAAAACCAATCTGCAATGATTTAGTCTGTAATCTTGCTACCAAAAGCCCTAATGTCTTTGTTTTGATCTTTTAAGACTTAAAATCTTTTAATTTAATGTTGGATTTGTTATTTATTATTTTATAATTTATTTATTATTTTTTGGATTTTTTTATTCTTTATTGTCGAGGCTTGCGCTTTGGACCGCCTCGAGGCTTACCGCCTCGCCTCAAAAAGATAAAACGCCTCACTCCCGATTCACGCTTTTTACAACATTGAAGTTTATTAGTTACAATTGGGATTTAATTAGGGCAAATGCACTATTGCACATGAACCCCGATGTACAGAGTGTGCCTCTTTCTTTTGAACGAAGATCAAGGTGTTTCTCAACTCAATTACTCCAACCTTTTAGATCAGGACCTAAGGTTGCTGGGTAGCTCAGAGGATGGTGTGTTAGATTCTACAAACCTCCCTCATGAGTAGTGTCGAAGAGTTAGTGATGGTCAATGATCAATTTAAATAGGTTTGGAAATGTTATCAAGAGTCTTGTTTTAGAACATCCAAAAAATTAAATACAACCAATTTGTTTGGGACTCATCGTGGATCTCCTCAAAAGGATTGCTGAATTTGGCATTTGCTGTTTATGGCTGCATAGGAAAACTTAGAAACTTCTTGACATTCTGATAAAGGAACCATGTAGTCTGTAGTGTGGGGGTGTGTAACATTTAATTGCCAGTCAGCTGCGAAACACGTAAGCATCCTTTTCAGGTAACTTGACTGTTTCTCATGTATTTAGGAGCCTTTTATAGAGAATGATGGCCAAAAATGGCTTCAGAATTTTAGTTTAGTACTGGAGGAGTACATTACCTTTCGAAATTCTTCATTGCAATAACTATGCTTTTATGTGCTGACTGCTTCCACCATTTGCTGAGAAATGACTTGTGGGAAGGGAGCTAAAACAGAGGGCCTCTGGGTTCTATCTATCTTAGAGGAGCGTCATTGTTAATAATTAAACATGGATTTGGGCATGTGATGTAGTTTGATTATCATATTGAGGTGAAAATCCAGCTATTATGTGGGACCATGGAATTTTTCCTTGCTGGTTAAATGATTAGTGGTGGGATATTGCTAATCAGAAGCTCTTTGCACGTTACTAATTGATTCCTAGAGATTATTGATTCAGTAGATGTTATAGTTTCACCAACCTGTTTGATAATATTGGTCTCTCAAAAGTCAAAATGCAATTGATTTGTCCATGAGTTGTATATCCAACTTTGTGGGAGAGGAATTGGTCAGAGATCTAAAAGGAGGAGGAATTGATTAGAGATCTAAAATGAGTCACCTATCTTTATTTCTACTCTAAAAGTCTATCTCTGCTTTTAACTGTCAAACTGAAGCATTGCATTATTGTAACCTAAAGCAGTAAAATTCCATCTGATTACCTTATGCAGAGCATGCTCTAAACACATGTTTTAAGGTAATCGGGCCACTCTATTCTATGAACTTGAATGTGCTCAAAATCACCAATTTGTGGATACTTAATGAACTTGAGACTAGCTTATCCATTTTTACGGACCAATAAGGTGCAGTTCTACAGCTACTCTGTTAGACTATTTATCTGGTTTTCTTACATGGTTTCTTCTTTCCTATTTTGTATAACCTTCTTAACTGTGAATAAGTGGTGGTGGAATGTCTTGCTTTTGTTGTATTTATTATGTATAAGATAAAAGAAGCTATCATTCAAGCTTCTCTATGTTAGCTTTCAGGTCATACTACTTCCACCCTCTGTATCTTTTTCTATCCGATATAGTAGTAATCGACCCTATGGATCATTTTAAGTCTAAACCTGTTGTCATCTTATCCAAGTTTATAACCGAAAAGCAATTCGGCAGGAAACAAATGAGAGCCTCGAGGATGCAAGCAACGAGCTGATCCTAACAGATGAAGAGACTGTTCGATTCCAAATCGGTGAGGTTTTTGCTCACGTGCCGAAAGAGGAAGTTGAAAGCAGGATCGAGCAGATGACAGAGAAGACGAGCAAGAACTTGGTAAAACTAGAGGAGGAGAAAGAATCAATAGTTGCTCAGATGGCCGCATTGAAGAAAATCTTGTACGGAAAATTCAAGGATTCTATCAATCTCGAGGAGGATTAGATCAATCTGCTCGAACCTGCACATTATTATTTTTCTTTGGATTAGTTTTTAGATGCATCAAAACTATTTAGCTGGTTTTGTCAATTTGTGCTTCTGTTTTTCGAATATCGCATCACATTTTCATTTGTTTTTCTTAACCTAATGCTTTGGGTGAAGTTTCGATGTAAAATTGTAGAATAAGGATTATCATCGCTAAAACTTTATTACAGTTGCGACATATCTTGATTTCAGCATGCTTGTCGTTGAATATATGGTTTAGCAAAAATATTTCGAAATTACCTAATATGAAACAAATAAAAAACGTAGGAATAATTTTCTAATATTTTCTTATTATCGCTATCTCCCTTGTTTGATGTTTCACGTGGCCATGTAAATATATATAATAGTATATATAATGAATCTGTATCCACATCTGTATGCGTATCCCTAAGCCCCAAAAACCTAAAAATATCAATAAACAATTAAACACACACCAACCACCCACGATCAAGCAAGACTACTCTCTCTCTCTCTCATACACACACACTCGCATAGAAAGCATTTAAAGCGGCAATTCAATCCTGAAAAGGGAGCTGAAAGGAGTTGTTCCAATGGCGACCTTCTCATCTGCCGCAATCATGCCCTCACTCTCTCTCAATCCACCGAGAAGATTCACGTCTCTTTCTTCCTCCAGCTCAGTTTTCTTCAGCTACAATGTCTGCAACCGGGCCCGGCTCGCAGTGGATCGGCCCGGGGCAGCAAAGAGGAGGGGGATGTCGTGTAACTGCCTCTTCGGGCTCGGAGTGCCGGAGCTCGTAGTCATCGCGGGCGTAGCGGCGCTTCTTTTCGGGCCCAAGAAGTTGCCTGAAGTTGGGAAAAGTATTGGCAAGACTGTCAAAAGCTTTCAGCAGGTCTCTTCTTTTTCTTTAGTTCTTTATTTCTTCTGCTAGATTAGGTTTTATAATCAACGGAAATTGCTTTTTCTGTGGTTCTAAGTTGTAACTATCTAATTCTTATTGCTAGAAGTTTGATGCTGCAATGGTCTATTTAGAGAGAGAGAGAGCTATTGTTAAACCCTCAATCATTTTTAATTTGGGGTTGCACTAGAGAAAAAATGTTGTAACTGAGAACCATGGTTAAACCCTTAGCCCTGGAGGGAATTAATGAGGGTCCTTAAATTTGATTTTGGTGAATCTTCTTAGTTATTTTATTAGGTCTGCAGTCACGGCTATTTAACTATACTAGATTTCTGCATTTGAACAATGATGGGGTGCTCTTGTTTTTATTGTGCAGACTTCACCTACATGCCGAAGGCTGTATAAATTTTGAATGAAATTGACATCTGATCATGTTTGATGACTGAATATCACAGACTACATTTCTGAAAGATAGCTTGAGGCTGAGATATTAGACAGGAGCAAGAATTATGTCACCTTTTCATTTATACTTAGTTTATCTTGGATGATGAGTGGGGAAATATTTCCGTTGCACCACAGATCACGTGGGACACCTAAACCTTACATCAGTTGTATGTGATCAGTGACGAACTTCAGGTTTATGCTTTCACGTTCGGTCCATTAGTAATCCTTTATCATTAGTTTGTTGGATACCACTATGGCTATGTTAGCTATCAACAACTGGTGGCAAGGAAGACATAAAAGTGGCTGCATATTTTGATCAATGAGTTTTAGCATCCAGTTCCGAATGAGTCATTGATATTCTTAAATAGGTTAAAGAGACTTATAATCAATCCTACGTTACAAAGAAGAATTCTTAGAGGTGGCTCAAGCTTTTGCATCAAGTGGCTGCACATTTAGGGTTTCTGACGATAAATTGCTACATTAGCTTTTGGGTGACCCATGATGTGTTCCTTTTATTTTTGTGTGTAAACATCTGCTACCATGAGTAGAATAAATTGTTGCAAACTCTGCTCCAATTAGTGTAGAGAAAGGAACATGCAATATGTTTGCATCTACAACTAGTTTGGCACCATCTTGCTTCTTTACCCTTTTACATGTCAAATGGAACTAAGCAAGTGGAAATGAAGTAAGTGAAATTAGTTGGTTTTCTTTTTGTTATTTCTGACTGTAGTTGACCTGAAAAGACGATAACAGTTTCAATTTGCATTCCCCTGGAATACGTGGTGCAGAATTGTGAGCTCCTAGTCCCAGTAGGTTCTTTTACTGATTAAACATCCCTTTGTGGATATCTGAAGTGCTTCCCAAACTCATTGTTGTCTGTAAAATAAGCTCTAAGTTCTTCATGTCCTGATACAAAAACTCTTTTAGAATTGAGTCACCTCATTTTATAGTCTTATATAGGCGTAATGCCATAACTTATGGGCTTGACACATTACCACTGCAGGCAGCCAAAGAATTCGAGGCAGAACTGACAAAGGACAGCCAGCCTCCTGCAGAGGTGTCTAATGAGAAGATTACGGCAGTCAGTGAAGAAGAGAAGCAAGAGGATAAAGTCCCCAGCGCAAATGGAAGTACTTGAGACTTTGCGCCTTTGTTTGTTGTGCTTGGCAGTTTGTTGTAGTTGCTAATTCCCTCATGTTGTACGACACACTTGTTTAGATATAAATAGCTGTGTTTGAGTATTTCATCAATAAACCTCGCATTGCTAAAGAAGATTATTAGCCAAATCTTGAGTTTCAAATTGGATGAGTTATGTTCAGTTTTTTACCACAGGAATTCTGTTTTTTCATGTACAAGATGTGCTCGATTTGTGCTTATGTTTTTTTATTACGTTTTTTTTTTATCGGAATAATTTCGGTGAAATTTTATTACAAAATATACATCGGAATTATATTGAGGGAAAGCTTATATTTCTCGAAATATTATGATACCCGCTGTTCAAATGTTCTAAATAAAATTATTTGAAGAATTAGCTCTGAGTTGTCTAATAGCAATTTATGAGGTAAGGTGCAAGCAATGTTAAGGACTTCAAGAAACATTCAACAAATCTTAAATATTTTGAACGAATACTTTTAGGCCTTTAGCCAACTAAAATTCTTCAAAAGTAACATAATTCTCAATTGCGTTATTGTTTTTGCTAGTGGGCCGTATTTATATGTACAAACAATAAATACTTTTTCATAATTTTTCATTTTTTTGGGGAGAAAGGGATCTATGGACCTCTTACTGTTTGGATATCTCCGAAAGGACTGTAATTTGGTTTTAGAAGTTCCGAAACAATTACATTCCTTTATGCATGAGAGTTGAGAGACCGCAAAGTTTTGGCATAAAACCTTTATCTTTCGAATTAAGTGATGGATTTATTGTGTGCGTGTATTGGCCGGGCTAGCGGTAGAGTGGTTAATACTCAAGGTCAAAAGTCTCGGGTTCGAGTCCACCTTGACGCGACCTTTAAATTTATGTATTAAATTGACTAAAAAAAGTGATGGATTTATTTTGGTAAAATACTTTCCTGCACTTTTGTATGTATATAAATTGAAACATATCATATTGACCGAGTATTTGATATAATTATGATCGAGACATATTATTCGAGGATTAAAATTTTATAAAAAATTCGCACCACTATCTTTTTAGTTGAATTCTCTACTACTATTTTTCAGTCGAATTTCCCACCACTAATTTCTCCCTCATATTTTTTTTTCCATATATATATATCAAGTCCTTTTCCATCTATGTTCCAACAAAAGTCTGTTTCATATAAGGGGTCTTGAAATACTCTTTTCGTTTTCAATTTGTTTAATTTGTGGATAGCATAAGGGAGCATTGTCAATTGTCATTGTCACTCATATATGAGTTTATCTTGTTTATTTGTTCATTTTCTAACTCACATTGTTAATAATTAGCACTACGTGCATTTTGCGTAGGACTGGTGCTAACACTTATCACGGAAGAAATGACTCACTAAGTCAGGATGACTAACTAATCTAAATCACTAACTAATAATCTAAACTAAATAATACTCCTCCGTCCCAAATTAGTTAGACACTTGCCAAATTAAATTGTCTCAAATTGATTAAGACACGTGTCAAAATGGCGAAGATTAAACCCTTAATCTATTTTATCTCTCTCTCATTCATGCCTATAGATTCTACCTCTCTCTCTCTCAAATTCTATTTCTCTCTCCTGCTTTATTAACATTAAATCTTGTGGGACCAACACCATTAAACCCTTAACCCATTTTTTCTTAATATTTGTGCAAAAAGTGTTGTGTCAATTGGGCCGGGACGGAGGGAGTACTAATCTAATATAATAGTCTTATAACACCCACCACATCTATTTCAAAATTTTCCAAAAGTATTGTATACACTATTTTAATCTAAAGTTAGGTTTATCAAAGTTAAAGAGGAGCACTAATAGTTATTTATTAATGGCTTATGCAAAGCATACAAACCCAAACGAGAAGATGACACTTATTTGCAACCAGAATTCTATAAAGGAACGCAGTTTTGGCTTGTCTTACACAGGAAGCCATTTGTTTTATGTCTTTTTTTGGGTTAATTTATTTATATATTGCATTTGAATTATGATTTGGATTTTGTTTCTCTTGTCATTTGAACTTGAGGGACTGAAGGAGTTGGGTATTTTTAGCAAAACCTTGGCAAACCAATTTTTGGCCACAACTTAGTGTTGGAAATCGTATATATATTTATATATATTATATATGGTCAAGTTGTCAGGAAGTCACTTTGACCAAGATTTTGAGTGACGTAACGTTTAATTTTTGAAATTAAATGGTATAGAATCGATCTACGTTTGAGTACATGATCGTGGTGTATTCACATTCTCAAATCCGATTTCCGGTGAGTGAGAAATAATGGATCAAAGTTGGTCACTTAAACATGAAGTTATGTGCTTAAGGGATAAGCATGGATTAATTAATCCTTATCCCACATTGATTAATGTACATACATTAATTGTCTATATAAGTGGTTCATTGAACACTTAGTATAATTGTGTGCACAAGTGATGGGTTGTAAAGCCCACACGCACCGCCAGCCCCGCCCGCCTGACCGAGTTTGGGTTCGGTCGGGTTCGGCCCGCCCGGCCCGGCCCGATTCCGGTTCCATGGATCGTGGATTTTGGGCTTGTTCGTGGGCTTGTTCCGTGCCTAGTTCCGTGGCCCATTGTCGCATATTTTGGATCAATGTTTGATCGAGCCCAAAGATGGAGTTGGTGCGAGGCCCGACTCGTGTGGCCCAATCCGTTGGGCTGCTGTGCGCAGAAGAGACGTCCGGATCGTCCAATGAACCTCGACGCACGCGTTGTCGATTCGTCGTAACCGTCGGTAACGTTCCGACATGAAGGCTCTGCGGAAGCGTGCTCACGTTGTCTCCGAAACCGCCACGCTCGATAGGGGACATAACTCCGTAACACCCGACATCAATGCGGTGTTGACTCAAAGATGCTTCCCATGAGGGACGACGCTATAAATAGGACATGTCTCCCGGATAAGCCAACCACTGCCTAAAGCATTCCAAGATTCTCTCAAAGCACTCGCATGCATACATAGCTCGTGTCCAAGCTCATCCTCGCCTCCATCCAGGTTCACGGAGCTCGTTGGTCTGCGGTCTTGCCACCCTACGAGACGCTGCCGTTTCATCTTTGGGGACGATCGCGGTAACCGAGAGCACTACCGGGCGTATCTCGTCTTGCGGAAAGAGGCCTCCTCGACTCGGCAATTTTCTCGATTTTTGTTACATTTGTTTTACAATCTGATTTAGTTCATTGTTGTTTTATCTCCTTCTACATTTACATTTTAAGTTGTAATACGCCGACAAGTTGTACTATTTATGCGTTTTCCAACACTTAGTGCATTGGTGGGTCGGTTCGACCGATCAACCGAAATTTTTCAAACCAAGAACCAAACTGAATGTATTTTTTTGAACCGAATCGAACAGATTAATAATTTCTGATCGATCGAAAACCGAACCAAAAAAACCAACCTGTTTCGGTCGGACCGAAAAACCAACCGAAACATATATTATATATATATTTTTTCTAAATAAACATATTTTTATCCTAATTATTTAATTAAGATATTAATTAATTATTATATAAAATATATAAATATATAAAATAATAATTTTGGTTCGATTCTTGATCGAACCTAAAATATAAAACTGAAAATCGAATCGAAAACCGATTTTCTCAAAACCAAACCGAACCGACCGAAAATTATCGGTTCTGTCAGTTTTTTCCGATTCGGTTCGGTTGATGCACACCCCTAACTTCGACAAATTATTTTTTTATAGCAAATTTAACAACCGTTTCGGTAGTCGACATTAACTGTCGAGTTGCCAACATTTTGATGATGTGCAATTATAGAGTTGTTTACGTGTTTGTTTGTAGTAAAACCATCTTTGCTCCTTTTGGGAGCCCTACACTTCAGTCTAATGAGAATGTGAGAATAAATCATATTGATTCAATGATTAAGTCATCTTATTATACTTAATGTTGTTAAACATGTTTATATTTCATATTCAATTTGCATGTGTATAAAATTGCGTCATTTTCTAGTTACTCCGATTTTCCAATGTCTCCAAAATAATTGAATAATTTATCCTTCTTATATGTGAAAAAAATCTAAAGTTTAATTAGTACCTATCGGATTTTACACAAAAATTTGACTAGTAAATCAGACATGTAAAGATTGAGAAATTTTTCTACCCATTTTTTATTAACAATAGGTTAAAAATACCATTTTACATAAGAATATGTATGTAGAATATACCTAAGTTTATTAATATATATATCTAATATCATGTTCATCTTCCAACTTTTCAGTAAAATATTCTCACACAATTGAGTGGGATTCCACAAGTCATTGAGAACAAAGATTTTTTTTTATCAATTAATAAAGAAATTTAAAAATAATGTCATGATGGATTTGATCTAGATCATTAACCTTATACATTAATCATTCTACTATTATGTAAATACACGCACCCAAAAAGAATTATTGAATGAAAAACATTTACAAAATGAGAATAGATATTTGTTGACTAAAACGTGTGATGGTTCTTCTCGTTTATGAATTTAATGCTACTAACAAGTAACAACAAAAAATGTGAAACTCGACAAACCATTGGGAAGGGAGATTTGTTAATTAAATCATAAGAACTCTTCTCATTTCTGAATTTAATGCTGCTAACAAAAAAAATATGGAACCCGACCAATGATTTAATTTTGGAAACTGCTGGGTAATTTTCCAGTTTATTATCCCCCCAAAAATGTTGTAAATTAAAAGCGGTAAAATTTTCGCCCCCCACAACAACTTCTCAGAAATAAAAAAGAAAATCCTATCGAGAAATTTTAGAGAAGAAAATCTGGACTGGAAATTTTCGTAGAGGAAATCCGTTCGAACAATTACTGTAACATGTTGTATTTAAAAGATGAAAAAAGAAAAACAAAAAAAAAAGACGAAAAAAAGAGGAATGGAAGTATGCAGCGGTACTCAAAAGGGACAAAATAAGATACATAAAAAAGCAATTATTACACCCCAAAAAAAGGTGGTTTCCCGTGTAGACGTCCGTATGTACGAGTGTAGACGTCCGTATGTACGAATATGATATTTTTCTTTAGTACAAATGAAACTTTTCTTCAATATAAATTGTATTTTCGAATTAGTGTAAAAAACAAAAGATATTTTTCTTTACTTTAATATAAATATAATTTTATTCAGTATAAATGATATTTTTGTCAGTCCGTACCGTACAAACGGATGTATAAGAGTTTTGGTGTCAAAAACATGAAATGAAAAACAAAAATTAAACAAAAAGACCGAGAAAGTAAAAAATTAAACTATAAAACAGGAAAAAAAAAGTATAAAACTAAAATAAAACAATTGGATCCACCACTACACTCACCTGCCGAGAATGCATCGTCAGCTCTTGAAAGAGCCCGTGCAACTATGCTTAACCGATCTAACTTGTCTACTTCATTATTTATTAGATCGATGAATTAAAAAATTAAAAAAAAAAATTATTATTATTTTTAAAATTTAAGATAACTAATTTGATTTACATCTTTTTACAAGAGCTAAAATTAGAGAATATTTTACAATAAAAATATAAATACTCAAGTATATATATTCTGATCGAGATAGTTAACACTCAAAATAACACTGTTTTGTTTTCGTTTGAGAAAAGTAAATAACAATGTTTAATACGAAGCTAGTGGGATAATTTTTCAAAAGGTTACCAAACTATAGGATTTGTATCAAAAAGGATACCAAATTTTTATTTTATTTCAAATAAGGTATTTATCTCTTTTAAACATTTTTAATGTCCTGAATTTTTGTTTTCTTCTACAATTTTATTATTTAATGTTCTCAAATGAAAAAAATATTCACTATACCCTCAAAAAAATAAATTTAGGTTTTCCAAAATAAAATAAAATAAAATAAAATAAGAAGTGTATGTGCATTTGTATATATTGTTAAAATATTTGAAATTGGATAAATATTATTATTTGCTAACTTCTAACTATAAATGCTAATTATAATATTATAATATTAATAATATTATAATATTATTATTAGCATTATAGTTAGAAGTTAACAAATAATAATATTTTCTTAAATATTTTAACAATACATGAGTTTTAGGCACATTCATTTTTGAATATTTAAATATTTTAGATCTAAGTTTTGGGGAAAATCTCATTTTATTTTTGAGTATGTAGTGAATAAAATAATATTTTATTTATTTATAATATTGATAATAAAATTGTTGAAAGAAAATAATCTTTAGGATATTATAAGGCTAAAATAGAAAATAAATACCTTATTTAAAAAAATCTAATATCTATTTTAATACAAAATTTGTTTAGTATCTTTTTTATATAAATCCTATAACTTGATATTCTTTTGAGAAATTAACCCGTAGCTTGTAGTATAATAAAGGTTAAATGGAAAGGGGCAGTACACAACAAGTGGGCAGTGAGTGATCGAAGTTGAGGGGTCAGCAAATGCATATATATCCACAATACTAAATAAACCGCCGCATCTCTATCCAATCGCATGCTTTCTTCTTCAGCCTTATCCACTTATTTTCTCCTGATTTTCCACCTCGGATTTTACACAATTAATAATCCACGTCACCTTCTCTCACATCCCTACGAGTTATAATTTGTGTGTAGTAATTAAGTATAGAAATTTAAAAATCATGTCGGTGAATTCAAATCCAAGATCTTTGATCTCGAATATTAACTACTTTACCGTTAAATAACAATTTGTGTATATGATGTGGTTTTTCAACACATTCTATTACTTTCGTGTTGAATATTATTATTGTGTTTATAATTTTCAATTATTTGAATTTCTCATCCTAGTAGGACGATACGTGTGGTATACAATATACATTCTTAATTTTATCTGATTAAAAGTGAGCGATTAGTATATTGATTTAATTGGTGCAAATCCTACGTATTTTCTACTTTTCATTTATCTAATCTAATAATTAAATAATAAAATTGCCAAAAACTAGCCAACAATATTGCAGCGTCACATTTTCCTCGCAAACAGATGTTCCAGAAGAGTTTGTCGCCTTTTTCAATTTATTACTTTATTATTTGATGTTCTAGAATAAGATTTTATAGTTAGATTAACCATCAAATTCTTTTCAAAATTGCAGATGTGTATATATTATAATCATGAAGCTGTTGCAGATAATAAATATCATTTTCCACCAAAAACTAGTTGACAAATCGGAAAAGTAAGTTAAGCAATTCAGTAATATAGTTATATAATTAATTATTTTGGCACGTAGTAATGTGAGATTATATTATGGGGGTGTTTGGCTAAGATTATTTTAGAGAGCTTATAAGCTCCAAGAGCTTATGAGATGTTTCAAGAGCTTATAATAGGTAATGTCTCAAGTGCTTATAAATTATTAAAGTGTTTGGATAATTGATCTTATAAGCTAGAGAAAGAATCGTGAATTAGCGAGAGAAAATCATAATTAGAGAGATAAAATTGACGAGAGGTGAAGTTGATAGTATATGTGTAAGAAATAACGAATTATAATAAGGTTATTTTAATAAATTCATGATTGCTTATAAGTTTATGAAAAAATAAGTTATGGTTGATCAACTTATTTTTAGGGAGCTTGTAATTTGTTGGGCTTTATTTTCACAAATTATAATTTTGTTTATGAAACTTATTTTGCCAAACATATTGCAACGAACATAAACTCACTAAACACCCTCTATATCTTATCAGCTACTGGATGTTGCTTATTAGTAAATTAAAAACCTAATTTATAAATACTCACTCGATATTATATATAAATCATATTAAATTACGTTAAAAAATATTTAAAATGTTTTATATCATGTTTATCCAGATAGCCAAATTAATTGGTCAATTATTTCAAAAGTTTGTATAAAGTAGTGCTACTCTTAATTAGCCTCAGCGTGCATTTGTTGACTGGACGACGTTATTAAACCATGCATGGCTACAATATACGGTCGAAAATAGGATGAGATAAAATAAATATGCTTAGCTTATATTATTAACGTGCATAGCATGTATAATTTTTATGAGCAAAGATAACAATGACATTTTAACCTCATTTTTTTAAAAAAATAAGTTAGTAAAATAAACTATGATTTTTATACATAAGATAGTATTTTGTTTTCACACTAAATTAATGATCGTATATTATTGCTAATACTGACTTGAAAAATAAGGTACATCACATAGTTCACTGAACATAAAATGATGAACTGCAGAAAATATTTTGTACTTTTTTTAGACATTTGCCTTGATTCTACAGTATGGTTAAATGTCACTGTTTTTAAAATGGTACTAACTCCGCACATTAAAAGTGTAGCATAATATTTTTTTTCGAATTTATAAAAGTGTAACACTTTTCTTTTTTGATAATACCTTATATTCAATCCTTATAATTCAACCTCAAAACCATTCATATTTACCAAAAAAAATCACCCTCTAACCCATACTTAATAGAAAAATGAAGTATTATAATTCATATTGTAATATTACGATGAGATATTTTCTCTACTAAAAAAAGTATCTACATGCAAAATGCTACACTCTTTGTTGACATGATAGATGAGTATTAAATATTCTCTCCATCCATCAAATATGTGCATTTAATTTTATTTTGGTTTATCCTCAGAAAATGTCCGCTTTCTCTTTTTGAAACCATAACTTCAAATTTTATCCTAAATCTATCTACTTATTTATATTCACTTCCTTTATATTTATTATAATTTATTAAAATCGATGCTAATCGGGAAGCTAATTTGGTGTACGGTCGGGAAGGAGTAACAAATATATCATTAAATAAGCAAGTGAGCAATTGTCACTCAAATTATTCCAAAATGAAAGGAAGAAACTTCTGCCCACTTGCTAAAAGGCATCACCAACAAAAATGCAAGTAGATGGAAAATATCCGAAACCAAACCCTCTTAATCATAGACGTAGAAACTACATATAATTATAAATCACTTATAAAAAAAGTCACAACTTAGATTTCATATTAAATTTTTAATTAAAATATTATATTGAATTGCTAATCTTTTTAACTATTTAGCATCTAGAAAATTGTAATATGAGTGTAACTCGTTTCAAGTTGTAATCAAATTATTTATCAAATCTAGTATCATAACATAACCCATATATATTACTAGTGTATACAAATTAATCTACTCACCTGCAAAATTAATTTTTTTTAGAACCTTCCGTTTCTAGAAAAAGAAAACAAAAACACGGGTAAGGTTGAAAAGTCAATAAACGTATCAGCGTAAACAAACTCTAATTCCTAAAAATCTTATACAAAAAAACCGATAATTTAATTAACAGTTATAGGATGGTATAATTTCGTTTACACCCACCGATCAAATTTGCAATAATTAGGTATTTTCGCATGCATTAAAAAAGTATAGCACAAAATAAAATATATAATTAAATATTTAAATCTATCACATCTGATTTTTCGAAATTTTTCTAAATGTGATTTATTTATTCTGTATCATTTCAAAATTATTAACTAGAATTTGTGTATGTTGCTCAATGAAGATAATGATTTCAAGTTTTCATAAATACACAAAAAAGATGGAGTGAAATGAATTAAAATGAATATTCATAATGGAGTAATTTAGAAGCTTTGTATTGAAGATAAATAATATTCACTTCATCTCACCCAAGATGATTCGTATTCCTTTTTGAGTTATTCCATCCAAGATGTTCTGTTTCTTTTTTAAGAAATAATTATCTCTTTAAAAGTCATGGGATCTATCTATTTTTTATCATTTTATATCATTATCCTAAATAGCTATGTTGGAAAAAAATTAACAGTCTTATGTGGGACGAAGAAAGTATAAAAGACAGACTTTTTTGTCACGTATTAATAATGCTAGGTAACATATGGTAGGGGAATCAACCATCAAAACCCAACAACAAATTGCTTCAAAAAAAGAGAAATTCTAACGACAAATCAATTGACGTCTACAAAACTATTTTCATTTTCCGGGCGACGCTCTGAGATAGAGAGAGAAAGAAAAAGAGATACAGAGATGGATACAGTGTTTTCAATGGATGAGATAGACCAGTTCTGGTCACCCCACCCTCCGCTCCGCCTCGGCGCCGACGAAGACCAGGCGGCTTCCCGACTGTCTTCCTCCGCCGCGAGCACTGCCCAGTCTAAGCTGGCGGGGATGAACCGCAGCTCGTCGGAGTGGGCGTTTCAGCGGTTCCTGCAGGAGGCCTCCTCCCCCGGTCGGACCGCCACCACCACCCTACAGTCGTCGACGTCGTCGACTCATCAAAACGACAACGTCGTGGAGATCAAATACAGCCACCACCATTTTATTGCCGTAGGGGTCGATGCAAATCAGCAGCAGCCGAAGATGGCGGCGGTGGGGGCCCCACCCCCAAATGTGTCGCCAGATTCTGAGGAGTATCAGGCCTTCCTCAAAAGCCGCCTTGAGCTGGCGTGCGCCGCCGTTGCTTTGACTCGGGTATCCAATCATTAATTTTCAGCCCTTTTAATTTAATAAAAAATAGTAATCACTGCAAAAAGGTGTTTCTTGTTTTTATGTTGGAGCGATTTTGAGTTAAGATGATATTGATCATGAAGATGCTCAGAGATTGATGCTGCAGCCGTAGTTTGTACTTTTTGCAGTACCCATATTTACCTTTTGCTTTTTGTTGTTAATGTCCGAGATTCTTCTCTGAGTACTTTTTTTTTCCTCCCCACAATGCTAAATGCGAACTCTGTCATGTGTTTAGGGAAGCAATGTGAAGGGTCAAGTGTCTGCAGGTGCGGCGCCTGACAACGGCTCTCAGGCTTCCAATTCGTTGCAACTTGGTTCTAATGTTGCTCAGAAAGGTCAGCTTTACTGCTGAGGAATGCGAATGCATTTGATTTTGTATGTATATGTCTGATTGCGTCTACATGGATTTCGGACTTATAGATCAAATATTTTTGGTCAAGTGCTCTGGTCGCCCTCAATTTAGTTCGACACTCTTTAAAGTTGTTGCCTGTTCTACTCATGCATTGTGCAGGTCAAGTTAAAGCCTGAATAATTGGGATAGAATTAAGTTTATGGTGGCTCGTAGATACGAAAGCATAGAGAATTTAGCACTTGTTTGTTTCAGACTAGTTCTCTCCTGTAAATGTAGTCTTTGTTCTTGTTTTGTATTTGGGGTGTATGTCCTTGTCCATATATGAACCTGCATTCTATTAATTTGATAAATGTTTTGTTTCTTATCCCAAATAAAAAGATAAAGAAATATCCTCTTGGAGCTTTCTCTAAGTATTGATATTTGACTAGAGACTACGAGATGCTTGCAAATTATTTTATTTCTTTGCATTTACAAAATGGAGTTGCTGATATTGAAATCTTTTTTATCTGTTTTCATATTAGCATATAGATAGTCTTAAACATCTTCTTTGTTGCAGCAGCTCTTGTGTGCTTCTTGTTGTAATTCCCTAGGCTCTACTTTTGACTAGTAAAGCAACACTGAAATAACACTTAGACATGTTTTTCTGCATTGACATGTCAGGCAATTACACACGCTTAACTTCAAAAAGTCTTCATCTAAATGATCAATTTCAGACATGATTTTAAAGATATTGTCTTAGTAAGAAAGCTTGGGCACTTTAAATTAGATAGTAGATCTTTTGCTAATGTCATCATTGCTCTCAACCTATTTGTTTCCTTTCTCTGTAATTCTGTAAAGAGAAGGATTGACTGACATGAGAGTTTGAAGAGTCTTAGCTGCTATATTATCTTTATGCCATTGATGGTAAAGAAGTAGTTTGCCACTAATTTGATGCTGCTATAACAAACCTCATTGTCTATGGAATATGTCGTAACTTTTATTTTGTGAATTAGGAAGTTCACATTAATAATCAAAGGTGACTAATGAGGACTGGGGTTGTCATGGTTTTATGTGCCATTGTACTTCAAACACTCGATTTTATGCATATATAGCTGTTAAACAAATTAATTTACATATGACACAAAACTTGGAAAATGTTAGTAGTTCTTGTGAGAGCATGTCGATTGTCCCCAGCTGAAATATAGACAATCACAAAATTTGGTAACTGGAACCATTCTTCTATGAGCTTCACACAACATTCACATGCTCTGTTTTCCTCCAATATCAGTTATCTCATAATTGCTGTTAATGTATAATGATATTTAAAGAACATATAATTAATATATATACATATATATATATTAATTATATGTATGTTTATCATTGTTGAGGAAGTATAATAATTTGTTAGAAGAGAGAGTTTACAAAAGGTGTTTAGAAATGAAAATCTTGAGGTGTGAGAGGTCTCGGGTACTATATTCATTATGTGTTAGTTTATTACTCTGGATCACTTGTATTACTCATGTATCATAGAAATGATCTGAAGATGCAATCATCAATTTTGACCTTGTACAGCATCATTACTGTTTCCTTATGCTTTGTAGATTCAACAAAGCTACAAGATAAGGAAGGTGGCTGTCCAGTTGGTGTACCCCCGCTCCCTGCTATCTCTAAGAAATATGGGGTTCAAGTGAAGTCAACAACAAGTGGATCATCAGGGGAACTGTCCGATGATGATGAGGCCGAGGGAGAAAATGAATCAACTCAAAACATGGATCCTACAGATGAAAAACGTATGAGAAGGTATACAACTGAATATTTCAGTTGCCAATGGTTTTGCTCGATTGATGGTTTTGAGATTATGTTGGAAAGTCAACCTAGGATATTACTGCAGATGTAGACTGTTTTTCATGGTCTTATTTGGTTTGAGTCTTTTAAGCCTGAAGATATACCAATAAAACAGATTCATATTTGTTGAACATGAAATCTGGTTTAGTTTGTGGTATTCTATGCTAAAAAATCCAAACAAATGGTCAGCTGCTACCCCTGCTTTCTAAATGTCCAACGTCATTTTTCAGTTCTTTAAATAAAATCTCCAGCATATTTTAGCATGCACGAATTAAAGCATTTATTTCTTTCTGCTTTCCAGAATGCTTTCAAATAGAGAATCAGCTCGACGCTCTAGAAGAAGAAAGCAGGCCCATTTGTCTGAGCTTGAGACGCAGGTATACTCTCTTTAGATTGTATGCATTTCCCATTGTCTTCTGGTGGTTTGTCCTTATATACATGGATACTAATCTTTCATGTTTTGTCTAGGTTTCTCAATTAAGAGTTGAGAACTCTTCTTTACTGAAGCGCCTTACTGACATAAGCCATAAGTACAATGAAGCAGCTGTTGACAATAGAGTTCTGAAGGCTGATGTCGAGACATTGAGAGCAAAGGTAACTCAGACCACATTACTTATGGAGCATCATTGCTTGCATTCGGGGATCCATGTTTCCGAAATATTTTGAATGAGTTCAGAGTTTTTCTAAATTCTTTCAAATAAGATTCATAAGAGGTTTGCAAAGAAATACATAAATAATTGAATTCATAAATAAATATCAGCTAGCATTTCATTACCAGCCAGAAAGTGCATAGAATGCTATCAGTATCCCTGTGTGCCATGGCCTTTTGCTTTTTAGGGCAACCTGGTTAAAAAGAAAGGATAATTTTCAATAACGACATGTTGGATTCGTTTTCTTGTTGTGTCCGTATTTGTACAAATCGTGTCATGTTCGTGTCGAGAATCTTTCAATGGATCGTGTTCGTGTTTGGTCTTATCATCTGGACACCACATCACGAATTGTCAGCCCTATGTGAGATCATGGTACCTTTGCTTCACAAACTTAAAATTGGTGATGAAAGTTTAAAATCAAGGATCTCACCCATGAGAACTTATTCATAATTCATTCAGCACACAATTTGGCTTGTTACAGTCTGAAATTCAGGATATATTTCATGAAAACTGCCTGCATGATGGATTCAACATGTGTATATGATGGATTCAACATGTGTGGTATAGGATAAACCTTTGATCAGCATTCAAGAAAAGTTAAGCTTCTAATGAGCTTTTACTAGTGACGAGGACACTAAAAGCATGCTTCTGTGCAATCTTTTTCATTCAATAACTGGAGTCATTTTATGCATTCACTGAAATATAAACCTGTTTCCCTTATTCAATGAGACAGGTAAAAATGGCTGAAGAAAAAGTTAAAAGAGTCACTGGGTTGAACCCACTGTTCCAAGCTATGTCTGAAATCTCCACAATGGGCATGCCCTCTTTCTCTGGTAGTCCCGACACATCAGCTGATGCAGCTGTACCCGTGCAAGACGATCCGGAGCAGCAGTACTACCACGCCCCTTCCAGCAGTCAATCTTCAGTGCAAGACCACAGGATTCAAAACGGTGTGGTGGATATTCCTCCGGCTGAGAATGTACAACCAGATGGAGCAGTCAGGGCAAACAAGATGGGAAGGACCGTTTCGATGCAGAGAGTGGCTAGCTTGGAACATCTCCAAAAGCGCATCCGCGGAGCCTCCTCGGATACTCAAGTTACCGGAGAGTAATAAGGCTTTGTTGTGAATCTTGAGAGCTACTCATGAATATTAATCCATTCATGCATTGGTTTCGATTGTTGTCTATATGAAGATCCATTTTCCCCTCATATTTCATTTTTAAGTTCCCCATCCAACTAATCTATACTTCTTGAGACTCAACATTTTAATAGCCTTTTACTTGATGAGTTTATTGTTTGCATTTATTTTTATTCTTTTTATTTAGAGAATTTTGTTTATCGTTCAAAGTGAACACTTAGGAAATCTTTGTTGATTCTCCCTCTTTATTAGAATAAAGAAATAGAATCTCTTTATGCTCAAAAAATGCTGGAAATTCTATTTGAGTTCAGAAATGACTTGGGGCATTTAGAGATCAAGGGATAGCAGTTGACTCGACGGCAGATGTAAGATAGCAACTCACCCTTTAGTGCTATCAAGAGCAATTCAAGACTTTGACCAAATTTTGATTTCAGACATGATTTATAAAATGTTTCAATAATAATGACTTTTATATTTGCAGTCATATTAGACATGTCCAATTTTTTTTCGAGAACTAGAAAAATAATGTCACAACTTCTCTAGGGATCCCGCTTTCTGAAATGAATGATGTCGTTTTTACTCTCATTTTTCTTCTCAAATTATGATGTCAATAGGATAATTAAGACATAATTAGGATGATTAAAGCATGATTTGTCTCAGTTGGGCCATCAGAATCATAATTCATGGTGGACATATGCGAAACCAACATGTAATTCACGAATTGGTCTAATTTTTCTGATAATCCATGGGTACTTACTGGTGTATGAGAGATGGGAGAGAATAAATTAGTTAAGGTAAAATAAAATTTTCTTTTTTTAAGATTGGACTGTCTATTGTGACAGTAGTTGTCGGTTAACTGAAATAAATTTAGTATTGATATCAGTACTACTGATCAGTTCAAATAAGAGGAGTCTTGTTCTAAATGATATCAGTTAGCAAAATTACTGACTACTGATGCAGCTGGTCAGTTGAATTGAAAACTTATGTATTTACGGAATGTGGTGCTTATATTTTTGCATTTACTGAAAACTTAAACTATTGAAAAATACTTAGTCAAATATTGTTTAGTGGTACTTCAAGTTGAGCTAGTCGAGTTTGCTCCATCTTTTATTAGCAGGATGGATTCCGTCTTTTATCAGTTTGGGAGTCTGAGTCAGTATGACGCTTCAGTTTTGACTTCCATCAGTATCTTTGACTTCCATCATCAGCTTTGACTTCTTTGTTTTCAGTAGCGGTGAGTCTTCAGTATCTGATCATCAGTCTTCAGTCTTCAACTTTACTCTTTAGTAGCTCTGTCCATCAGTATCATTATACATCAGTCTTCAGTCTTTAGTAGTGTTTCTCTTGATTCTGTTGATCGATACTCTTATCGATCGACTAATCTCGATCTTCTTGAACTCCATCAGTCTATGGACTGTCCAAACTGGGAGTTCTTCTGCTGAAACATGTAAACAAAAAGGCTAACTCCCTAACATATGGACAACATTATGTTACACCAACATGACAATCATCAACGAATTTTAAAATCTAATCAAAAACACAATTAAGACATAATTTTTCCAACACCTTCTTCTCTCCAACAAGAATCATCTTCCCTAATGTCTACTCTTGGCTACAAGTAATTAAAAAAAATAAAAGCAAATGAAGGAATTTGGAAAACAGTAGTTCACCACATGAATAGCAGATTCTGTTTCTCTTGGCTAAGAACACTTCAAATTGTGGTATAGAAATGGTGGGTAATTATTCTTCTCCTTTTTGTTCCCACTATTTTGCTTTTCATATAGATGTATACGTCTCATTTGAAATTAGTTTATTCTCAAACTTCATGATTTCTTTTTTTTTTTGGATCAATTAAACAAATAAATTTAAAAATTGTGTCACGGTAGACTCGATCAGAGACCTTTGGCCTCGGACATTAATCACTCTATCACTAGACCAACACACGCACACATTCATGATTTCTTATGTTTCTTCATGTCTATACATATGAATTTTGACCAAAAGATTTATTTTGTGGGTAAAACTCAAAATGAAATTTAGGGTGTATATGTATTTCAGTTTATCAAGTGTGAAATGATGGAATTAGGGTGAACCGATTGGCCCAAAGATTTATTTTATGGACAAAACTCGGATATAAAACTTGGTATATGTTGTTTGTAATAAGTTGTCACATGAGTCTGCTGTTCATGTGGTTAATTAATTTTTTTTACAAATTCTTTCATTGTTTTTCTTTTCTTTTCAATTACTTGCAGCCACTACCGTGTAACGGTGTAAGTTTCTTTGAATAGTTTGCCTAAGATACGGTGGAAAAATACTTTAAATTCAAACCATGATCTAATAATTGTTAGATTTTCTATTTCACCAATTAAGTCATTCCAAGTTC